>KK121829.1:244891-286322 GCA_000611955.2 Stegodyphus mimosarum
ATAGATTATATTTTCTTAATTGTAGGTATAATATTGGTTTATTTTTTCTGATTTTTAATTATTTTGAAAATGGATCGGAGAAGCCTGACCAAGTTACTTTTTTTTTTCATTTTAACACATGTCATTATATAACCAAGAAGAGTTTTTTCTTTTATTTTTTAATTATTTTGGGGGTGTAGAGTAGCAGGCATTCCCGTGGTGCACCCTGGTTAATGCCAAATCTGCTACGATTATCAGAATCTAGTGTTTTTTAATCGTTTTCAATCATCTTTTACTCTATTACGGACTTTCCGGCAATGCCCGCTTCAGCGCTCTTTCCGATGGTCTATTCAATCAGTGTGCCCGCTCTGGGCACACTCACAGAATTAAAACGGTAAGTGCTATGTTTACAAAATTTTATCCGTGTACTCATCTGGGTTTGCTTAGACTGCCTACCAATTTTTCATAGAAATTCCAGCTTTAAAAGGTAGCGTGTCGCAAAGGGTTAAAGTAAATTTTAGTGCTATCGCATCATGCAGTTCATGAACCTATTTTAGAGAGTCAAAATTACAGCGGAAACTCAAATAAACCGGTTTTCATCTATAATTTTGAAAATTCTCGAGGTCTACAAAAATAAATGCAATTGTGGATGAATTTTGAAGATTAATTTTTTGAAGCCTTCTTTATGAAATTAAATAATCTGAAGGATTTTAAATGGAACGCTTTGGAAAAATTGTAGAATGTAAGCACACGGGAAAGCGTTTAACTTCTTAAATAAAATGTTTTGTTAATATAATGGTAGATCTTATAGTAAATTATTCAATAAAATATCTTTAGAAAGGTATAAAATATCCATAAGATAGAACAATGGTGATAATCTTTCAGTCAAAAAACTTTACTTCTGATTTACTACATGAATTATAAAAAATATGCAAGTGAATTAAATTTTATTTCAAAAATATTATTAAATGTTAAAAACCAGCGATGAATTAATTATACATTTTATTTTAGCTTTTGATATAGAAATTTGTGAAAGATGCTAATGAAATTTTATAGCTTTACTCACCCATATTTCTTCACATGCTTCGCATGCCTCACCGAATGAAATATATTCCCTTTTAGCTATATTTTTTATCGAAGTATTAAAATTATTAACAACTCAAGACGACTTTTTTATTAGCCGTTTGGCCCGTAATACTGCTGTAATAATTTCATAATTTTTACTCGTTTACAAAAATTATTTTCATTTAATTGTTAGGGTCTACGCATTGTAGCTTTTTTGCATCCTATAAGAATGACATTAATTAAGGTTAATCATTATTCTAAATTTATAGGTATTACTCTCAGTTTTATGTCAATATTATACATTTTAGTTACGATTATAATCTAGCAATGAAGAGGCAAAATGTCGTAAAATGCTTTTAACACAAAGAATTTCGGAACCAATACTATCAAGATTAACACGCATTTGTCTAGATCGGCAGTTCTCAGCCTTTTGACTAACGCGTACCATCTAAACAAAAATTTAAAAACTTTAGTACCACTACTGCATTTTGCAATGGTTATTTTTTAATTTCTCAATAGAACTGCCAAAAAAATATTTTGATATTTGCACAAACCATTAGCTATTTATATTAAATTTGCACACATAAAATATTAGATTAAAAATTGATTACCCTTTTTACAATCAAAATTTAAGTTATAAAATTTTAATTCTAAAATTTAGCGCGAAATTTGGACGGGTTTAAAAGAGATCAATTTCTGAATGCAAATTAGACGCAGTAATTAAAATAAGGTTGTTAGATTCTAAGACTGAGCGTATTTCTGCCTCTCGAGTCCACATTATTAGGTTTCTTCTAACTCAGTTAAGACTGTTTTAATCAACGTTGTGTTATTTTACGGATGTTTCAATATCAAAGCTGGTTAGTTTGGGAGCGAACTTCGAGTTAAATTGCATTGTGCAGTCTCCCTGCCAGTCTACGTAAAGTTTGAATCCAGTTTATGAATGCGAAGAAGACCAAATATTATAAAGAATTTTACAGCAGTTTAACATAGTTTGTTTTATATGAAAAAAGAGAGGGCCTGAGTAAATTTACACAACTCATGCAATAGAGTTAAAACTCATAGAGGTTTCATGCATGAAACATTATGTGCATCAAACATTTGTGAACCTTCTGCAAACAATTAAAAAACAATACGGGAATTTTACATTTCTTTTTCCCTTTGACGTATTTAAAATCATTTACCCAGATATATCATTTAACTTGAGAATGATCCGTACTCCATCTTCTGCATATTAAAGACTTTCACAGACAACCGTAGAAAGTAATATCCTTGGTATACGGAAACACGTTTTGTTTAGTCTTTTGGAAATGAATATTTAATCATTTTCCAGGCTGGTAAAATGAACCGGAATATTTACTTTCCTTGGAGGAGGTGTAAGCTCATGGCCTGCCATGTTTAAGTGCTGACAGATGCATGGTAGCTCGAGCTCATCTGTATGTAAATGACACGCTGATGAATCAGGTCACGGAAATAGTGATAAAGACACTAGCGCTTATAACGTCGCTTCATTTAAATAGAACCTCTTAAATTTCTTAGACAAGTAATGCTTTTTGAAAGAAATGATAGTTCTTTGCTTTATTATTACTCGCATTACTAAAACAATTTTCTGACGATTAGTAATTCGCAGCTGAAGAAAAAACGGGTATTACTTTGTAGCATTCATTATTTTAATTAACCAAATTATTTTTAGTTTGAACTTTCCTATCGATATCTCAAAGTTTCAGTTGCTGCCCGAATTTAGCGCGAGTGAGATATTTATGCAAATCGCATATATCTGTTAGCAGTTTAAAAGGCAGGAGTTAACGAGGGGAAAGACAGAGCCTTGGATTTATCGCCGTAAGGCTGTGCGCGCAAAGATTTCCTCTGTCTACTGAAAGTTCGCCTTCATAGGCAATTTGCAATTACCAGTGTTTGCTAGTGAAATTCGCTTTATTGCATTTCACTAAGAGTTAAGCTTCCCTCGCCGTCCTACTTAAGCTAAGTTAGGGAATTGAATTTGTTAACACACCTTATTTTCATATTATTTTAGTTCAGCCCAAGTAGTGGCTTACTCTCAAATTTGGAGAGTTGTAAATATTTGAATTAAAGGGTCACTTTTAAACCCTCCTTCTGACTTTGTAGTTCTTCAACACTAAAGGACATAGCCTAGATTTGCTCACTGTCCTCCACATAGGGTTTCACAGCTCATGCTAACGAAGAAAGTCAAGAGATTGAAGGAGAAACCTTATAACTTATTCTTAACATTCGCAATTCTTAACATTATTAATTATATTACTATTAAATGTTTCAGGTAATATTCATTAACACAACTGAATAGCTATGAAGAATATTTTACGAAGTACCTGAGAATGACATATTCTGTCAACTGAGTTTATAGGGCATTTCAAACTTTCTAAAACAACATCAGTTTACTAGTTGCTAAAGTCTTCAATGTACCAGTCGTACTTCAGTGTACTAATTGAAAATTTCCAGAACTTCAGCGTAAGAGTCGTGTTTTAGTTTCAATTTTGTTTGATTATGGCAAAGAACTCGTGGGTTATCTGCCTAAGGAGAGGGATGCCTTCGTGGAGGAATTTCTAGAGGAAGCTAGCTCGTATACACGTTACACATGAGAAAAACCAAGAGAAAACCCATATAACTGTCCGCCGGGATTCTAACCTCATACCCAATTACCAGTGTTCAGAGAACCAGTGTTCTACCACTTGGTAGAATCAACATTTACATTATCATTCAAAGAAAAGGAGGTTTAAAAACAATATAATAGCATGCAGTATATAGGTAATGAGGTTACAGTATGTTCTGTAGATCCATATGTAGCATATTTGCGGCAGAAGTATCGCGTGATCTCAGATTCGACTGATGGAAGAAGAAATACTTTGCACATTTCGCATTAAAATGAAATTTAAATTACATAGAAAAGTCTGCTCAGTAGCTGATCTGAAATCCTTTCTGTCTATTGAATATCATAATTTTAAGTCCTCTAGCGTGTACTGTGTGTAAATTAATTTATAATTACGTTCGGTTTATAATCGTCATTTCATTGTGGCATATTAGCTTTTCCTTATATTGCAATTAAACTATTTTTCTTATTAATTATTGTTTTGTGTATTCCTATCGGTAGATACAGTTCTTAAATATATTATTAATTAACTAATTAAAGTTGAGCATGATACTTAATCACACACATTATTTCAAAGATTTATAGCTTATTATAGCACAGCATTTAATAATTTTACTATTGTGATAATTTCAAATTAAAATTCATGAAATGAGATCCTGAGATCCAGTATTTAATAGCTAATTTGTTAATTTTCACCAATATTTTACGTAGAAAAATTAATATAAATATTTTACAGAGAAATATTAATTAATCTAAAGGAAATCCATATTTTAAAATTATCACAATTAATCAGCTTGTATTCCACCTAATGAAGTGAACTTTGCTCCTGATATATGTATATTTATTTGTACGTAATAAGTGCATATAACTCGATCTATCCATTTAGATAAATATAATGCACGACTATGTGTGAAAATAGACGAACAGCAAGTTTTGATCTCGGACGTGTTGGAGCTGTTTTATTCCCGTTTTCTTGTCATCATGTCGTATTACTTAAAATGGTTATGTTTTTCAAAATACGTTTATATGTTGGACATCCAAGTTCAATGATACCAATTTTTTAGGCGAAATACACGTTGGCTACACTTTTCCGTCTTGGATGCTTCATTTGTCTACAGCATTACCTTTAGTTCTGTGAACACGATCGATACAACATATCAAGTGGCATATTCTTTGAAGTTTCAATATTTTATTGCCTTTTTTACCAAAATTTGAGAGCGTTAAGGGGGCGGAATTTTACATTTAACGATGATTTCTGAAAGAAATTACTCTCATCGAAAGAGGTGAATTATGTTTGTAGTTTTTAAAGCAAAAGTATTGTGTCAACATTATAACATCTATATTTCATATTTTACTGAGGATTGAATTTTACCCCTGCTGAATGTTAAAAAAAAATCTAAATTTTTTTGCTTAAAAACTTCATATCAGGCATGAAGAGGTGCAATTTCTCTCTGCATCGAGGTAAAAATTTTCAGGGTGAGTGCTTTAAATTATTTTCAATATTTTAATGAAATATTAGCGACTATTTTATTAAAATGACTGCTTGAAAATCGATTAAACAAACATCAAATTGAAATAAAAATGTTCATTACAGAAACCATTTATATTGTTAAGAAATCAAAGAAATCAAAATGAAACTTCTTAAGCATAACAAGTAAAATAGATTGCATCCAGGTACAGATATATCATGAAATTTTGTTCTTCATAATCCATCACATGGAACAGGTATACACGTAATTATATTTTGAATTATTTCTTAATATCTTAACATCTTAATCTTTCTTAATATCTTAATGCAAAAACCAGGTTTCATATTTTAAAAATATATATAGTTAGGGCGATAATTTACATTTTCAGGCCATTTAGCAAATCTGTACGTACAATAATATAGGCATTCCACATTAACCAGCAATACTAATACTTAAGCATGAAGTAAATGAACAACACCAAAGTGATATAAGTTTCTTAGTCCTAACTTTCTTTAGACATGCAAATTTTGAACACCAATTTAATGTTTAATTAAAGATCAAGAAACAAGTTTGGGGTTACTATAACTTTGTGGAAATCGAATTGTTAAAGATACAGACTTTACTATGATCGAATACAAGTGGACCATTTACAGGAACATCCATGATATTTATAATTCATACTTTAATAACGCTTACTATACGTACCACAGCTATGTGACAGGGTCCACAGGGCATTCTGTCATTTTCTCAGAGGTTAATAAACCCCATCCCATTCCATTACGTTGGGGGACGTCTGATCTCCGTGCAAATTGGAAGACTTTCACGCAATCCTGATGCAAGGAGGGCTGGCCGGCTTCAAAATGAATTCTCCTCCAATCGGAAATTGCACGAACTCCGGTTTCAAAATAAATATAGTAGCGGCCAGGAGTGATGGAATGGATTTGAATGCCTCGGGCTTGTGGAAGAGAGAGGAAACTTTAAATAGAGGCGAAGATTTTGAAGGGTTACGTATTATTACTTTGAGGAAACAGAAGAGAGACGGTTTTCTGATTGTGAAACATTCGAACACCTGAGCATCGAACTCATTATAAACAACGGAAATTTGTTTGCAGTGATTTAAAAATCACAGTTTCGGAAAAGAATGCGCATGCATTCAAGGATCATGGGGCCAACAGTCTGTAACTGAGGAACGTTTAAAATATCAACATATTCTAAGCATTTTACACATTTTTCAAACTCAGTGTCTTAATAATAAATAATGAATGATGAATAATGAATAATAAATAATGAGCTATGATCGGGAAATTTTGCATACGTGTTTCGATATTCTTTGCACTACATTTTTTACTTTTACTTTACGTGGCAGATAGTAAAATATTTTAAATAAAAATAAAAATAATATAATTCCTCCGCCCTCAACATAAAATCGTAATATGGTACTCCGCCCAGGAACCGAGGATGAAACAAATCACTATTTTTAGCTAATTTGTCAGGACTGAGTGTTCTGTGCGTAGTCTTGGCAAACATCTTTGTGAAACTCCTTAAAGTCCTGAAGTTCTGATCTGGAACAGGGAGCTGAATGCAGCTATGTTCTGGTTGTAGATACTGTGATTAAGTGGTAGAATAACTGCACTTGAAAGGGATTTAAAATCCTCTTTTATTAAATCAATATTATTTACAACCACTTCCCAACTTGGGAGGGATACAGAAAGTAAAAGACCACACTTGGGTCTAAAATGAACAATCAGGTAAATTTAAAACTAAAGCTAAATAGAAATTAAATTAATCTTTGCTCACAGAGCTATACGCGGAGTTGGCCTCTAACTAAATGGTGCGTAGCAAGATTTACTATTACTAGCGCACTTGGATTTATTTCAATAAGCAATCACGTAGCAAGCACTATGGCTTAGAATTTAACTGCTAGCTGGTCAGGCGAACGTCGAATAGAATGACCGTGATCTGAGACTAAAAGCTCTCGCACACTAAGAGGTTTCTACCTTTTGCTTAAATAGCACTTGGCTCCACTTCAAATTAGCATAACGCTGAAAACGCGCGCTTCTTTTAACGGGAAGTTGAAACATGAGAAGAGATAGAAAGATTTAAATTAAAATAAAACTTTGTTAGTTTAACTAAAACCTTACAAATTCATGATCACAAATTAGAAAACTACTTCTCAATTAAGATGACCTGTATTAATAAAAACCTATTAATATTGCTTCAAGCAATATTTTTTTTAAGTTTGAGAATGCAAAAGATATTATTTTTTATTATAAATTTAAACGTAATTTTTTAATAATTTACTCTAAAAACAAAATTTTGGTCATGTTAAGCTCACATAAAATTTAAACAACTGTTCAAAATTTCAAAAGCATTTAACCAACGGTTTCCGGGAAATCATGCGCGCAAGCGGGAAAATTACAGTTTAGAAAAATAATAATTTAAAGGTATAATTTGTTTCCAATACTGTAAATGCGCATTATTTTTCTAATGTGAATAAAGAAAGATCCATTATTTTTTGCAGAGTTTGCAGAGCAGGAGATGCAAAAAATGCGCAATTACTTCCCCGGGATTCGAACTCAAATCATACTATTTCCACCCGGACTTACAACACGAATTACCAATTACAACACGAAGTTACCAATTACCAACATTACCAATTACAACACGAAGTTACCAATTACCAACATTACCAATTACAACACGAAGGCACACGTTAGGGAGGGAGAAAATATTCAATTATATATTTAACCAGTAACGCGTACATAATCATTTTATTTGAGAGAATGAAGAGTGGCGAGTTAAAATTTTTATACGATTTCAAACTTAATTAGAATTCTAAACGTTTGTAAACTATTACCTTATTTTATCTAAGCAGTATGTTTCAGAATATTTAATATCCATCTCACTTTCCGGTTTCTTGCCATAATGCCAATTTTGGTTCGCACATATTCAAATGAGATAGAAAGAGAGAGTATTTAAAAGGAAGTTTTGGATTGTTTAATCAAAGCGAGTTCCGCCTGCTGAAGGCCGAGTTACTAGTTGAAACTCTAAGAAATCAGTCTGTCTTCGGCATTTCTTAATTCTGGCCAATAGCGCTTGTCACGCCGATATAGAGTTTAGTCAACATGCGAGTTAATTTTTCTGCGTAGCCTTTGGCTAATTTACGACGTAACTTAGTTTTTAGTTTGAATTCATTACTTTTTGAGTTACGCCATGAAAGCTGGCTGGTTTGTAACCACAAGAATTGCCTTCTGTTAACAATCTGAATAATGAAAAAAATGGTTTTTTTACACCCTTCTTACGTTTCTCTGCATTCTTCCTGGAGTGATAAGTTGCTTAGATCCATCTAGAGTCTCGAATTAATGCATGCTTTCCAAGTAGGGAAGACCCTCTAAGTTCTAATCCCACAAGCACAACAGCTGACCACGTTATAGAAATGTAAAGTTTATACAATTCATGAAATTTACTCGGAATTTTAATCAATCTGTTCAGAGAAATCAGGCACTCAAGGAGAGAAATCATATTTTTATAAAATCAAAACTGAAAAAGGAATTACTTTTCAAATTTTAAGCCTATTACGTTCTTAAATTTAATAAATATACAAATAAAATTGTATACAAAATGAGAAGTTCAAGTGATTTATGAGAAGATTAAGTGATTAATTTCAAGTAATATTGTGAAATGAAAATGCAAACAAACCACCTAGCCATTGAAAATGCCAATTTACCATAATTTTGTTTCTAAAGCGAATTTTTTAAACGTATTTTCTTTTAAAACGCTTAAAAAAGAATGGAAATGTGACACAAAAGCATAAAAAATTCAGTGTGTAAAAGTTACCCGCAACCCTTAAAAATGCAATGTGTTAAAAATTCAAAGAAAGCAACTTACTGCGACATTATTACAAAAACTTCAGATGTCCCAATATTTACCGTATTTCTTAAATTTTAGGATTCACTCATCAGTTTCATATCTTATCAACACATATACATGCCCATACACACATATATACACAGATAAAGAAAAGGAAAAAAAAGACTTCAGCTCTAAAGAGAATAAAATGAATGGAATCACATATTAAAATCCATCTAAATTATTAAGCCATTCTAAGATGCTTGATTCAAGGCGAACTTTGTTTTCATGATCGATTGTATACAAAAAGAAAGATACAGCTTTGATTCCGGGAAATATGGTAAACATACAACATTTATTTAGGTTACCATGTTGGAAGGGACGTTTCCTGCCACTTTCAAGGGTCTTGTATTTTCTCATTAACATTTTAAAAAATGAGAGGATTATTTTGAATTTAGAAATGAAATACAATAGAAACACATGCAAAACCTTTCAGTTTTTTTTAAAACATGAAGTTATAGTTTTAAATTTTGAAAAGTATTATACAGACAATGTTTTACAAATTTCGTTTAAAAGTCGCATCTTAAATTGACAATTAATACTGCTAGTAATAGGGAATTCTTCTGAGCTATGAGGTATACGCAGTAATTAAATACCCCCAAAAATTCATGGTAACTGTTGTAATTAACGTGTTAATAATTAAGATTAATTTTAATTTTTTTTAAAACCGCTAATGAAATATGTCTGCTGCATCTTTGATCCTATGTCATATATAGACTTCCTGCGCATAAATTTTTATACCTTTTTCATTGTAAGTACTTAGTGTCAAATATAAATTTTAGCAGACATAGTTATAGCCGGTAAGTTTTTGTCTTAATCCTGAGCAGAGAATGAGCTAAAGATGTCGGAGCGAAGAGAAATTGCAGAGAAAGAGTGATGTAACATGCGGCCGAGTGACGCAAAATGGTACAAAGCGAATCTTTGAATCGGGAATGTCTTTAACTAAAATTTATGAATTTGAAGGTTTGTTGCCAGTTGGTTCCAAACAAGTTTAATAATTTTGTCTCATTTTACATATTTATATGTGAGAAAAATAAAAAGTATGTAAAAGATAAATTATAATTTAAATTAGCAATTGCCGCTCAATGTTTAAATTGATATTTCCGCTCTATATTTTATAAAAAGTAATCTTTTTTCTGCACTGCATCGTTCCGTTATATGACTCTTACATAACATTAATAATGTAAACGGAACTAAAACTCAAACAGCCAGTAATAATTTTCCAGATGTATCGAATATCCACACAAAAGCATTGAGAACCAAACCTATATCATTTTGAATTAAGAGTTCATCCTGAACACAACTGCTTTTGTTTTCTACACTTTGTCTTAGCTGGGCTGCTACCTGCTGCTCTCTTCTTACTGGAAAGCTATTAAAAATATAATCATTTTGAAATAGGCACAAGTAGTGTGGCAAGTTGCTTCCAGCTGCAACATGTTTACTGAAATAAAAATGAAAGATTTAATCTGCCTTGGATGTTAGACTGTCTTCATTATGGATCTACAATTTTTCTTAAGTCTTGCTTTCATTATGCGCGCGCGAACGCACGCACGCACGCACGCACGCACACACACACACACACGCACACGCACACGCACACACACACACACACACACACACAGTAAACACAAATTTAGAAGCATTTATGTAGAAACCTGAGACGTACAAATGCAGAACTACTGATGGCGCAGCACATACATAGCAAAGAACGTAGATCCATATTAAAAAGGAAGAATTCCGTGATTGTGTAGAATGCTAAAATGTTGACTCCACAATGACTAGGAAACTTAGCAGTCGAGGCGAATTAAATTTCATTTTTATTTCAATTGACATTTCTGTCGACAGTTTACTTTGCACTCTAATAGCGCGTATTCATGAACATTTAAATTTTTGATACTATTGCGCTAGAAAGAGAGCGCAGCGAAGTAGTGTTTTAAAGGAAAGAGCGCTCAGTTAACCAATATGGAAGCTCACCAAGAGAATGTTTTAAGTTAGAAAGATTTCAGTTCTCAAAACGTTTAGTTTAGTTTCCGAATTAGCTACATCATCAGCGTTACGCAAGCAATGTGACGTAGACTGATCTAGAAATGACGTAGCCCAGAAAAGTTATGTAGATTTTTAGAATACAGAGAGGAAATACTCAAAAATGATGAATTAAGAGATTATTATTTAATTAAATTATAAAGCTGATTTGCATGTCTTTTATCTTACACAGACACACACACACACATATATAAACCTTTCTCTTAATACATTTCCATGTTAGATAATTAGCACTTATTTTCTATACCTCGGCATAGAAAGACTGCTGTTTCCAGGTTTGCTTCTTTCAGAAAACTATTGAAAATTTAAATGTTTTGAATCAAGCATGATTAGAATGCCAAGTGAATTATTGCCAGAAATATCAATAAATGCGATATCAGTGAGATAAAAATAAATATTTAATGTATCTTGATTGCAAGTTTGTCCTTCATTAAGGGTCAACATCTATGCAATTCATATATATATATATATATGCATACATAGCAATAATACTCTATGGAATTGCTCAACTTTTATTTGGGAAAGTAATGTTTAGAAGTTAAATTTTGATAGAAAGAACTATATATAATTAATATCAGGAACAAGAATATCCAACACTAGAGGGAATAAGAAAACTTTAAAATAAATTGTATGTTTCATGCAAATATGTCAACTTGAGTAAACAGAAAAATAAGTGATTTTAAAGATCAAGGAAAATATTAAAAATTCATTTCCGAGAGCACAAATAAACAGTACAGGAGTATTCATAATTAAAAACCTTATTCTATTCAAATAGAAAAAAAAATCTGCTCTTCCAGAAAAATTAATAAAAATGTTGTTTACTAAAGGGAAATATGTTCCCAATTTTGAATGAGAAACGTAAGTTTCTCTTAATGCATGAATGAATTGTTTGTTATTCATAAAAGAAATGGAAAGTAAACATTCATGAAAAATTGGAAAGACACAGATTACTTATTAGCAGTAATTTTATATGGTTACCTCTAAATCAGGTAAACATTTCAATGACGTTATATGTTTTAAAATATTTTTTCTTGTGTATCCGAATGGTTTAAATGATCAGTGGTTTATGTTAGTATGGTATGATCATTCATCCCTGTAATTTGGATCAATTGCTCCGACACTACGGAAACGTTTTAAAGTACTTCAAACATTTTAAGGTCTGTGGTAGCTGTGATGGTGTGGCACCATTATGTGATGGTGTGTAATTTATACTAAACAAGACATGCTCTGAGCGTCAAAAAGAGAGTCACATGTACCCAATAATTGCTGGCCTATACTGAAATTTAGTACATTGCGTTAACAACTTTAGAAAGAGAAATACATGAAGCATTTCACTTTCTGACTACTTTGGTGAAGAGCTATTCAGTGTCGTAATGATATCAATTAATTTTATTAATCATTCATGAATGAATTAAATCTTGATCTAGATTAATTATAGTATGTAAGAATATTACGACTACACACGCCTCCAATTACTTTTGGATATAATCTACCCACATCTTAGGCTATCGCTTTTCGCAAACATCAATTCATTCTCATTTGAACTGCTGCAATGAAGCTGCTCACGATGCATCACGCACATTTTCTGCAAAAGAGATTCGTGGAATGGAATTCACTTCATATTTTAAGCTCGAGCATTAGGCCTTTTTGCCGAAAATGTGCTTCACTTACGACGGGGAAATGTACAAATGTTCCAAAAATATAAAACCATGATGAAATACACAGATGTTGTAGAAGATTACCACTTCCAAAATTTTAAGAACATGAAGACGTGATTCTTTTCTCGTTTTCTCACCTTGTGTTCTTTCATTAAGCCTCAACTCCTCGTACTTTCTTGAACTCCATTACGGGAAGAGCAAGGGCCAAAACCCTACTCACCCGTTCGGCGTCATCGTCACAAAGAGGGAGAAAAACCAGTTCCTCAAGAGTTTATTCCCGTGTGCAGCTATTCGATGATGATTCAACTTATGACTAAATGGATGACGACTAAATCCATCCGTGAGAAAATTGTGTTCTCACAGTGGCTTCCTAGCTTGACCGCAAACTAGCTCATAGCTTTTGCTACGCAATGGTTTCAGAAGTTTTTGAAGTCGGGAATTCCATTTATCTAACAGAACTAAATATTTTAGATGTTTGAAAACATAAATATTTTAGATGTTTGAAAAGATAAATAATTTAGTCTGTTTAGTACAGCAAGAGAATGATTTTTTTCGAAACGATTTTGATTTCAAATCTTTTCTAAAATGGTCGGCACTTACTGCACTGACATTCTCTAAACATTTCTTTCAGATGTTCGACTTGCTATTCTGCGCCAAACGCTATGATGTATTTTAAGATTGCCTTCGTATATATTGTATGGGCCAAAGAACAGGAAAGCATCTTAAGAATAGGCTACGAGGAATTCGAGGGAGAGAAGACTCAGGATACCAATTCTGACCTACATAATGGCTTAGAAACACATTGCTTATTATTTCTAATGAGATGCTACGCTGAAGGCACCAAAATAAAAAGCTCCAAACGAAATCCGGAAGTTTCGTCAAAGCTGAAAAGAAATACTGCAATTTTCAGAGAACGTGGTCGTATACCACACTACTTTGCTTCTCGCTTGGTTGTTTGCTTTAGGAATTGTCCTTAAACATCGAAATGCTATAACTGAAGCACCGCATCCTCACTCACCATATAGTCCTAAAAGAGTATAACGTTTTTAATTATTATTACTCAGGCGAAAAAAGAATTTTAAGGCTACGATTTGCTAACCTGACAGGGTATCTATTTTAACTAAAACCACAATCAGAAATAAGACCTACTCTTACTGTTGTCATTCATATAAGAAGTACATACGACTTAATGCTTCCATCTAGCCAGCTAATACATCTAAGAAGAACTTAAAATTAAGTTATGTTTAACTTACGCAACTGTGACACATTTCTAATATGAAAAGAAACCAGATTTATTTGTTTAATGAACATGACTTGTAATTAGCATTGTCATTTTTTAAAAACAGCAATTATTTCCCTTTCTCAAACAATAAAGAGGACAACATATTTAAGAGAAATAAAACTTCTAGTTTATGGCATAAAAGTTATAACGCAGTTTCTCCCCAAACAAAAGTCATTTAAACATGTAAATATAAAATATACTGTTAGTTATCATCTTCCATTATGAAATCACATTCTCCAAAACAAAACTTATGTTGAAACTCTTTACAAACTAACCTCAGTTTAATTTAGTTATGAGAATTTTTCTATATTTTTAAACAAAGAACTCTACCCACTTCGAAATAAAATGCAGTACTCTGAACATTTAAACATTTTCGAGCATATGCTCTTGCTAATTCTCTTATAATCGAAATCCATATATTAAACTGATAAGAATTTTTTTGTATTTACTTCGTCATGTTTTGAGAATTCAAAGGTAAATTATTTCATGTTACTAGCCTTCAATATACATGCAATCAATTATTAAACTGGAGACTATACGCAAGTATATGTAGTCGTCATTACGGTTTTCAGTAATATGCAAATGCTTTCAAAATTTATCTTTTCAGTAGTCAAAATAAATTTACATCTTAACAAATACCTGAAAAATATTATAATTCAATAATGTCTGGTTTTCGAGAAAATCTTATCTCTATACTTTTGCCTAAATAATTCAGTTATTTAAAAATGCATTTGTGCTACAAAATAGTTGTAAAAATATCTGATCTTGATTTTAAACAACCTATGTTAATGGCAAGAATCAAGCTTCTATAATAAACTCGGGTGAAAAAAATTCGTTCAGCAAAAAAAAAAAAAAAAAAAAAAAAAAAATATTTTAACTTGTCATTAAGTGAAAGAATTTTTGAGTTATTTTACAGATGCAATATTACCAGGCTACAAGAATAGTAGCATCACTGAAATAATAATTTGCATTTAAACAGAAATTTGTATTTATAATACAGAATATTATTTACTGTACGAAAACTATATCATAATATTGCGTCAAAAAGAAAGAAATCCGAGCAGAATGCATAGTTTCAAAATAATGCTTCTGCTCATTGATTTCTCATAATACACTTCTGGAATATGAAATCCCAAACTATTGGTAACTGAAATACTGAAGTAGCAAAATTAGGTTGCAATGAAGAAATCTGAGTAAAATGCAGAATAAAATAAAATATTACTTTATAGGAAAATAAAAAATTAGTATTTCCTTACCAACGACATTGAGCCTTATGCTGAGACTCATTTTTGGTTCCGTGCTCACTTGGCATTCATATACTCCAGCATCTTTTTTCTGGGTATATTTGATTTCTAAGGTCCAAATTTCAGAATTTTCCAGATGAATTGAAGTAAATCTCTGGTCACTGGTATAAGTATATTTTCCCACTGTGAGAATATGAAGATCCCGTTGACGAACCCAAGAAACCTAAAGCAGAAAAAAAATATTTTATATAACCAACAAACTGATTTTCAACTTAACACAATATAGCAATATTACTCATCGTCAGTTCAGCTTTATTCTTTAAGTTTTATGCAGATCTTTAATTTGCATGATTAAATATGTAAAGGTACTCTTAAATCGCGATGGATCCTTACAAATGTGTTTAGGATACATAGAAATATTTTCTCGTTGTCTTAAACAGAACAATTTTCATTTCAAAATAAGCCTTTAGGATTTATTATGAAAGCGCTCTGATCGGATATTTCGATTGGAATGAAAGTTAATGAACTGACAGCTGAACGTATTCTGTACTTTAACTAGTCATAAATGAAATATAGCGAAACCCCATATTCAGAGCTGCCATATGACAAATATGATTTTAAATGTTCAATATTTCTGCGAATATTCTAAATGCTAAGTTCGATGATATGTGTTCTCTTTGGTTAAAACATTCTGTTCTTATTCCATTTGGACTAAGCAAATTTTCTTAATTTGAAATATGCGATGTGATAGCATTTCACACGAAACTTTAATTCGTCGAAGAAAGAGTAGAACCATTAATCATTCAAAATTTTAAATTACATTTGTGGTTTAAAAATTCTGCGAATGTGAAAAATTAATTTCTTTTCCGAAAATACATTAACGTTTTATAATAAATATAAATTCTACGTTAATTTAAGACATTCTTTCTCTAATGTGTGTCTTTACTTTCTTAAGTACTTAGTCAGAATTCTTCATCTTCATAGTCTGTGATTCTAATAAAAAGTATATTTCGCTTTTTGAAGAGTAAATTATTTGTTTACTTTGCAATAATTTTGAATTAAATTCAAAGTTTTAACTCTAGATGCGCTCTTCCTCAGCAGAGGTGGCATTATTAAAGCAAGCAGCAGTCGATAGATAACGCGGAAAACATAGTCACGATGATTTATTTTATCCTCAACTGGCTGATATTTCTTGAAAACAAACCTTGACTAGATCCTCCATATCTAGAAGTATTCTGATTAAAATATTAAACTCCGCTGTTATTTAGGTGTAGTTTTTCAGGAAAGCGTACCTATCTCTGTAAGTTATTCACTAATCGGAATCTTGATTGTTTTATATATAAAACTGCCCTTAAAGCAGCCTTTATCGGTTCATAACAAATTAACATAATTTTCTACTGTAGTTATTTCGTTTAATTGCATTTATAAAGCTTTCTGCTTCATTTCAAGGACAATGATTTTCTTAATTGCAAGCAAGTCTGACTTAAATCTTTTTACACCAATTGGATTAAAGAACTAGCTACATTAGCTTCACCCCAGATTTAATCGAGAATACTCTGTGGTATCGAATCTAAGGATCTTTGTACCTTCCTTCCTTTGCTGCCAACAATTACAGAAGAATTATACAATCTCCAGAAAAATTCGTTTTGAGATAGTTGAGTATACTCTGGGGAAAATAACATATTAAAAAATATGCTGAAATGGAATACAGCAGTTACATTGTAATTTTGAAGACACCAAATGATCGTGAATCATCTCAAAAGACCTCATTTTTAAAGCTAATTTTGCATGCTAAATTTTGATAAACGCATATATGAGCTGTCAGAACACCTGGGTGTGATTGTTATAATGACTCATTCGAAGAATTTTGGCAAAATATATGTGAGATTTTTCTCTTATGTGACCCTGCCATCAAATTTTGCAGCAATGAATATACATTTTATTACTGATTCTATAATAATTAATCTAATTTTAATTTAATTAACTACTAATGAATATTTAGTAGAGACGTTTTGCGATTAGCTTCTCGCTTGGAATGCAGCAGGATTTAACATTCTTTTACAGGTTCGGTTCAATATGGCATACGCATATTTTTTGTGCAATATTAATATAAAAGATTAATATCAAATTAAATTGCACTCTCAATTGCAAGAAAATAATAATAAATAAGAAATATTTAATTTTTCTTTTTCCCTTGTACGGTAAAAGTCTCTCTCAGTAAAAGAACGTTTGAAGCAAAATAGTGATTCTGTAATGTGGGAATATCATAACGTTAAATAATTTTTAATTAGTTCGTTGCTCCAAATGAATCAATAAAGTAATCTAAAACATCCCTTAGTGTTTTTAATTCACTTTTTTAACCCCACCATTTTTAAATATTACTTCAGTTGAAAGCTAAGGGCTTTCAGGATAAATGATTATTCCCGTCATTAGTAGGCACAGCAAGCCGTGTTTTGAACCTCCTTAAAGTGAACGCCAGAAACATGTTTAGTTTCAGATAGGAAGCCAGTTGATTTCATTATGTATAAATATCTGTAAAGACCTCATCTTTGTGAATTTGGGCTTCTATTTTTAATATAAGATGATTGTTTTTTCCCTAACATATTTTTAAAAAAATAATTTTTACTAGCTTATTTCATTTTGGATTTACTGATTATTTTATGCTATCATCATTCAACACAAATCACACTTCTAAATAACCAATTTCACATAAACAAACGGATTAGCTCTTTGATCCAAAAAGTTAAAATTATTTATTGGAAAATACTGAATACATGAAATTTTATATGGTTAATGTGTGTCACCACCGGGAAGACAATAATAGTATTGAAAACTGACACCAGTAAGACTCAAAATTTAGGGCTTTGAAGGCTTTATGTAGTTTGTTAGGTATATTAATTAGAGATGATGATTAATGATTAGAGATGATGTATTGCTGGGAGCAGATGTGAATCCTGGAGAAGATTTAAGTGTTTGTTAGGTGTATAGTGTCTGTGAGGGAAGGAAATACGGAAAATACTGCTAGACGTCCGAACGGAGGCCGAATTACCTCTAAAGAAGCCTAGCAGTAAGGGAAGAGGATTGTGAGATTTTCAAATAATCCCCTTGGAGATCCTTTTTAAAAACTGTAAGGGGTTTGGCAAAGTCCTACTGTCACCAATACGCTGCCCAAGCCGACGGCAAACCTAAATCTGAAAGTATAGCATCAATACAATTCGTATACTT
Organism: Stegodyphus mimosarum; assembly: GCA_000611955.2. NCBI lineage: Eukaryota > Metazoa > Arthropoda > Arachnida > Araneae > Eresidae > Stegodyphus > Stegodyphus mimosarum. The sequence goes on from KK121829.1 coordinate 263,386, forward strand.
GATGTGATGTTACAGCCAAGAGATAAGTCACAACACACACAAACAAAACAAAAATTCTATATTATACTCGTACTATGTTATACTATACTCTTACATGGCTTTCATAAGAATAAGATTCAGATTCGATGTTCTTAAAAGAAAATGATGAAGCGTTTAGAAAACGCGGAAGTGTTGTTTAAGAATATATATTATTCACAGTACACGTGTCGTAAAAATGCATAAAATGGTAAGTACTTGATTTATATCAAGTTTTTGAAAATTTTCAAAGCTTTCCTTAAAAATCTGAATAGCAAATTAAAAATATTCATCCAAAAAACATATTAAACAAGCTGAAAAATTCTGTATTAAGAACAGTGCAAACATTCGCACAATTGAGATGATGTATATAAATCTGGATTGTTTGCCAGTGCCAAACGAGATCCCAAGGATTACAGTTACCAGGCTATATAAGTATTTTTATTATAGAATTGGAGATTTGCTATCAGATTTTGAATAAAACGTGTTAATGCATCAGACTGCATAATGTGTACAAGACATATACACAATCGCAAGCGTGCGTAGTGCGTTCTCAATTGCAAACACAAATTTTCAGACTACACAAGACAATTTTAGACGGCCGGAAAATTGACGATAATGAACCACGTCCAGGAAAATCTTTGACATTTAAAAAATAGAATTGTCGAAAAATTAAAAACTCTTTTCCCTTCAGATTAATGTTCAATATTGACAATAATCGTTACTGAACTATTTGACGATTTCAATATTCACAGCATGTTTAGTAATACAACATATGCTGAAATTTGACAGGAGAGATTCCTCACAGCCACTACGAGTTGGAGGATATTTATGCTGTTTTTTTTTTCCAAAGATGGCAACAGAGCGATGAAGGACATGAGTGTCAGTCGTACAATACTTCACTGAATGGGCTATTGCCTGCTACTTGCAACGCTTCAGTCACAGGGACATGGATATTTATGTATGCGGAGGAGAATGGCTACCTAGCACTCCGGGCGGAAGCCGACTCGAACGACGACCAGCATGAAAAAAACTGGTATTCAAGTCTAACTGCGGAGTAATAGTATAAACACAGAATCTGCATTAGAGCCTTTTTAATCCCAATCGACATGATTAACTATTTTTCGAAAATAAATCTTACGTATATCTTTCCCACTTTGCTCAAAATGTAATTCTATCTGAATGGCCATCGTTATGGCACATGAAGACGTCTTGTACAAAAAAGAAGTATGAAAATCTATCACAGCTTTTCACCAACAATCCCTTAACTTTTTTCCAAACATTCTATGTACTCATAATTCTAGGCACTAATGCACTAATTCTGTTCTTTGCTGTCTATGATATTGATACCCCATATTATTCGCCCTTGAATGGACACAATATCATAGAGTTCATTTTGTTTACGTTTACAACGCTGCTGTTATGCTCAACAGTTATATTCTTACGAATTTTGTATTTAGTTAGATACATTGTAGTAGAATTATAGCTAAAATTGTTTTTTATTTCCCCGTGCAATGCAGCGTGACAAATTTTAAGAGAAAGCTACGCTGGAAAAGTAAAAATACAAGAGCACGTGCATTTAACATTAAATAAAAGTTTATCTCGGTAATTGATATTTAACTTGAATAAATGTAGTTGACTACTATGTTAGCTGTAACCGTAATTGTACTTACTTTGCTTTCCAGAAATTGCTAGAACTGTCTCACGCGGCCGGTTTAAAAACTGTAAAAGCCGGAGAGAAACATCTCAGCTCAGTTGCTATTTTAGTGAGCTGTTGCTATGATTGTCGCTATTTCGCGGTGAGATTGGATTAGTTTTCTCTGAGCTTTGGATTGCGCTCTATTTAAAATTTTAGTAGTTTAAAATATAGCTATTGATTATATTGCGTGATACTGTGATATTGTACGAATATCTTTGAGGAAAAATCCAGCGTTTTGTTATACTACTTGTGAAAAGATCAAATTTTATTAACTTTTTATTATACTTGTGTATTCAATCTACGAACCCGGACGCACGCAATAATATTTTTTAACTGATTAACAGTAAAAAAAGTTGCAGTTTCAGTGAAAATTTATCGAAAAGGCCATACTTTTACCCAGTCCTCTTCACGTAACAGCGACATCATGAGGTAATTCAGGCACCAAAGATTTTTCAAGACAATTACCCATCCTAAGTACTGGAGAAATTTCTTATTGTAATGACTGTGTACTAAATTTAATATCCCTGATCTAGACTTATCACTAGTCGTTTCGAAAGATCAACTTAAGTTTATTGACATCGTTCATCACGTCCGCTATTACTTCAAAACTGTTGACATCCCTTTTTTTGGCCCCCAATTCTAAACTTGCTGGTCTAAATGCCTTCAGTGTAGTTTTTACCTCATTCAAGCAATATTTGATCTAACGTGGTTTCAGATTTTTAGTTTTGTTAAATAGCCTATGACATAAAACCAAAATAATACATCTAAAATTTATTTTCAATTAACAAATAGCAGGGGTATAGCTTCTAAATGGCATATCTATTACACTGTTTTTCCCTTGATATCTCATGCGCTTCAAAAAAGGAGTGGATGTAGTAGAGGCTGTTTGAATACTTTTTATAATTGTTGACCACATTTTTAATGAAGCCATAAATAACATGGCGTGGAAAGCGCCCCTTTTGTAGAATTAATACTTGATAATTTAATTCATTTGAACATATTTGAAGAAGAAATAGTAGAGGATAGCAAACTTGCAAATTAGAAAACCAGGAGAAAAAATACGTACTCCTTAAACGAAGGTTTAATTAAGTTTTACTTTTCGGCTAACTTTGTTTTTAGTTTGCAGATTTTAATATTATAATTGGCCAATGCGTTACATGAACACTTCCATCATTAGCGTTATGCAAGAATCATGTGTAAAGAATTAATTTGGAAATGATGCAGTTTAGGATTCATTACAATCAATCAATTCTTTCATTTACACATTTTCAAGTACTGAAAGGAAAAAACGTGAAAATGAAAATGATAGTTAAGCGGCTACTGAAGATTACAAGTTGTATTTTATTTCCTCGCGAATTTTCCCCCTTTTTTTCAACTAAATGTTTCGTTCGAAAATCCAGCGGGGAAAATTACGCGTAAATTTAATTTCTAAAGAACGCGGTTACAGGAAGAACATAAATAAACAGAATAAACTTAATCATGGATAAACTGCTTTTAAATGTCACAATATTAATTAAAAAAACCTGAATTTCAATAAGAATGCACAGTAATATTAAAATTGCAATATCTGACGGATATTGAGCAGGCAACTGACGGGGTGCTCGGCTCAGTCACCCTCTCAATCTCCAGGGGCACATCTCCAAAAGAAGTCTTGACTTGTTTTTCCAGAAGGGACTTCGGAGGAACAATGAAGTGGGGCGTAAAAAAGATCAATATTTCGAAAGGTGGAACACATCAGCAGTAGATAAGCTATAATGCTGGAAGCTTAATGAGGTTTAATGAGCTGTAAAGTAAATAATAAGTAAATAATAGAAGTGAGATGAAATCTCATATTGAGGAATTTTCTTAACTACAAGAACTTCTGCCACTTCCGGGTAGCTTTACGAAGGATCTGCACAAAATGCGTTTCAAATTATAAACGCAAAGAAAAATAAAATGGGTGAAATGCTAATACGAAAATTTAAATACAAATTCAATACACTGAATAAAAATAAAAATAATCAAGGTAATAAAATCCATTAATAAATTAGTCCTCAGGGAAAAGCTATGTACAACAGAGAAAGGGGAAAATTATTCGGATATATTTTTTCTTATTTCTTCTTTTTTTAGAAACTAGTGCTAAAAGGCGAGGGGGAAATATCGTATTTTCATCTACATCATGTGACAATAATGATATTTTTCATTAAATCAGTTTTTACTTTTAAAATTTTTCGACTTTTTACTGCTCCCATGGCAATAACTCAAACAATTCCAAAATATATGCAAGAAATAATTTAAATTCTGCAGTTTTTTAACTGTAAGTTCTAAAATTGAATGTGATTAGTTATTTGTGGGAAAAGTCCTCTTCGTTATCGCGAAATATGCCCACCTTGGCCTAAATGGCCTGTTTATGAGATTTTAACTGAAATATACGTTTTGCGACAATGGAGATTTCTGAATTACTACTGATTAACAATTTCGGCTAGTTAAATTATTATCGGACTCAGTGAAATTTAATGTGCAAAACCGTACCTAGTCTAAGATAATAAGTTAGAATCAAAAGAGCCTAGATTAGAACTCAAATATATACTTCCAGTATTTAGAATGGATTGCAAATATCATGATCATTCTTGTTAAAGCATATCGTGAAATAAAACTTCCTATGCTTTTAAGTTTGCTAACTTCCTAACATTCCTAATGAGACTTTTATAATTTTCACTGAAAACATATTTCAATATGAAAATATTGGAATATGTTTTATTAATTAATAATCGAATGTGGGATATTTAATTTAATACACTCTGATTTTGCATTGCTTTATTAATAGTATATCATATGAATAAAAAATAAATCGTTATTTTTCTTTTACAGCTTTTTTTATCGAAAATAAAATAAACGGCCAATGTGAAAGTATTCTTTTAAAAAGACAGAGTGGTAGAGAGATTATCAATAGACATTAACCCATTTATTCTAAGCTGTGAAAGAAACTTTCTTGACACCACACCCTAAAATATATTTTCATAATGAGAAAAGTGTTAACAAGTCCTTCGATCTAGGAGAATAAGTTAATAGACGGGCTGCTAGATTTAAATCATTGATGTTCCATCTAGAAGTAAGTTATACTGATGAATGATATTAGTAAAATTAACGAGAGGACGAATCATAGATGCAAAAAGCCCGGTCGGTTTTTTTCCCAGTCGGAGATTTTCAACAATTGCTGTTGCAAAATACATAATCGAGTCAAGTGAAATGGTTAAACAATAGAATGGTTACTTTAAGTTTTTCCTATTTTATTTGTTATTATGAATCAAAATTAAGCATAATTAAATTCAAAGAACGGTAAAAAGAAATGCTACAGAATTTATATTAAGAGTTACGGTTTTTAGCTATATCAATAATTAGTGAGCTAGTAATATGTTATATAATAAATTGCAACCTTTAAAAGTCTGTCATAAATATTTTAAACTTGAATTCATTTCATTAACGTAAACAATATTTTGCATTTCATAGTGTTATTAAAGATTTCGTATAACATTTTAAATGTTCATTGGAAATAAGTCACCCTATCGATGTCAAGTTGTGCTACACTGAAAGAATAAATTTATTACTTTTTATACACGTTTCACAAACGCTGACTATGCCCACCTTGGCAGATGTGTGCCTTATTGAGAGGATTTACATGGAAGCTGGTTAATGGTACAATCAACTGAGCTGAAGGAAAATCATGATGAGTATCTCTTTCATCAAGACGTTTTCTGGATCACTACCATAAAAACCTTCATCAAAATTACTTGCAAGATTGTATCAATCAAAATTTATCACAGAGTTTGTTACGAAATTTATCACAAATTTTTTTACAAAAGTACTTAAAACAAAATTTGCCACAAAAGTGGATAGTATGTATAGCACTAACAGATTAGACGCTAATGCAATAAGTGTTAAGCCCGATCTTCAAGTTCATTTTCATGCGACGTTTTCTCATGGGGGTTTGTAAATTATGTGCTCCTCCCGTTAATCTCAGGGATCCTCGCAACCGTATCAATATAGATGCAGTTCTGCTTAACATCATTACCAGTGCGCAAAGTAGTATTATCACAGAGAGACATGTTGCATCAGCAAAGCTGAATGCGTTGAGCACTTGTGAAACAAATTAAAAAAAAGAACTTATCCCTATTTCAGTATGATAAAGCTTGCTAGTGGTTAGGTGGTTTATCTGCTGTGGAAATTTAAAATTTTTCACTGTTAAGAATGACCCTGAATTTTACTTTTGAATTAGTTCGCTTTACGCTTGATGTTTAGTTCTACTTAATTATACTTATAACCAACAGGCCTTAACGTTGTATTGACTACAAACATAAATGAGAGGGAATATTTCTTGGATCATTAAAATATTTTAAGCAACAAACTGCTTCTAAATAGCATCTTTATTATTAACGGAAATTGCAGACACATAACCTGTAATTGATATCATACCTATAAATATAAATCCTAAAATTATTAAAATAGAAAATTTTTAGGAATCATTTTTGCATGGAGACTTTTATGAAGGTACACTTGAATCATGCTTAAATCAACACACATTGGAAAATGAAAAAACTGGCTACCCCCCTATTCATTTTAAATTAAAATTCTGTAAAAATAATTCTATAAAAGTACGTGCGAACACTTTTTCATGCATATTATTATGAACCATGCGCATATATAATTTGCAAAGATACATATATATATATGAAAAAATACAAAGCAGTTCAGACTCTAATCCAGTTGCGCGCTGATATTAGCAACAAGTGGTGGTAATAATGCAAAATAAAATGAAATAAAAAATACGTTTAAAATTCCTCCCATATTCAATTCGGAATAAATCGCGTGCAAAACCGAGAAACAGAAGCACAGTGGCAAACTGCAAAAAATAGGGGGCAAAATATGCCAAATTTAATTTGCGTCTTTGCTGGTTCAGAAGCAGGCTGTTTTATTTGTTTACTTCTTTCGTTGCAGTAACCCCTTGATGACAGTGCGGAAAACGATGTAGATTTCTCTTTTTATTTTTATTTTGATATATTTTGCCCCCTTCCCATTTCTTGCAGTTTACCACTGTGATTTTGCTTCTTGGTTTTTGCTTGTGGTTTATTTAGAATTGAATATAGGATGAATTTTAAATGTTTTACTTTATTTTATTTTATATCCATATATATATGTATATATATATATGGTTTCTGAAATGATCTTTTCCCAAATGAGACAATAAATTATGTCATGCACTGCAAAATAAGTTTTCGAATGTCCATTTCTACGATACACAGTTTAACTAATTTGATGGCAAAACTTTGCAACTTTAGTAACACATTAGTAAATTACTCAAATTAAAGGACCCATTCAATGTTGTTGTCAATAAAACCTTACAGCGATTTACAATTCATGAACTGTTGAAAGAATTTAAAATTATAATGCTATGGGACCAAAACTATATTTGACATAAAACTGAACTTAAGGGAAGAAACATTTCTCTCTTAAATATTTTGTCTAGAAAAAAAAAAAAAACTGCTTGGCTTTTTAAAATGGAAACAAAATTTAAAGCTTAAAAACGTTGAAAATAGCATTTGAGACAAAGTTCGAAACAATTTTATGAAATATCAAATATAATTCTTTTGTTCAGTTGGGTATTATGTCAATTTAATTGTATAAAACTGTTTATTGAAAATAAGAGGACATTTAGAAAAGCGGAATAGTGATTTATTTCTTAGAATACTCTATAAATATTGTCATGTAAGAAGCCAGTACACTTTATTGTTCTTTAATGGGATTTTCAGGTATATTTCTCTTTCGGAAAAAATGAACTTATTTCTTTTCAGGTTATACTGAGATAAGATTGATTAACTCCTGTAGGAATACTACATTGCAAACATTACATTAAACTTACAAATGGATTTTTCATGAGTAAGCAGTCTAAGCAAAGTAACTTCTGAAGCTCTATAAAACTCGCAGTCAATGAATCGTGATCCTAAAAATTGCTACGCCAGCTTTTAGTCTGAGTATATTCCGGCCAGCTACAAACGACATTCATCCGTCTGTCCATGATCCCATTAAGTCTGAACAAAGAACTAGATTGTCCGAACCTAACGAACCTTTTCCAACGAAGGAACGAGAAAAGCACTGAAGTTTTAGCTTAACTTCGCATGACCCATTAATTCTAAGAGAAAAAAAATTCTTTTCTCTTGCACTTTTCTTTACCAAGACTCGCATCCACTTCTTTTATCCATCATGCTCAGTTTGGCGCATTTTGAACAGAAAAGAGAAGACCTGGCGTTATTACAATAGGATCAGCACGGGGGGAAACAATGGAAAGTAGGGAAGTCATAATCATAATACAGGAAGCTAAAAAAGGAGTAACTTCGCATGCAGAAGAAGCCTTAAGATTTGGGGTTTCTGACGCATAAGAGAGCGTAAATGGACCGAAAAATTTTGCTTTATTTCTCTTGTTTCTTTTTACTTATTTCTATAGGAACATCCTACGGTTCACTAGATTTTTATAGATAAGTTTCTATCCCTAATATCAGATAAAAAGATATTGAAAATAGGAAGAAAATGAAGACTGCACATGTTTAAAAATATGTTTTGTACATTTAAAAGACTTGCTTAATTTATGAGATATATTTCAATTTTTGAAATGTTTGCAATAATAAAAGCTTTAAAACATCTATATTCATGAAAACTGTAGAGGTTATTAACCGTTTACTTTAATTTCAGTTTCCTGTTTTAGATAATCTAGTTTTCTAACTATTAGTGATAGAGCATTTGAATCCTAGAATTATACAAATCTTGAAAATGGTTCGAAAGAACATTTTTACGTTATATAAATTTTTCGAATTATATACTCAGATGATCGTTAAACATGTAAGGGACTTTTCTTCTGCATTACCTCTTGCCTAAGTAATGCAGTTAGAAGCACATCCGGTTAGGAATTGCTAACCAGATGTGCTTCTAAGAGAGGTTTGTATTTCAAATCAAGCCATTGGTTATCTTTCTTTTTTCCTGCTCCTAGAAATACCTAATCATTTTGCAAAAGTATTGTTACTGGATGCCCAACTGCGGTATGATAGCTTCCCTGTTCAGGTTTGCCAGAAGAGTTGCCGTTTAGGATTATGCTTAGGATTTAGGGCTGCCAGAAAGTGGCAGAGAAATGAAAGGCAAAGTTTCCAGATTTGGCGCGAAATCGCCTAATTGGGGACAAAAGTAGCGATATGCCACAGATGGAGTGAGAACCTTCTAGAACGAATTATTACCGGTTTACCCCAGAATGTTCTCGAACGCAAGTCAAAAGCTATATAAATCCTGCATGTACGCGGAGCAGCAGTATATCTTGAGTTTTATCGTGAAGTGCATCTAGACTACGTTGAGTTCAGTAGTAGTGTCTTGAGCTTCGAGAGCGATCGGTCGAGTCGGGAGCTGTACTTTAGTGCTTTGCCGTGAAGCTGTCGTCACTGTTATAGCCTGATAGCTTGAAGGCTGTGTTGCTGATTGTTTCAGTATGTTTATCGTAGTTTTCCGACGAATGTAACGCTTTTTGTAACTGTCTTGTGAAATACTGACGAATAAATTGTGTTTCGATTCTTTATCAAATGTTGCCACCAATCACTCCAAATTCACGAACCGGCAGAACGCAACAGTATTAACTCAAAACATTGGAATGATTAAGCGTTATCGAAGTCTTGTAGAAGCGTTTATTTGAAGTAAGAACGCGAATGTGTAAATTTCATGTTCTTGAATCATTAATTATTTTAGTGATGTTCTAATCGCAGCAATCTTTAATTTAGGAAGGTAATTTATTGTTCTATATTTAGCGCTTATTTGTGCTGAATCTTGAAATTATTTCCCCTTTACAGCTCCATTTCCGAAAACACGACTTAAAAAAACTTTTTCTGTCGTAACTAATTGAACAAGTTTCAATAATTCTCTAAAAACCGTCGAGCAATTACGTAACAAATGTAATTTTTGCTTTTGTCTATGCTACAGGTTATAAATTTTGTTTAAGTGATTTTCCGATGCTTACATTGTTATTGGATAAATAACTCGATGTCCTTATTAGGAAATAATAAAATGAATTATTTCGAAAACAAAAATTCAGGTTTAGAATATTCCTTTTGTATTAGCTTTAAAATTTATAAAGAAAATATTCTAACTTTATTTTACATTCCCACTAATAAATGATAAAATTCTGAGGAAAAGTGAATAATAGTCTAATAGAAAGGTAACAGAATAATTTGAAACACTGAATCTGTCTTAGAAATGACGGGGCAAGATACAGCTGCTTCTTTATTTCAGTTTATTATTAAAGTTTAATTTATTATTAAAGTTAGGTCAAGTAAGTCCCTTTCTCATCATAAAACCAAAGTAAGACGGGAATATTTAATGTAAACCAAATAAAAATAATATTTACTGCTTAAAAGTTTTAAGTATTAAAATTTTCGCATATAATTCTACAATTAGCATTACATATGATATATGAGTTGGTTACAAATGCATTCGTGTCACTGAATTGCAATTTTCGTTAAAAGCTTTCTATAACTCTTAGATCCAAACTTATTTTTCCCATGGAATAAAATTCCAATAAACTAAAATGTTTCTCATTAATTTTTAAATACAGCATTTTCAAATTTATAATATTTAATAAATTTCAGAGCATAATATTTAATAAATTTTCTCCTTAAAATTTCAAGGGCGATTTCTTATTTCAAAAGGGAAATGTTTAAAAATGAAAAATAGTTTATTATCATTGAATTTTCTAAAAATACCGCATAACTGTATATCTTACCAAATTCACATTAATGTATTTTGCAGAAGATTGATAAGTAATGATATATTCTCCTTTATTTAATTTGGTGGATAAAATATTAATTTCTAAATGTAGAAATAAAATATAAAATAAACGTTTAAACCTGGAATGAATTGAGGCAGCTTACTTTGTACACTATATACATATAATTTTAAAGAAATGTGTAGAAAGGCCTACATTTAATTTACCAAAGCTATGCGAATTATGTCGAAAAAATGCATAATTTTTCGAATTAAGAAGCTGTAAAAATATAATTACCAAAATGCAATGTAACGAAAAATGAAGATTCTTGCATGCTAACAGATATCCAATACAGTTTAAAATGAGACAACATGTTTGCATAAATTTCAAAAATTCACGTAAACATGTCATCAAATATATTACTTGCGCATTCCACGGGAATACATACAAGGGACGTGTTGACTATCGTACCTCTTCTTTCCCCCAAACTACGAAGAAATGAACTTTGATTTACTTATTTATTTTGATTTGATTTGTTTTGTTATCACTTCTTAATTTAAAGAAAAAATCGGAAAATATTTCATTTACCTAGAAAAGGGAACCTGTGTTCATGATGTATTTTACCACTAGATTACGGGACTAGAAATACAAAAACAATCTTAATAAGAAAGCTTTCATATTAAGTACATAACTTGAGGCAATTTTGAGTTCTACTTTTAATGATAATAAATTATGAAAGAAGCATATCACCTCAAATTACGCATTTTTTAATTTAATTCCGTGCAAATTAAATGGAGAAATTTCGACTAACACTAAATTTAGCTACTGTTTTTTCGACTAAGTTTTTTAAACAATAGTAATGTGCCGATTTAAAGCGCCTTATTTTCATAATTGTATTGATGTTTAATATATTTATAATAAACTAAACTAAAAAAAATTGCATTTGAAACTTGAAGAAACTAATAAACCTAAGTAGCTCGCCTTGACGTTACAAATGTGGGAGGAAAGTCACAAAATACAACTATGCAGCCAGCCCGTTTTTTGGATTCGCACGCGGGCCGAACTACCAGTATTCAGCGGCGTTAACCACTCGGCCACTAGTGAGAAGAGGAACTTAAAAAAAAGAAAGAAAAGCGTTATTCTTACAGAATGAAAATTAATTTCAAATACATTGCAATAATTTTAATTTTTAATCCTTACTGAAATTTTTCGTACTTTCTCATTTAATAGTTTATTTATTAAAAACCCTTTTGTTTAGAGCATATTTTACATTGTATAATCTATTAATGGACATAGTATCGAAAGCTTACGCCTAAGGCAACGGTTTCGTAGGCCATATACATACCACGATTACATTCTTATACTGAAAAATTTATTTGAAGAATGAGAAACAAAAGAAAAAGAATTTTAAAAAATGGGAATGACTGGCATTTCAGTTGAATAAAATTTCGTTTAAAGGAAGTTTTATTGTAGTAAAATGTGTGTACGTGTCTGAATATACAACTTCAGGAATCATTTTTTTTCTATTTGCAGTGATATTGCACAATTAAAATATGTATGAAAAGCTTTCAGTACGTTATAAATATTTGCATTTATGAAAAGGAAATAAGAATAAATTTTATCTAAAAGTAATCAAGAAGAAAAAAATCCTAGAGAATTTTATTTGAATTCTTATTAAGATTCTTATCTAAGCTTCAAAAATTTTTACCTGAACTGAGTAATCATATTGCAGGTAAGGAAATATTCGCTTTCATTTTTGATTATATTTAGTTTCGAGACTTTTCTCAAAACCTGGTGCATTAATTATTGCATTTAAATCTATTACCGTGGAACTACCTCACGATCCGTATTATGCCCATAATGAATATGGTCTTTACTACACAAATTTATTATAAATAACTATAGATTTTTCTACAGTAGTTTTTCTCGGCACTAAAGCACAATAGGCATGTAAACATAATTAACCACAATTTTTTACAACTAAAGAAAAGTGCCTTTTCAGGAAATATTTACATAATTTATAACACAGCACTGCAATAATTCTTCTTCAACATAGCTAATATATTTACTTTCTCAAAATGTACCTGAAGCATTCGCATTCAATTAATCGCGTTTGCAGTGCGTATTCCTGGAAAATATTTTATGCATACAGTATTACATCATTAGCGAAGTCTCAATTTCTGTAATTAAAATCAAAAGAAACAAGCGAGCGTAGTCTCTATACCTCAGGGAAGCAATAAACGGAAACTAATTATTTTCAAAGTAATTAATTATTGACCACGGCTCTTAAATGATGCAGGGTATCTCCTGAAATTTTGCCAAATAACATACTTAATACAAATTGCACTGAGATAAGATGACTAAGGCTCAGTAAATAGTTTCCAGAAATCTGATACAGATAGGATTATACCTGACTCGTCTTGTCTTCTAGAATCAGAAGAGCGTGAGTTTAATCCGAACTAATAATTAATCGCCACATTTATTATTCAAGATTTTGGAGCGAACAAATGAAGAGGAATTGCCTTTGTGGCAGAAGAAATTGAATTTGGTATTAGACTGAACAAATGATACCCCTAATTGAAACTCTGAAATTAGAAACTGTGATTGGTCACCGCTGCTAGTTGAATAAAGCTTAGAAACCCTTATTACTTATTTCTGAGTTAATGTTTTAAATTGGGCAGTTCATTTGTAATACGTGTTGTTATTAAACACTGATCCTTAATAATATTGATCAGATAATGCCAAAAAGTGTATGCAGTGAAAATGTATACAGGACAACTGATTCATTGCAATCCTTTGCATAAAATGTGTCTTTATCGTTAAAAGTTTAAAACGGATCTGAATTCAGCCTTATATTAGCTCTGATAGCAAGAAAAAGGTTGTTCTTTCAGGAAATCGGTTTCTTTGAGTTGCGTTATCTGCTAATTGGTCCTAATCTACAGGAACAATACATTAATACTGACTACTACACACTTGAATAAAAGTTGGCAAATATGCATAAATGCATACTTGAATAATCCTGTTTTAACCTGATCTTTTTGAATTAATAACAATTTCTTATAATAAAAATGAATTAACTGATCTTAGGCTCAAATTCTTAGGATATTCAAGCTAGACACAATAAAAAAATTGACTTTCCAGGCACTGACCCTAAGACAAGAGATATTTGTCCGAGAGTTTTAGTTAGTTTATGAAGAACACTTCAAAGCTCTTTATTTTAGATAAGGTTACTTCCGTTTTCTTTAAAAGATTAGCTGATATTAAATCATTATTCAAACTCATTAATATCGATAAATTTGAAGATGGCGTCCAAGAGAACACACATAATTTCTATATTCAGTAGTATATTTCAATTCGATCGTGTACGATTTACCATTTTGTCCTCACGTCTGTTGATCTGTCTATCCATCCTTTTGCCCCTCTCTCAGTTTAGGTTTCTTTCCTCGGAGTCTTAGATCGTCAAAATCTTCACTATAACACCTTTCCAGAGAAAATATCTCGATTCTCTTTTCTTAATTAACAAAATACGTAACTTTTCTTTGTTATTATTATTTTTCAATAGATGACACCATGTGTCTGCTTTTCTTTCGTTTTCTCCTTTTCTTTTTTTCACATTCTTTCTTTCATTTTTCTTTTCTTTTCTCTCTCTCTTCTATTTTTATTATTATTATTTTTGTTTTTAAGCCAATTCAATTAGTAGGATTAAGAATAGAACATTTTTGATGTTGGAGGAAGCGAATCCATTATTAGATTATGTCAAAATGCATTATTCTTTCTTCCTACTTTAACAAAGAATATAAAATTTGAATTTTACTTAATGTTAAACTTCGATCCATTTAAAGGTAGTTATTCTAAGTAGCTACATAATAAATGTATATTTCACACTAAATTATACTTAAGAAAATCAATTTTAAAGAAGGAATTTCTTGCGTTCTATGCATGCAAATAAACACATGATACTAAAAACTGACAAGCCAAAATGATACTAAAAATTGACAATATGCTGTCATTCATAAATTCAAATGGAAGATATTGTCCATATGATTAAGTTTATTTATGCTTGCTTTTAATAATTACCTCTCAGAGTGAATATTCCTACTCTATAAAAGAAACATTAAAATTTCTACTCGTATTCAAAACTTTAAAACACAAAATTTGTAATGCAGATTTTTATTAAAATGAGTTAATAATTGAATGAGAAATACTTAATTAACTGCAATTTAAAACCAATTATTTCACTTCAAAGAACTTAGTAACAGTTATTTCTTTTACACTGGAAAAAACAGTGAAGGAAATAAAGTTTAACTGAAAACACTTTCTAGTACTTTAACTCGTAATTTAATTAATTATCAAATTTTACCATTTTCCTTTAATTAAGTAGCGTAAGCTTAAAAAATTTGTTTTACTTTCAATCTTTCCTTGAAAGCCGAGAGGAAGAAAAATAAACTGAATTTATGTGTACGCATTTTTGTATAAATGGATGATTCATTCAGAAACTTCACATTTATTCGCGAATTAAATTAAATCTCTGTTTTAGGGCATATTCTTTTTGTTTTGCTTTACTTAACTAAAGGACTTGGCATTTGAAACGCTTTGAAATATTTATCATGTATCTTTATTTAACCGAATAAACCTGTGTGTTATGTTATCGCAGTATAACGTATACGGATTACGCATTTGAGTTGCACGCGTGTTTTAATTTTTAGAATTTTTCCAAAAAAATGCAAATTTGTAATGAAATATAATTTTACTGTTCCGTATAGGTCAGAGCTAAAAAAAAGTGCATTGGATCGAATGCTTTACTTATCTACATTTTCTCTTCGTTTCTTTAACAAGATTAAAATAAAAATACTTGATTAGTTCGTAAGAAAAAAAAATCTGGATAAGTTAAAAAGATAAGAGTAATAATGTCTAGCTATACTACAGTTATAGACATTTCGTATTATTGTTGAATTTTATTGAAAAAGTTAATTCCCAGTTTAAAAGTTCCTATCCCAGTTTCATTGTTATTAGTACTAAACAAAACCTAAGAACAGCTGTATAAACTAGAAAAGAGACCAACCGGAAAATTAATTAAATTTTGCGTAGGTAAACTCAGTCTGCAAACACGTTTAGAATTAAAATTCTAATCAGAATTTTAAAGTTTCTGTGCAAAGAAATGACTCACAAAACCCACGTCTAGTATCGCATGTCGGACAGACAGCGGGAATAACTTATGGTGTACTTTTAAACGAACTGCGGAAGTGTCTAAAAATAAAAATCGGTTACCCTAAGACAAACTTCTTTCAACCTTTTATCGATTACCGAACAATTAAAAACCCACCGCTTAATTCTTTTTCATCACGAAACTCAGATTTTTCACCTGCGGGCTCATTACGCAAACGTCCATAAATCAACCCCATCTGCAGTTCGCTCACTCATTTCTTATTTATTTTACACCTTTTCCTCTCTGAAACTTTGGCAACGCAAACAAAAGAGGGTGGAACTGAAAACAAACTAAGACAAACAACCAGCAACACTTATGGAAAAAACACGCTCTGCACCTTTGTTTCTCCCTGTGGCTGAATAATGACAAATGTTTTGTTTAATCTCTCGGTTATAAGAGTAAAACGGCACATTGTACTAGATTTACAAAAGTAAAATTGAAAAAAAAGTAAAGGAAGAAGAACTTGGAATGAGGACAAGGAAAAAAATAACAGCACTTCTCTTCAGTGATTGATGCCCATTGTTAACACAACTGCTGCTTTCGTCAGCGTAATTACTTTTGTTTGCTGAAGTAGTTAGTTAACTGTTAATTTCAGTTAGCTGGGAGTACTTTAAGAATCTTCTGAGCATTTAAGGATGAAAAAAGATATCATTAGAAAAGATAAGGGAATTTGTTTTGCTAAAGCTGCAAGATTATCGATTTCAGAACACACAAAAGAACAAGTATTGATACAGATAAGTTAACACTGTTTGGATAAGCTTGGAAATTACAATTAGAAATTTTATGATGCATACTTAACTAAACTACGATCAAGATTAAGGAAATGTTGATACTAATGATGCAGATTAATTTTAATTTTAATGATCTTGAAAGAAATCAACTGTAAACAGGATACGTTAAATGCCTTAAAGGAATTACAACAACAAACGGAATTATCTTATTTATTCATATAAGCAAATATTCATGATGTACTAGTAAAATTTATGTTTCATTAGTAAAACATTTTTCTCTTCTTATTTTCACATTTACAATCATAAAGAAATGAGAAATCGCGTTTGTAACACTAAATTCTTCCGATTCTTATTTGGCATACAAATTACTCCGCAGGTTATAAAACATGGATTCTATTCCAACTTTAAAGAATGAACGTATATTAAATAAAACAAAAGCTCACCAATTGTGTTTGTTTAGATTTTTGTGCTCTGTTTTTGCACTTGTGAAATAGATAAAAAACCCGCTGAGTTTAACAAATTAATTTAAGATGAAATTATTAAGGATGCCTTTAACTACTACTAATTTTAGCAATGAAATGAAAAATCCAACATCTGGAAAAATAATAGCAAATTCGAATAGTTTTATGACTAAACCTTACAGCAAACTCTGATCACATTAAAATTTAATTAGAATACGTGAATAAATTTTGAGAAAATTTTAAAAATATTTTCTGAATTTTATTTATAAGATGATAATTTTAAATCAAAGCCGTGATTTTTATCGAGTCATATTGCACACGTACATTTCTTCATTAAATTATGATTTAAAACTTTTTTTTATTGTTATCCCATATTAAAGTTGAAAATAAATCTTCGCGTTCGATTGCATGTCAAATCTGAAGACAGCTTAGCCATACAAGCGAAAAACGCAATAGTCAATGTACACATGGTTTCGTCTCAACTTATTTTCTTCTTCCGTTTTTTTTTTTCTTCCCCTCTCCTTTTTTTCAATTTTTATTTGTAGATACCGCATAAATAAATACCTTCAAAAACCGAAGTATCTACCGAAACCGTCGGCTGTCATCGTGAATTTTTGGCGTGCTTTTTAACGTACATATTCCTGACAATCCTTTGTCGACTGTTTCTGACATGTTCATCACATATTAAAATTCCATCTTTCTGAATATCCCAGTGATGGCTAGCACTTCAAGATTTCTTTAAATTATTTACTATCTGTATGCCAAAGCATATAACAAAAGATAACCGAAGATAGGTTACAGCGTTTTTATTTATTTATTTATTTTTATTTCGCATCATGGATTTGTTTTGGAAATTCAAACAAACAAGATTTTTCAAGAAGTAACTGTGTCTATCCGGTGCTAAATCACTTTCATTTTGTAACACTGCACAGCATCAAGCCGTTAATGTGAATATTCTAATCTACTTTAATCAAAGTGCTTTCTAGTAATTCTTTTCGTTATCCTTTCAATAAGTATTTCTGTGAATCCCGTAATGATTATTTTAAAATAATTAAAATGCTATAATCGTTAATGCCTCATAGTTCATTCACAGTACTAAGTTCCAGTTTTCTCATGGCAATTTAGTGTCTGAGATGTAATTTGCATACACAGGTAGCAATTGCTTTGAGTTTAACATAATACATTTTGTGGCCTTTTAATAAGCAAATATGTTATATTTAGAATTCTAGCGATATCATCACACATTTAATTTACATGATTTATGTCATATGGGAGAAAGCAAATATGAGGGATGTTACTTCCTGAAAAATTCCATATAATTATATACTATAACGAATCAGGCAAGAAAACATTAATGGTGAGCATGCATTACGCTATATTTTTAAGTTAAAACGTTTTAGAACAATTCCTAGATTGATAATTTTTTTTTAAATTTAGAACATTTCAGTATAGACCGGAAGATTAAACTTCACATTCTTAGTAAAAATGCACACAAAAGAAGGAACTAAATAAACGAAAATGATTTTATTCATTACTATGAAGCTTTGTAGAGTGATTTAACGATATGTTCCCCAAATAACACTTTAATTTACAATTCTTCTTCCAATAATTCTTCCTTCCTTGTCTCAAAATGGTACACCTTTTACCAATATTTAAATAATGCACTCTTATTTTATTCTTGTAATTATAATTTATTATTAATTTATGGCTGAATGAATATTTCGTACTTAAAATAGTTAGGGCAATACTCAAATATATTTAGAAAATTATTTAAAAGACAGCATAATGTACTTTTGTGTTATTTGATAGATCGGCGTTAGATATTGGAGATTGCGTATGTTGTAACGTTTTGATTCAAACAGAACTTAGTTAAGATTCAAATCATCAACCGACTATCGCCTGATAAAACAAGTAATGCTTAGAAACGAGGTAGTATACGAAACGCATTACTCCTCATTTCATCAACAATAACTTAGAATATAAACGTTGTTAAATTATCAGTCTGATTACGATGGCCGAATAAGCATGAACGAATTTAATCTGATACAATAATTGCATTATACCTTGAAAGTGTATCCGTTGTGAACTGGACATGTGTATCGTCATGAAGTTTGATTAAGTTATTCATAGCATAGTAGAATAGATACATTACAAGAACATGATTAAATATTTAATGGACATGTAAGGTACGATACATGGTTTTAAGTTTTAATCCAGATTATAAAATGAATTTTAATGTACACAAGAGCAAGAGATAGTCAGAAGATGAAATAGACTGAATAAAGAAAGAGGCAAAAATCTTATGTGTAAGTAATTACTTTAAAATATTTCCTATGGGAGAAAAAGAAAATAAGAACCGTAAAAGGAAAATAGCACGTATATTAAAATAGTTTCACATTTTTTCATACAATGATAATACATATATATGTGTGTATACTATAATATATGTATATCATATATATTATCATACATATGTACATCATATTAGCTTTTACTCGCGGCTCCGCTCACGTAGATGTCCTTAAATAAGTTTCAAAGTCTATTGAAAATAAAATAAAATAATCTGATTGGTTTTTCTTATTGCCTGACCAGGATAATCAGTATAAAATTTTAGTTAATATTACTTATTTTTTAAGTTAAAAATACACTCCTCGTAAAATGTCAGTAAATACAACCCTTCTTCACTGAAATAAAAAGAAATCCATATTGATGTCGCTAAGACGCTATTCTGCATAATTTTTAAAAATCCGATTTGAATATTTCAACCATTGCAATCTTATCTTATGGGTTTTTTATTTTACTAAAAAATTCTAAACTAAAATATAAGTTAAAAAACTGAAAAACATGCTTTATTAAGATATCTCACCAACACAACAAATAATTTTCATTACCAACATTTCAAAAAGTTTAAAGTATTAACAAAATGTTAAAAACATTAATTTTTTTTCAGAACAACATAAATAAGAGTATTATTCTAGGATGCTTCTGTAACTATATTATATGTTTTTCCATTCGGCGCTAATACATATAAATTCCTAAATTTGGATACACGCGAACAGGCAATACATAGTTGACCATGGGAAAAGCATGACTTTTCAAAACTCCCCCCCCCTGCTATTTGGAATATTTGCCCTTGAGCTTTGTTAATAGTAACAGCAAAACTAAGTTGGATTGGAAACTTTTAAAGTGAAACGGTAGGTGAGGATTATTGGGATCCGAGGTATGATAACACTTTCCCCTTTTCCTACACCTGTTAAAATAGTGGCACCGATTATATTCTGCCCTAATTGCCCCTCGTTCCATTACACAGTCGAGGTGCATCTATATTTCGCTTAAGCATAACCGGTACATTTAGTTTCAAATGGAGTTTATGTGAAGGTACACCTGAAAGCTCTGGTGAATTTAAGAAGTCAGCAGGATATGAAGTGCCTTGTTCTGTATCCATGATTGTATCTATTGACAAATACTCTTTTATTTCTCTCTGCACCTCCTTCGCCTTGCTTGTTTTTGTCTTCTTAATTGTGCATGTACGGAAGATTCTTGGGATCGAGCAATTTTTGCTGCCTGGGCCCGAGATTAATTTCTAGACATATTAGATTTACGTTTGAGTGGCATTTCGAAAAAAGAGAAAAGAAAAAGAAAAAAAAACTGTAAAAAAGGAAATAAATAAATAAACAAAAAGAGATATCTAGCTTTTACCCGCGGCTCCTCTCGCGTTGATGTCCTTAAATACACTACTCGACATTGAAAATGCAACACCAAGAAGGAATGGTCAGAAAGTGACGAAATTTGGAAAAAATACAGAGACAGCAAGCAGCAATAAGAGATCTTTATTTCCAAATGATAGTCAGAATACACAGCGAGAACGGCGTCGGCTCAGCAGGATAAGCGATAAGCGACGGAGGACGTAGGCACTGTCCCTTTACCATAACAGTTAATCAGTACAGCACCACGTCCACCTTTATCCAAAGCAGGCTAGTAGAGGGAGGCGTCACACAGGCGCCTCGCACAAGTAGGACCACCGCGGACCGCGATGCACGAAGAAACACGTCTAGGCATAGAGTCAATAAGAGTGCGGATGGTGTCCTGAGGGATGGCTCTCCATTCCCTTTCAACCATTTGCCACAGTTCGTCTTCTGAACGAGGCAGGGGAAGAGTCTGCAAACGGCGTCCAATCACATCCCACACATGTTCGATTGGTGACAGGTTAGGAGCGTACGGTGGCCAGGGAAGCATCTGTATACCTTGCAGAGCATGTTGACAGATGCGAGCACCATGTGGTCTGCAGGTAACCTGTTGAAAAATTGCTTTAAGAGCCCCTGAAGATAAAGGGTTGCCACCGGCCGAAGTACATTATCCAAGTATCGTTGGGCCGTTATAGCGCCCTGAATACTAACTAGAGGTGACCTGGAATCGTAGGCAATAGCGCCCCAAACCATTATGCCACGTTGTCGCGCGGTGGGGCGTTCCACAGTTACTGCCGGATTAGATCTGTCTCCACGTCGACGCCACACGCGTATGCTGCGACTGCCACTAGATAACCAGAAGCGTGACTCGTCTGAGAAGACGACGTTTCATCATTCTGTCATCCACATCGCTCCAGTAAGGCAACATTGTAAACGCTGGCGTCTATGCTGTGGGGTCAATGGCAGTCTTCTTAACGGACGCCATGAGTGCAGGCCACGTTCAACCAATCGACGGGAAATGGTTCTCGTCGACATGGGAACATCCAGGGTATCTTGCACATGCTGCAGAATCGCGGTACAGGCGACTTACGTGACCGCCACAGCTTGTCGGCGGATGTGTCAATCAACGCTTGCTGACGTCACTCTGGCTCCACCTGCACCCCTGCCTCTTCCCACATTCCCTTGTTCCAACCATGTTCGCCATAGCCGATGCACCGTGCTCGCATCCATGTGGGTATCAGCAGCGATTTGACGTAAGGACCAACCCGCCCTTCTCAGTCCGATCACCATATCCCTCGTAAAATCGCCTATCTGCTGGAAGTGTCTTCCTTGACGGTGGCCTGGCATTCTCTCCTATTATACGTATCCTCCGGGACAAAAACCAACTTTCTTCGATAATTCGTCTGGCAGAAATAACGACACGAATATTGCCCATTCTACACGTTCTTTCCCTTATATCTTACTTCCTGTGCATCGTAGAGCTGCGCATTTCCCATCATTCGCAGCATAACTCAGTGACGTGCGTCTACTCTAAAATTTGCATAAATTTCTGACCACTCCTTGTTGATGTTGCATTTTCAATGTCGAGCAGTGTAAGTTTCATTTGCGTGTGAATTTAAAAAATACACGCTGCGTAAAATTTCAGTAAATACTGCTCTTCTTCAATACCTATAGACCGCGGATATTTTGTATAAGTAGTATCGGAGTGTATCACCACGAAATCTAGTGAAACTGCGACGTATATTTCCTAATGACTGAATTATGTTTGTGAAAAAAGAGCCAAGATTCGGAAATCCTGAAAGATTTTAAATAATAAATTAAATTAAACAAATAAAAATTAATAAGTGCTTTAATAAACGCTTAATTAATAAATGTCACGCTTTCACGCCTTAATTACTTAATGGATCATCATGAAATTTTCAAGAAATATTTTTGGTACATTAGAAAAGGTTAAAAATGTTTGCGTGGTTTAAGCCACGCATCTGAACGCTCAGACGATCTTTTACATCATTTAACTTATCGTTATCAAACTTTCAACATTTAATGTTTATTCAACGACAATCATTTCAAGCTATAAAACCTGTTATATAGTTTACGTTTCAACAGATAAGTTACATTTTATAGCCTATAAACTTTTATAATATATCAAAAATATTTCTTGAATATTTCATGATGATGGGCTACGTAATTAAGGCGTGAAAGAGTAACAAATAAAAAAAACAAACTCAAATTTATATTTATAATATTAGTGAGGATAAATATATATATATATATATATTACTAGTTAATCGGCTGTGAATATTTGTGCTCATGAGAGTTATGCAAAATAATTTTTACAGGCGTTAACTCGTTATTTTATATAACTATAT
>KK121829.1:286398-326160 GCA_000611955.2 Stegodyphus mimosarum
GAATCACTATTTACAGCACAGTTCCAAAATTACCTTTAAAAGCGTCGAAAATCTACAATAAATACGCTGAAACAATCAGCAACACAGCTTCAGGCTGTAACTGTAAAGGTAGCTTCACGGCAACACTAAACTTATAATAAACACCGTGGAACAATCACCAATACACTGTCAAGCTATACTGTAAAGATAGCTTCACGGCAAAGCACTACCTCGATCGCTTTCCGTTCACAAAACTCTCGCGTAGCTTAGCAGCTATTCTCCCAATAATCACAACGCTCACACTACTTCACAATACTTCACAGTATTCACAATCTGCCTGCAACAACTTCTGCTCTCAGAAACATAAGGGTTTATATAGCTTTTTTTTAAGTTCCACACGTTTCGAGAAATATCTCGACAGGAAGTTATTCTAGAAGCTTCCCGATTGGACCATGGGATATCGCCGATTTGGTCGCCAAATGGGCGATAAAGTCGCCAATCTGGCAACCCTACCATACATTATTTTATGGCAACCCTAGTGCTATGCCGGAAAGCTTACATACAGGCGCAACCGCCGAATTTTTCGTAACAATATGAAATATGTATGAAAGAATATATATTGTTTTTGAGCCTGCAAATGTAAATACACGAATATCTTTACTAACTGCAAATTTTAACAAGAATGCAAAAGTATTAAAACGAAAAGAGTTATCAATTCATACATAGTTATAAAAATGAAATGGTTATTTAATTAATTAAAAGTCATTCATTTCTGCTGCTTTCGGATCAATTAGCCTAGAGCTTTAAGATTTTCTGAAACTTCGAACTCAGTTGAAAGGGCTGACTACATGGTTCGCTTTTGTGGTTTTCCCATGTGCCACTTGAATATATGCCTGTTTCCCTCAGAAACTCCTCCACAAAGGCATTCACCCCATTCTTCAGACAGTCCATGTATGCTTTGCAATATTCAAACAACCAAACCAAAACCGATAAATACAATACGGATGAAAATAATATTACGATATGCAAATGACGATATACTTTATGTTTCCTGACTTACTTGTTGTGAACTTGAGCTGAAAAAAGGTTTAAATTTTTACATCTTTTAAAAAAAACTACTTTGCATGAAATTGCCACTTAAAACTAAGTATGTGGAGACTGATATTGGGAATAAAAACTGATGATGATCATCTAGAGCTGTTTCTTTTAATAGACACATGTAGTACATCATGAGGTAATCTTTTGCCAAACTAAAGTACATCAAGTGAGTCATAATATTAAAGAATAATATTCAAACCTTTATTTTTATAAAAAAGATATAAAAGGTACGATGTTTTGCATAAAACAACTAAAAATTCTGCATCCTCAGAGGATTTGATGCATACAATTGAATGTAATATTCTAAATAACCAAATACACTGTGTTGTCTCAATAGGTGTAGAATGTAAGATGCGTTACTTTCTACTTCAGTCGGAACACGTAGTAGTAAATAGGTAGAAAATATGTAGTAACTGGGTGTTGAATACAAGTTAACGCTAGTCACAAATGTGTACAGAATGCAGGTGTTCAGCAAAATTTTGTTATTGCAACTTATATTGAAATTATAGCGATTTTGCGCGCTTACAAAAATAGACAATAAAGATGTACTATCTTCCTGAACAATAAACTGCTTTTTTCTATTATTCTATTAATATAATCTTAACGAATTCACTTGATTTTAAAAGGACTGGTACATAATTGCCTTTTAGACTGCTTATCCTAAAGTAAACGCTTTTTTTTAAAGTCACTCATTAAATTATAATTTTTGATTTATTCATGGAAGGTTTCAAATGTTTCATAAAATACTGAAATGAAATTTCAGCTACAAAGTTAAAGTGTAAAAAAATAATGAACTGATTTCGATAAGCTAATAAAAATAACCAAACTTTTATAAAGTTTCATTTTTCTGAAAAGAATGGATAGCCTTATAAAAATAATAAAATATTTACTTGAACGCAAAATCTTGCTTTTCCTTTAATCAACGTGGAAAGTATTTCCGTATTTCATTTTCAAGAAGTATATTAATCCTTTAATACACAAATTCAGGAAGAAGACTAAAATTAACATTTGTGTTTAATTATCTGTTAACATGAATACATTTTAAAATTAATTTCATATCCAATTACAGTTTAATTTGCATACTCAGTATTAACATTTTCTAATTATGACGCTCGCGATGATGGTATGTAAAATGACTTAAACCACTATCAATGAAATCGAACTTAATTCTGATGTACTATCAAGATCAAATAACATTTGAGGCCAGGTAACCAAACAGGTAACTGATTGCAAAGCGCAGTGTGTATTTCTCGTTATCAAATCCGGTACAGTCAGTAAGGAAGTCAGCATATCCCGATGATCCATGCGCATATGATATAATGTACGCATACGTAATCTGTTGTCAGCCAAAGCACTAGGACGTAAACGTTGAAACTGAGCTATAGCTGCCATTAATGTGGAATGATGAGGAGTCTACATTACAACATCTCAGAATCCAAATGAGCTGATTGAAATGGACTGCTCAAGTTTGTAAATGTTCTATGTTATATATTAACTAGAATATATTTATCAATATAATTATACGACAGCATGTCATAATTTAGATTTCACTTAATTCATATTAATATATTTGAAATTAAATCTCTACTTATTTATCAGTGCAACGATGTCATTGACGTTTAGGCAACATGAGTGTTCATATCACTTAATGTAACGCAGTATGTATGTAGTCATTTCCAGATATAAATAATAACAATAAATATAGGTAAGACTATCATTTGGAGCACTGTCATGTATGTCTATTTCGAATAAAGTTAGAAAATCTGAACTCGGATAAATAAAACGAAGGGAATTGTAATAACACATTTAAAGCTATTTGTGATATTGTCGTATAATCTTATCAAAGATTAATCGGGAATTAATTAATTGGATCTTCAGAATGTTTTGCAATTAAATCTCCACCGAAATTATCACCATCGAGATTAGTTCTTCCGCTTCTTTCAAAGCTAATTCATACACCGACATGTCGTTTATCACAAATTTATTTCAATATAAAATAACAAAATCAAAAGTTTTTATTTTTAAATTTGGGAAGTAAAGAACAATTATTTGCTCTAATGTTATCAAATGATCAATGAATATTTTATGAATTATTTTATAAGAGTCTTTTAGAAAGGACTCAAATTTTCTAAATTACCTTCTCGTGCTTTATTCTTCCATACAATAATTTTATTTTATTTTATCCATTTACTTATTTTCAAATTCTACTAGTTTATCGTGTGAGGTTGATCCGGCTCCTTCAGGAGGCAGAAATTTCTCGCGATATTTTCCCCTTCGACTGTTGGAAAAAAATAAACTATCCCAAGCTAAGATTGTTTTTTGCCTAATTTTAAATTTTTCATTCGCACGTTCTCTTCAATGGATGAGAGATTAATAAGATTAGGAATGCAGCAGATTAGGAATGCAATTTCCAACAGTTGGACACACCAACTACAGTTCTATTTGTTAGAATATTTTTGTTGAACAACAGTTAAACAACAGAACTGTTACTTGTATCAGGTTAGTCTTCAACAAGGTTCAAGAGGAATTCATCCCCTATTGTACGTCGTACGCTTCGGTCGACCTCTTTCTTTCCTGCTTAGGTCGAAGTAATCAGGTTCACAAAGGTGGCAGTGTAAGCGCTCATGTATTTTGTGGTTAGGCATTCGTCTGTTGGGAAAATGTTCCAATATTCCTGATACATCCGTAGCGCTACTCCGCTTTTACCATTTGCAACTTCGACTGAAATGTATGACAATATTCTCGACATTCATAAATACCTTAGCGACAATATACTAGTTGCAAATGGCGTCTTCCCATACGGCTTGCAGGCCATTACTTGATGGCCTGCAAGCCACCTGCAGGTGTATAACACTATCAGCCATTCACTCCGTCGATGCTGCCAAATATTTACTATTAACTGTTGGTGAAAGCTGTCTTGTACAGTTATTGTATACATTACTGTCAAGAAGTATTATTGAATGATTGATATAACTGAACGATTTATGTTTCCTTTTAAGTTATATTCTTTGTGTATGTGCTTCATTTTCGTCCCTTTATTCCTGTACAAAAAGTGTTTACAGTAGTATGTACCACTCCTTAAACTTTGTTCCATACATTTTGAATCCTTCTGTGTTATCTCTCTGCTCGAAATATCAGCATCAATGTTAGTGTAATCTTTATCTTCAAAATACGAGTATATAAAGGTATATCATCATGGACAACATAATTCCTGTTGAAGTGCAAACAAGTTAAAAAGCATCTTTTGATCAACAGGCATAATATCGTTATTTTGAGCACAGAGTTTGACCGTTTCGGCAGGTATGTGGGGTTTGTTTGATAAGAAACAATCGCATATCAAAACCACCTTATTTGGCATATATATTAACTTCTCACACCTCAGTCTTCTTTTATTAATATATGCATTTGGAAAAAATGTTTTTGAATGATTCACGATATTGAAAATGATGGAAGGCACCAAGAATTTCCTTAGAATTTCTTATATAGGAATATATTACATATCTGTGCTTGTGCAACTCCAGTTTTTTCTGTTTAATTTTTTGGGTGGTAAGGACATTCTCTGACGTTATGAATAATTAATGAACTGAAAGAAGGTTATTCCATCAGCGGAAATTTCCCTTCAAATAGTAAAATTTCAACTAAAACACGAGTTCTTTTTGTTCTGAAAAATTTTAGAAAGTCCATATCTAATAATGCTTGAGTATGACTATTAGAGGAAGTTAGCCCACCCACCATCGAACAAATGCATGAAACAAGAACATAAAAGATGGCGAAGCATTGTTCGACTATTTGGAGCAATATAACATTTTGAAGAAAGAGTATGTGAGGAAATCAGCGTGCATTTCTTTGCTCACAAAGAGATTTCTGCCACTTTATTTAGATAACCACTTTACTTACAATACTTCTCGTCTTGCGGCTCTGCTGTTATCGACATGATTCTAAGCAACCAAAGTTTGCAAGTAATTCAAGCTGTCCAAGCGATAGATGTTAAGTCTATAACAAATACTACAAGCGACATTTTCCGAGTGCTGCCTGGAATACTAGGGATGTTTGAGTAAGCGTATGCCTTTTGGACATTATTTCAAAAGTGAATAGGTAATACTGTTTTACATTTCACGCCGAACTTCCTTGCACACAAGTTCCATGAATATCAGATCATTTGTTTCACCATTTACCGCTCGTATACTTTGCTTCATTTGATGCAAAAGTTGCACGCTGGTTTATGTTGATTACTCAAAATATGCATTGTTTTTACACGTAATTATTACTACAATGTTAGCAGCCTCGTAAATAAAACTTGATAAACTTAAAATAAGCACTGAGATTTTAGTAGTTCAAAGCTAAAATTGAAGACAGTTTAATATGAATTAATTACTTTTAGCTATTGTTAATACTCTCAAAGAGTTCGTAACCAGAAACCCACTGATAATTCCTCATATTTTCTGACTCCAAAAACATCAAAGTCTCTCTAACGTGGCGTCCAAACTGAAAGCCAGTGGATGATAATTCATTACTACCAGGATTTGTCGGATTGGTACCCACATGCCCAGTCGCTCTTTCAGTGGAAGAGAAAGCAAGGCATTTCCTTCCTCCTTACTACCTGATGTAACTGGAAGCACGACCGGCTAGCAATCGGATGTTCCGCAGTTCAAATACAGGCAAGAGCATAGCTCATTTTTAAATTTTCTGCCTTGAAGAAACGTAATGACTCTACGACCTGATTTCTTAAATTAAAAACCATATGTCATGCATAAAACGTTATAATAAATTTAAGCTTTCTTTCCTAGTTTTTTCATTTATATTTGCTCTTATGTGTTACTGGTTTCACTTATTCGCGATATATAAACATCCGTAATATGAAAAACAGTTTATATAAAAACAAAGGAGACAAGGATGTAATCTGCAGTTTATAATCAAAATAAATGATACCTGTTTTTAGAGTTTTAAAAATATGTGTATTAGCTGTTTATTAAGTGTTCGCTTATTTAATAAATGCTGTAGCAACCAATTTAAATTCATTATGTCAACGTGAAGTGTAATCATTCCCAGAGTAGACTAAATTGTACTGATTTCATATTTCTTTTCTACGGCCGTAAAAACATAGTACACATTGAAAATTACAATTACATTATTACAAAAATTAATTACCGTATTATATATAAAAAATATATGAAGATGAATCATTTCAAGTCAAGAAACTAACACCTTTTGTTTCAGTTTTATGGCCTAAAATGTTCTTAAATTTCAACAGGATAATGAAATATACTCCATAACGATAATAAAATATAATCGTACTATGGATTTTAATTAATTAATTTATTTGCTCAGACATACTGCAGTGTCATCCAACTGAAAGTGTAATTTTAGGGTTACCACTAACCTTTACAGAAGTTAGGCGTAGTGAATAACAATTACTAATAAAATAAGGCTGTAATTCTAGAAAGTAAACTATGATAGGGTTATACTGTTACCATGAAAAGGCATCGAAACAGTAAAAATAACTAAGCTAAGCACTAAGGAGTGGAGAATTCAATACACCTGAGATAAGACGACCATCGAAAGGCAATAATCTGGCTCTCTTGAGAGACCACAGGGGGAAAAAATGTGCCCAGAAGGTGAAGATTAATCCTTTTGGTCCATTTCTTATCGTCCGTGAGAGTTATCTTACTTTCAGCGCACGTACTATCTTCTATGTTCTTCCAGGTACCCTAGGGCTTTAAAGATGTAACGAAAGTTGCCATTGGCCGTTATGGAACAGAAAAATGACCTTTTGCTCTCTCTTTTAACATCTCAGGCAAAAAGAGAAACTAAAAAACGGTTTACTACTCCTTCATCTAAAGACTTTTACTTTTTGGAAGAACGTACCTCTGACAGATAAAAAGAAACTTCCACTAGTCGTTGTATTGTGGTTTGTTATCGCTAGCGTTATAAATTTTGAAGCTTTTGTTTTGTTTCTTTGGATATTTCCACTTTTCTGTTCACTTAAAGTGTCATCTGGAAGCAAGGTGTCAGCAAGTGTACGACTTGATATATCTATAGCGCAATAATTTTTTTCTTTCTGTCATTAGGAAATGTCAGATGACAGTATTTAAACATCAGCATCATTCTAACTACAATATGCCCATGAACTTGGAGAAGTACTAGCATAAAGACGAAATGCGTATACTTTGCAATTGAGATTTCATGAGATTCTTGCTTTATAGAATATAAAGGATGAGAAAAATAAAGATAAATAACTTATTAGTCTATTAAGCTTCAAGATGTGCTTGAACGTTTACATTAAAACCTAATCTGTTTAAATCGTTGGAGAGAGAAATTATTACATCCTTTAAAATTTGATCAAAAAAGAGCAACATATTAGATCTGGCTAAAACTGATAAACCGAAAGTGTTAAGTTATTTGAACAGATATTTTTATAAAAATATATTATGGAATAATCCAAAACTTCTCAGTTTTGATACTTAAAATAAACAGGTGATTGAAAACAATATATTATATTTATAAGCATTAATAATACATTCTAAGAATTATGTTCAATGCAACAAGTATAAGTTCATTGTGAACATGAGCCCTGGTTTTGAAGCAATCAAATGTATAAGCCTCAATTCTCAATTTTATGTTCGTTTTAATTTTGTCTCGAATCACTTTTTAAATAAAATGACACTTCTATCAAATATGATCATTCTGTATAATTTTAAAGAACTAAAATACAAATATAAATAATATAGTGACTATGGAAAGAAATTTGTGGCAACACAACACTTATCTGAAATTCTAAAGATATGCTGCCTTTAAAAGCTTGGTTATTGTTAATTCATTGATTCGTGAATCTTGAATACTATATGATCAGAAGATATACTGCGAACGATGCGAAAGTCATCATTGTCCAATGTATAGAATAGATTAATAAAAATTAAGTAGTGTTTATATTTATTATTGAGCCATAACGTGTAAACAAATTACATTTTATTTACATAAGATCATCTGGATACAATAGTTTACTTAAAGCTTGCTATTCTGCAAATTATGGAACATGGAATTAGAAGGAAGTCATGTGCTGGCCACATGAAATCTTTTTAATTATGATGTTTTAAATATTCTAAACTAATAAGAGGAGTTGAGTTGTGCGGATTATAATAACACTTCGGATATAATGAAGAAACGCAGATTTAAGATATATATGTTCTATACATTTGCTGGTGAGATTTTCAAATTAGAAAAGGAAACTTGAACGAACTTTTTACGTCCCGTGTTACATTGATTTTACAAAAGAAAACAGAGATTACAATTATTAAAACTATGATATATCAGATTGTTTGAGCTATTATTGCAATGTTTCTTTTATTCAAAGTTAAAAGTGAGCATGATTATTTTTGCAATTGTGTAAACAAGCTTAAAATATTCAACATAAAAAAACTTTTGAGAAGGTAACATTTATTTGCGAAAATAGCATAAAAATTCGCGATGAACTAATTGAACTTGTACCTCTACGATCCGCTATTTCGTAAAGACTGAAGGCGGTGTTACATATTTATTTCAATTTTGCATACTTAGCCAAGGAAAATTTGCCATTTTTAAATTAATAATGCTTATGGCTTTAGATAACTGTGCAGAATGGAGTTAAACTCAAACAACTAAAGAGGCAAAGCAAAAATGTTGAGTAAGAAAAGAAAATCATGCTAATCTGCCGATATTCTACAGGTATTACGCAAAAGTTAAAAGTATGAAGCATTAAAGTGTCACATACTGAATAGATTTTAAGTAGGAATAATATAAAAACATTTTACGAATCTATTATCTCTATTACATTTGTGAGAATAATACTGTAATTCTATTAGCTCTGTTAGAATGGTAAAGAACATTTTTTTATACAGTATCATCTTCAAAATTCGTAAGTTATCGTTTTCAAAATTCGAAACTGAATCAACTAGATTTCATACACATGTGCTAAATTACATCGGTTTTTATAAATTTAGGCGTCTATATTTGAGCTTTTATATCCTTAGAAATCTTTTCTTAATATTTATCCTGCCAACTAATTTTTATATTCTAATTAATGCATTCGCCATGAAAATAAAAGTAATTAATTTTTATTGAGATTAATCGTACGTTATTCTTTTAAATAAGAATACCTCCTAATATTCTCTATAATTATTAAGCTAATGATATCAGCGTACAAACAATTTTCTCAGAGTTACTTTTAAGATAAAAGTTTCGTAAAACTAACTTTCTCATCAAATGAAGAATTTTATCAGAAGTAATTTCGAGTTCTCTCAAATCCTTACTTCCTATAATTAAGGTTTTGGGCATTTTGATACGAAAAATATTAGACACGGCTCTGTTGAAATAAGAGAAAAGAGTCATGGAGGCAATGATTAGAAAGCGAAGAGCTTTTATACCAGTAAAGAGAAAAAGAACAATCATGAATAAGTTTTACTTCAGCTTTAATTTAATAGAGTTGGCACTAAGAAGTAGTATGCAAAGAAAGAATTTACAGTTTTAATTAAAACAAATTACTTTAATTAGTCGCTTTGTTTCAAATTTCGAGGAGATGTAAGCTTCGGCTGTTTCTTTGCGCCAGCTTTATTATTTTCAAACAACGAGTGTCTTTGAGATTGCGAAATTTAATACCCTGCTAATTACAATTAAGCATATTCAAAATTATTTATACGCAGATGGTTCGAAGCTTCGATTTGCTTTTTTAATTTGATAATTTATATGACCACTTTCGAAAAAATTAAATATATTATTTATATTTTGTAAACTTATTTATTTGTATAACATTTATATATCATTTTGAATCATTTCCTGCACTTATTTTATTTTATTTTTTTCGTTTGGATGCAAAGGCCTCAAGCCAAGTTAGGATTGTTTTAGACAGAGATTTCTTCAAATATTCACAGCGCTAAAAAAAAATGATATGCTGATAAGTGATTACTAGAGGAAATAGAAAGAAAATATTTTAACCATTTAATATCCTTTCGCCTTAAAATGCCTTGAAATCCATGATATTTATATCATTTGACCCATGCCACAGAAATGAAGGTAATTATTGGTGATATAAAATTTCCCATTTAGCTACGTATCAGAAAATGTATGGATGCTGCAAATACAGGATAATTTTTATACAATAGTTCTGCATTCTCATTAACATATGAAGTATATAAGTATTAACAGCATGAAAGGTAAAAATATGTGATCAAACAAAATAGTATGTTGTAATTGATGTAACAGACATAAGCTCTTTCATTTATGACTTTCTGTTTAAGATCAGTATTCAAAATTTAAAAATTGCCCTGCTTATCAGAAATGCATATATCCGTGGAGAAACAAAAAAATAAATTTTAAAGCAACTTATATTTCCTATTCGAAATAAACTAATGCGGCATATAACATAAATTACCTACTATAATATAAATCTATGTAATACTATGTATGCAAGTACTATCTATCTAATACTATGTATCTAACACTATGTATATACTATGCAAAAGTTCTAAATAGACGTTTTAGTCTAAATGTTGTCTGTATCAAATATAACATTTAACGGTAATCATGAAAGTTTGAAGTCAGATGTAGATTTCGATCATCTGTACGTATTTTTTTTAAAGTCTTAAACAGATGATAAGACACTTTTGGCCTTTTAATACTTTCTTACTTACAACTAAATTTCGTTCAGAAAAGAAGAGAAAGAACATAAAAGCTAAAAAATTTTAAAATCAAAACTGTATATTCGTATGATTATTTGTTTTATTTAAAAGTTAAAATAAGTTTTTATTACTTTGTAAAAAATATTGCTTTTATTAATAAATTTTTTGCGTAAATTTCACAAAGGTGTAGAAATCTGAATGTGAAATTTTCAGAATATCTTTCCCCCGAATACAGGAAACTCTGCCATAAATATTTTAACACACATGGTTTTATACTGAGTATTACATTAAATACTTTAACATTATATTACTTATTTTGTATCAGAGAGTACAGAATCATTTTATTTCTGTAGCCACTGAAACAATTTAATGAAGAGATAAGATTGGAATATGATTCATCAGGAGGTAAGAGTTAGGCTTTTTATTTTCAAGTTTACGCTCAATTTACGCTTTTTATTTTCTATTCAAGATGAACATAAATGTAATAGCAATATTAGGTGCTTCACTTAAAGATATATCATTTTACAATTTCGAATGTGAAGGCCATTATGAAGTGGGCCAAAAATCAGCACAATGAAGGAAATATTATCACTTAAACCAGTAATTAGGATTTAATAATTTATTGGCATCTTTCACAGACTGGAATCTTTCTTCAAAAATCTTTACATATCCTGGAACTAGTTCCACGTCTAGTAACAGCTACTTCATGATACTCGAGATATATTTGTTATTACCCGAATTATCTGACTTGCATCCTGTTCGTCAATGGCTCTCGAATCAATAGATTCCCATAAATAATAAGCCAGGGGATTAAGTGAAGATTTCAACAAACGTCAAGATAAAATTTGTAAATACTGGTTTAAGCATGAGTATCATTTATGTCTACCTACTATTTTTTACACAGTTGCATATAATTATGCTGTATATAGCTTTATGTTTCTACGATACAGAGCCATTTATCATCACTACCTAGAATAATTGTTCAAATTCATCTGATCCCATATATGTTTGAGGCAACATACATGAACCAAGAGTAACATCGTGAGCCAATACAACCATTGTACGCTTAAGAATTATAAAAATTGTTTCTGAAGACATACGATGTAAACGAATTATATACTATTAGGAAGTGCAATATATATTAATATATTTACTAGTCCAAAGGGGGCAATTTGCCCAGAAGGGCTAGTAATTTCGTTTTGTAATTCGTTATATATTCACGATAAACGGCGAATCACTTCTTTAAATTGTTGCCATTAAGTATTAGAGCTCTGTATTATATTTAAAGAAATTAAGTAATGAAGAACCGGCATAAATGTATGTATGTTTCTCGCATTGTGATAAAACAACGGTACCTAGAGCTATCAAATTTTGAATAACGCACGTCTCCACCCGAATATTGGCATCTGGAAGCCCAAATTTGTAATTTGGTATATTATCTATTTCATATTTTGTAAAGCATTGATGAGTTTTTGATTAAGAAACTTAAGAATTCCAAAGCAAGCAATGGCAACACTGTACGGAAAAAATTATCTCCAGCACGCGAGCCTCTGTATCGAAAATTCTAAACACATGCTTTTTAAAATATTTTGGGATATTGCTATTGAATTGGATTTTAAGTGCGAAGAACATAATATTTAATAAATAAAGGTAACACACAAAACGGTAAAAAAACGCTCCTTTGGGCGTAATATATAATCTGAAAGATTTCCGATTTTTTTATTTTTTTTTAAATATGTTCAAAAATTGTTAGATTATTTCTGACCATATATCAGCTTTATATATGAAGTATTATAACAAAACGCTCTAATTTATACGCCAAAATTTGAAACTTGTGACTCTAGTTATTTCTAACATTCATAGCTTAAAAAAAGTGCAGCTAAAAGTTAAAACATTCTGAAAATGGAACGAAATGTTTAATGCCTTATCTCCATTTATTCTTCCCATTACGAGATTTTTTTCCTCTGTCCTCTGATATCATATATTACTTTACTTCAGACTGCAAATGATGCGCAATGCAAATGACCTACAAACTATTGCATCAATAATCACATGGAGTGCTATGTTTATGTCGAACTGTCATTATGGAAAGACTCTAAATGAAAAGAAATGCTTTACTTCAACTGAAGAGACGTGGGAATCAGTGACAATAACCATCCGAATACATTAGAGTTTTCTTACATTTAAACAAAACTAAAAGCTGCCGAAAAAAAACAAAACTTATTTAACATTAAAAGGAAATACACATCTCCCAGAAAAGGACGATGCAATATAGAATATCCTAGAAGGCGTCCATTTTTTTATTATTAAATTCTGTACAATTTTTTTTGCTTTTTCTATTCTCAGTTTTCAAGTAATTTTCTTTCCATTCACGAGACAAATCGCAAATTTCATTAAATTTCCCCAGTTCCCGAATAATCGTTTCGATAGCAAGATTTTCTACTTTTTCTGATTCAGAACATTTCAGCGGTGTGACGGATCTAAACCGATGATGTAAAAATGCGATTAAACATTTTTTTAAGTTCCTGAATCTCTTTAGTGTTTGCTTTGTGCATCACATTTCAAAGACGGACACCTCTCGAAGGAAATTAAAACAGGCTGAGTGTAAATTTACCTAATTAAATTTACCTTAGTTTTTCTTACCAAACATTTTAGCAATTTTTAACTGCATAGCAAAAAGCCTTAATGAGTCTTCTTGATTAGTCTCGGCTTTAGAAAGATTATCAATGCTGTTGCATAGTGTTATCTAATTATTCATTTACTTCCTAAATAACTAGCATTATAGTTACAACTAAAAAGATAATATATAATCATATGATTAACCTTAACATACAGTAATGAATCACCCGTTATATGCTGTGCCAAAGAAATTTTTGTACTCATACATTATCAATATTTTTTCTTTAGATTTTGTTTTCTGGCAAAGAATGAATTGCTATTACTTCATGTGGCAACCTGATACATGATGTGATTGATCAGGAATGGCATTTGGATAATATTCTTTGAGCCTCAGTCACACCTGAAAGGCTGACAAAAATGCCATAGATGACTCGAAGATGCATAAACTCGAGTGTATATCACAGTGGGACTCATACGGATTCTTTGAACAAATAACCGAGTGAATTCGTTTCATGAATAAGATTGGTTCAAAGATGGGTATAGCGATTTCCTGTACGTACTGTGTAATATAGAATAAAACAGCTAAATAGGAAAGTCCACTTCATATTTCTTTCGAATTGTGCAAATCATTCAAACGACAGACTAATATATTGCTCTTATGTATTGTTCTACTAATTAAAATAACGAAACTTATATTAAGCAACGGATCGTACTTTTTCTCTATCTCTCTTGTACCTATCAAAATAAGAAATTCTAACATTTTAATATGATCGGGAAAAGACGAAAAAGAAACGCAGAAATGCAATTTCTATACTGTACAGTATAATGTGCAAAGAAAAGTCAATAAATAAATCGTAAAACGTCATTACAAAATAACCTAATACTATAATCACCTGAAAACGATTTGTATTCCTTAATATAATCTTTTTAATTATTTATTTACCTGTCCCATCGTTTTATCAGTGCTCCAATATTATCTGCATAGAATTGTTTGGATTGCTGTTCTTGAACATCGTTATTATCTCCGAAACGTATCCCTCGAAGATGTTTTTAGTAGACCAAATAGGCACTACTAGTGCTGTTGTTATAGTGTACAGTAATTATTCTCGAACGAATTCCTTCATCTTCTGTGCTGCAGAGTTCCTCTCTGAGCGAACAGATCTCCCCTTTGGTTTTCATACAAACTTTGGAACGGCCTTTAGGAAATTTCTGACCAACTTGGCCATGGCTTTAAGCGACATACGCTCCGCTCCTCAAATAGGAAATACTGGTTTTATGAATATCTTTCAAAGTCCTTTTGCCAACCCCTGCCAAAAAAAGGATAACAGCTTCCTGCTCGTCTTTTGTATAGTAATCGACTTCCTTCGGCATTTTCAAACTGAATTACGCAAGTACAGCAGTAACTAACGAAATGAATACCGTTCTACCACCTATTTTAATATACAGTAATTCACATGGAGTATTAACATGAAAAGTACTTACTGCTATTTTGAAATACATCACCTCAATTTGTGACTTATTTAATGTTCTCTCGGATTATTTAAATGAATAATAAAATTAAGAATTGTTCATTTTGCTAGCACCAATAACACACTGTTGCTTGCCAAGAACGAATAGCGGTACCAATCTCATATTTTATACTGTGATACTGTTACTTTAAAAAACAAAACTTCTTTAGTACAAAACTTGCAATAACGCGACCCAAATGAGAAGACAGAGAATGCCAAAAGCGAAGTGGAGAGAGGATTTAAAAGGGATAAATCTCAGTAAGACTACAAAGAAAACTATAAATGAAACACTGTTTGCTTATGGATGAGCGCAAATACCTGCCGACGTATTTATGGCCTGCAAGCGATAACATAGCTAAACAACAGCCTATTTGGAGGTCCTGTCGTAACCTGAAGATAGCCATGAGGTTCTTCAAACGTCATTTCTATTCCTCTTTTAACAGTTTAATATTTATATAAATACTACCTTTTCGTAAACATGTTTATTATAGATAAATTTTTATACATTTAAAATTACTTTTAATTCATGCAAAATCTTTTTTCTTTTCCTTTTAATACCTTTTTTTATCATTTTTATTTCAGAATTACGTATATTTTTATTTATAGCCTGATTTTATTTCAGTTGTCTGTAGCTTATTAGTCGGTTTAAATCTATTTTACTTTGTAACTAATCCTCCAGGCATGAATGTAATTCACAAATAATAGAGTATTGTTTAAATTTTAATTAGATTTACTTTAAAATATGCTTCTCCTTCTTAGTTTCTCTATTTCGCTTTTTAATTTATGAATCTGTTTCATTTTCTAATCATATTATGTGTCTCCTGGCTGATGGGATCCAATAATGACATCTCCCATATCAATTTTCCTTCTCGTTTAATTTTAAAAATAGAAACTTATAATATGCATATAATGATTATTCTTAACTACCTAAAAAAGTGTTCAGGTCCTATAATTCTCTAGTTGGAAAGCATTTTTGAGGAGTGGTTTTATAGTTAACATTGTTCAATTATTTCAGTATTTTATACATTTTATCACTTTTTCTGTTTTCTGAGAAACTCTCAATCAAAGTGTGTTTGCCGAATTCTTTTTACGATTCCTTACATAAAAAATGGTGGAAAAACATCATTAGAGGAAAGTTTAATATAGTTTCACTTAACTGCAAATGAAGGAATGAGGAATGTAGGAAACATTCCTCATCTGAAAAGAGATCCTACGATATTTTTTACTTAGCATATATTTTTAAGTGATCGATTGTGTACTTAGAGACATCATTTTTACTTTCTTTTTGATTACTTTAAAGGTTAACCTTTTTCTCGTTTGGAGGAAAAGCTTAATTAAATTCCGATTTTCTGGTGGATCGCAATTACTCTCTTACTATGAGACACGGTTCTGTTGACACAGTTTTCTTTGAAACAATATAGCCACTGTTTAAAAAATTCTTAATATATTTATTTAGTTTATTCAACTTGGTACAAATTATTGGCAATGTCCAAAAATTATTGTGCATATTAGCATTCCATTGTATATCAATCATTTGCGTACTTTTTCCTCAGCTAAGATACCTTGCAAAAGCAGTCTATTTATCTGAGGCCCACGTTTCAGGTGCTCTAGCAAAGAATGTGAAATTTTGCTGCGCAGCAAAAATAAGCACTCTGCAACTTTGCGGAATAATACCGACTGCACAATTCCTAACATAAATTTGCTTTCATCTCACGGACCTCGAACGTGGTTGGAATATTAGCCTGGCAGAAGCTGAATAACATAAGCCAGGAAGCAATGGTTCTTTCTCACCTGAGTTTTGAATGTTCTGTAAGCAAACTTCCTTTAAAATCTCTCAAAAGATTTTACAAGCTAACTGTATTGAGAGCAAGAATTGAGATATTTACACAAATGATACAAAATTCCATCCAACATTTACGTAACTTTCCTTTTACACAGCCCCCATCATTCGTAGATCAAAAGTTCGAAATTCCATTTAATATAATGTTTTGATGAAAACAGGGATATTTTGTCCCTAACATTGTGCGTGGGAGTATGAAGAGAGATTATGAACTTCATAAAATATATCTGCCTTCTATTCTAAAAAATTGTTAATGTTGCTAATACTTTAAATTGTAATGTTAAAATAAGTTCTGTTAGATATTCTTTCTCCGTCTTATTGAGGAAATCAAGACATTAAAAGTTATTTGAAATTTAAGTCAATATTTTTAAAGAAATTTATTTTAGCATTCACAATAAGATTGCAGTAGGCTCATAAGCTTCACTCTAATTTAGCTTAATTCTTCGTAACTCTTTTTCTACTGTTTTGTACTCAAAAGAAAGTACTTTAAAATTCTTTATTATGTATATTTTTAATTAGAGTATAAACTTTATACAGTTTTATATAACCAATCGTCTAAGTTTGTTGATCTGAATTTAACGTGATTTAGAGCAGTATACTGTCCGCTATCTACAAAAAGAAAGTTTAGTAAGTTATTGTTCTGAAAGATCATGACGTAAATATTATTCTCTAAACCTTATACTTCAATCACTTGCATTTCAGTATTATTTGCCAAAATGTGTAACTCAACGACTTGTGACATCATATGAGACAGTATACTATTAACTAATCGGAAGATTTTCAATCTCATGCACGAGGTTGTAGGAGCACTTTGCTCTTTTTTGGATTTCAAGGTGTAAAACTGAAGAAATAGAAGGCTGAAAAGCGTTTTTTATCATAATGCCAGAATATATGTCAAGCCTATGAAATATTCCTAGTGACATATTTAAAAAGGATAACATAAAGTTCAAAAATACAAAGTTTCTGTAATATTGTTGCGTTCTATGGGTTTGTGGATTTTGAGTAATTGATGATAACACTTGATAAAGAATCAAAATACAATTTATTGGCCAGTATCACCCAGGACATTTCCAAAAACCATTAACAATAGTCGGAAAACTATGATAAAAATGCTGAAACAATCAGCAACACAACCTTCAGGCTATAACTATGAAGACAGCATCATGGTAAAGCATGAAAGTACAGCTCTCAACTTGGCCGATCCCTCCCAAGCTAATCTCTGAACTCAAGACACACTACATTCTCCGCGTACAGGCAGATTATACATAGCTTTAACCTATCTTCGAGAATATTCCCGAGAAAACCGCTAAGAATGCGTTCTAGAATGTTCTCGTTTCGTCTATGTCATATAGCCAATTTTGTTGTCAAATGCATGATTTCGCGGCAAATCTGGCAACCCTTCCTTTCTCAGCCACTTCTCTGGCAATCCTAACCCCGCTCTGCGGGGAAGTTGTCTCACCGCAACTGGGCATTTCGCAACAATATGCTACAAGTGGTTTATGTTTTATTATTAAAAATCTTATATCTACCTATTTAATCATTTGCTTCGGTGTGACTAGCTATGTGAATTTATGATTAAATATTAAAAAAATAAGTCTAAAAAAGGGACACGTATTTCCAGCATAAAGAGCTCCAAATTTGACAGGAAAAATTTTACAAACTATAAATATTTCCTACGAACATCATTAAATGCTTCCAGTTTTATCGAACATGATGCATGATAAAAATTTGTTACACGCAGAAGATTATTCAAGTGTTAACTATTGTGGAAAAGCACCCAAGTGTTATCTATTAATATGCATTTCAGAGTTACTATATTTTTTAATATAGATGTGTTTGGAAATATCTATAAATATAGACTTTTAATCTAATATAAATGAATAGTCAATAGCCGAGTGATTAAGACCTTTGGGAATTCGATTTGGATCCGATCCCAGGCTAGCTGGCAGTATGGCTGCTTTTCATGGATTTTCATTATGCGTAAAGTGAATATGAGCCAGTTTTACTTAGAACGTTCTTTACAAAGGTATCTATTTTCTTAGAAAGAAAACTTTAGTGTAATTTGCCATAATTCATATAACTAACGTAATCTTATATCCTTAGTCATTTCAGCTGCAAACTTTCAGTATTTCCTCAGATATATTTTAAATTAAGAATTAATGCATAATCTTACATAAAATGATTAAGTATTACTGAGATAAAAAGGTAACTATGATTAGTTAACATTTAATGATCATGACTCTAATGTTAGCGCCAACATTTCCTGTTAGAATCATCTGCAGCTAAATATTAAGAATGTAACAATTCAAGCGCAAAATAATTATAAGCATTATTTCCTTGTAAATACAGTGTAATTTCGAATGCTCTAAATCTAATCAATGCTTTTAAATCTCAATTGTTGAAACGTGAGGGAAATTTATTGTAGTAAAGAATTAGAGTCTGGTTTCAATTTGTCTTCACATGTCAACTTTTCTAAAAAAAGGCTGAAACATATTTGGATTATGTATGTGCAAAACTTATCCAAACAAATTCTACGAAAAAAAAGAACCTCAACAAGTATTCAGCGATCTTTTACATTTGGCCACAAGTGATATTCGCTATAAACTATTTAGATGTATTCTTTTACATATTCAGAGATTTTTTAAAATATGTCATAAATAAAGGAAGAAACCTTTTACTAAATGTAAACCACATCTAAAACTTGAGCAAATATTAACAGGAAAAAATGTTAATATATTTGTCTTTTAAGAAATAAAAATTTCTTTCGAAAGAAACGAAGAGCTTTGTACATTACTAGTGCTTTATGCGTTTTTAAGACTTTGTTTTATTGCAAACGTTTAGTTTATCAATAGTTAAATCGAATTACGTGAGACGGAACTTAATTTATGAAAATTGAAATGTGTATACATTTAAGTTTCTAGAATCGTATAACAGTTTGAAAAACCTGGAACAACGAATATAACAATGCAATCATGAACTGAATTTTATGCAAAGCATCTTGTCCATCGAATGATGGGTCTACATTAGCGAAAAGAAAACTTATCGTCATAAAACAATGGCTGACATGATAAGTCCTCGTTTTCAAGAAATAACATACGAGTATTTGGTCTTTAAAAATGCTCTGTGTTTCTATTGAAACCAAACTATGTTTCATAAAGTAGGTCAGAATTTAACTAAAAATCTGTATAAGAAGTAGCACTTGAAAGTGAGCTACCTGAATCTCGTTAACCAGTATCATAACAACAACATAAATAAATCGGGAGAAACGACCTTCGATGTAGTCAATGTCACCGACAAAAGATTTGAGATTTATCAAATGGCAAGTTCCATAGCAGTTCCTTTAATCATGGCTGTAGGAATGTAAAACATTCTTCAATTAATTTTAAAAACAATTTATTACTTTCTTTGATATCGAATTTCTAACTTGGCAAGTTTTAATTGTCAATAGATTAGGTTAAAAAATTTGACTTTTCCAATTAGAAATTCATTTAAAAGGAGTTTATTACTTTCTTTGATATCGGATTTCTAAATTGGCAAGCTTTAATTGTCAATAAATTACGATAAAAAATTTTCTTCTCTAGTTAGAAATTAACTTGGCAAGTTAGAAATGTCGTTTTGAAATGTTGTGCAGAAGGAATAAGCTCGTAAGTTTTGGGCGAGCTTCTGAGAACCGTTCGAATTTGAATGCCTTAAAGCTTGAGTGAATGAAGGACTTGTTGTTTCTTTGCTGTTTGTTCCGACA
This sequence comes from Stegodyphus mimosarum, assembly GCA_000611955.2. Classification (NCBI taxonomy): domain Eukaryota; kingdom Metazoa; phylum Arthropoda; class Arachnida; order Araneae; family Eresidae; genus Stegodyphus; species Stegodyphus mimosarum. Next base: position 306,835 of record KK121829.1, read on the forward strand.
CCAATAAAATTTGTTGCAGATAGTTTTATTCTCTCTTTATGAGTTTTTGAAATCCTGGAAAGGGTAATGAATGCATTCGGGTGCATTTGAGAAAAAAAATTCTATGCTGCTTTTGAATTACTCGTATAGTGAAACATTTAAAAAGTCAGCTTCATGCAAAGTTTTTCTGCGATGAAAGAACACAGCTGAAAACATGTTTCTATCTTCTGTACATCCATAAACGAGAATGATGCTCTTTTAAGTGAATTAAATTCTTATTCTGATCTTATAACATTTTTCTAAATTTTTCGATTTCTAAATTTTTATGTTTCTCTTCTCTTATAATTCACAAGCAGATTTTCAAATATGAGTGATCCCTGAGCGCTAAGATTGGTAAGGTCGTTAAAGACTGGTCATTTGAAGGATTTCAAGTCTCGGTAAATGGGTTAATTGCAGAGAGGTTTCATGGTTTTATCTCGTGTGAATGTAATACAAATTCTTTCCCTTTAAACGTAATTTACGAGGCGTAATTCCTTTTAGGAGTCCTCACGTACTGTGAACAATTCTAATCTGAATTTTTATGATGAGAAATTTCATATAAATTTATTCTAGCATCAGCTTTTGTGTATATTATATTTATGAATACATACCTAGGATTAATATTGAGAATACTACTGCTGTAATTGATGTTATAATGAATACTGAGAATAATGATTAAGCTAAAAACCAGTTTGAACCCTTTCTTATGATAGGGTTACATGTGCCAAACTGGATTCGATAAAGAGAAATAAACGATTATGCTAATTTGATACATCGAACAGAAAATTTACTATCGTCAACTCATTTCAGTTAGGATAAAAGGTTTCTAAGCTTACGATTTATGTTGAAGCACACAGGAAGTATTTGCCTAAAAGAAGAGATGTTTTGAGAGAAACAAGCTAGTAATTCATGATACACTTGTGAAAAACCTGAAAACCTCCCATACAGCCGCTAGGATTTCCCGATGCTTAACTATCTTACCCCTCGGTCGCAATTGGACTTTCTCAGCTTACGAAATATGTATTTTAAGTTGGTTATTTACATAACAGAAGAACACATTAAAATGACAGATTATAAATAGTGCATTTTACTGACAAAGCTTTTCATGAAAAAAATAAAAGCGATACAGTTAACTTAACGGCGACCGATAAGCAGTGCTGGTGCACATGTTTTTGCAGAGAAATTCATTTTGCTCGTGGTGTCGTATAAAGAAAAATATTCATAGATTATTTTTACAGTTATTAAAATAGTTATGGACTATACATTTTAAGAGAATACGTTCTTGGAAAATTTTCAAAATAAAGTAAACTTGAATTCACATTACACATGGTAAAAAATATAAAGACACCAAGCCGCTAACCTGTTTGGTTGCCAGCGACAAATCCAGGATAAACATCCAGCAGTCTTATTCACTCAACTATAGTGAACTTAAAGAATTGTTTGCATATTATTATTAGTATTAAAATAATAAAAAAATATTTATTCTAATAAAAACTGTTGTTTAATAATACGTCATTGTAAGGCGTTTTCTTGGGTTAGGAATTTAATGTGAATAATTAATGCTGCGTTAAAACAAGACAATTTCACAGAACTTAATAATTCAAAAACTGAATTATGGGATTCCTAGAAAAGAAAATACCCTCAAAAATATATCTCACAAAACATATTTAATTATTCATATTCTTATGACTTTTAAGTAATTAAAAATTGTTATAATAATTAAATAAAATGCTTACTTATTTTTACAGAATGTATAATAGTACCCTTTATTTACAAAGATACCATATTGAACAACAACTATATTGTAAGCTAATAAATAACAGTATTGCATTACTTCTTATTAATTATGTGTCATCTTCCTTTTCCAACTTTTTGTTATAAAGTAGTGTCTTTAATCCTACTTCAGTCAAAGTGTACTGGTGTTCCAAGGACAGAAAGGCAAGAATTTTTAAATCCACTCAATAAATTCATGATCAACTGAAAATTCATAACGAAAAACTGTTTCAGGTTACAGTTTCCTTTCAGGATATCTTTAGTATATATAAAAAAGTGAAATCCAAATTTAACATTGATATTATGACTGTTTCAGCTCTTAAATAACTAACTCCTAGATGTTTTGTTTATTGCTCTTAAAAACAGATCAGTAGTTTAAAAGTTAATACCTAAATGTTTGTATTAAAATATCTCGAAATTATTGCTTAAGAAAAAAGCAGAAACAAAGGCATTATTATTATTTATTTATACCAAACGCAAATTTAATTTCTTTGAGATTGAGAATATATTTGAAACAATTGTTTATGCTATAACCTGAAATCACCTAAAATTTTGTTTTCATAAAACAGATGAAAAATAAGTCACATTTGAAACTCATGTTTTTTTCAAATCAGCAATCCACATATATTCATAAAAATCTTTTTTTCCGCCCCAGAAATTAAGATATTGAGTTGCGAAATTTTCTCTCGCTGAATATTTAACTTTACTTAAAAGAGCATATTTATATATATTTTAAGTACATATTGCTAATTCAAAAAAACGAAATCTTTCCAGAAAATAACATTCGTTTTAAAAACTATGTAAATTTCAGCATTAAATATGCCTGAAAAGTTAAAATTTTGAAATATCCTTAATATTTAACTAGTCTTTAACGAGCAAGTTTAAAAGTCACATCAAGTTGATTAAATTTGGCAGAAATAATAAACAGATGTTTTTCATAACAATTATTCAATTATTATGCTAACTACCTTAGATTATAGGTAATATTTAAGTAATAAGAAATTATTTAAAATAATTATTATCTGCAAGCAAATGAAGAATATAGAAAAATATTGAAAGATTTAAAGATTTTTAATTTATGAAAAAACATAGAAAATCAGAAGTATCGAACTATAAATATTGCTTTTTAAATATTTCAACAATCTCAAAAAAGGAATGAAAATTGCACCAGACATTTTTTATATACGAATTTTTTTAACAGCAGTTTAACTAATTTGCATTGAAATTCAGGTGATAATCAATGAGACAGAGATTTAGTTAACTTAGGTTAAACATGCACAATAATTAAAAAAAGACCGGGTAAATTTAAAACGAATTTTTTTCAAAATAAGAGTCTTTTAGGAAAGAAAACTTAAGATAGGATTCGCAACTGTACTCTGCGACATTCAGATCATCACGGAGGAGATAGTAATTTGCAACTTTCTTGACAGCTCACATGTATGGGTAGTAACATTTTTGGTAGTAATCTATCTCATTTATAGTCGGAACTATTGATGTAAAATTCTGGCAGGGGCAGGAAATAACAAAAGTAATAGATGGCATTTTTCAGAAGTTTAGTGTTAATTTCCTAATATTTTACGGCAAGCTCGGTCCAAAATTAGTGACAGTTTTAAAGGAATTTTTAGAAAATAACTCGACAGGCTAAGGGTTAACAATTTTACGCCATACAAAATAGGGTTGTACCAGTGTTGTCGTACAGATACTTTGTGACTATAAAACTGCTACTCTGTGCTGTCAAACTCTGAATCCGTGATCATCATGAGGAAAGGAAATTACAAATGTCATCCATTCCAAGTTAGGATTTAAAGCACTGATATTAATGAAACCAACACCTCTTACATGTATTACAATATTTCTGTTTGAGGAAGCAACGTCATCTGCACTCTTGAAAACAGCTGCAAAATCATTTTCTTTTTTTTCTTTCTATTTGGAGCGTTGTAGCATCCTCTGTGCTCACTGTGACAACACGTTTGTCCTTAACGCACCTATGGGATAGCAGCAACATTTTCAGCACCTTATTCTCGTAGAGTTCCTTCTTCCTTTTTTTTCTGAATCTTGTAGGCTTCTGCATAAGGATTCACATTTCTTAAAACTACATCCAATTTATGTTAGCAGTTAAGCATTCAGAACAACATGTCCAAGTATATTCATTCTATGTCTGAGGGCTTGATCCGAATCTAAAATATACAGTTGGGTATACTGTTCTTGATTAGAATGAGGGTGGCTTGCTCGATGACACCATGAATTCTAAAACAATAGTGACCTGAACCTGCAGGCATTTCTATATTGACACCCAAGGAAACAAAACGAAGAAGACAATTATAAGCACATATGTTGGCAAAAGAAATCTTGAGAAAATTGGTGGTTCTCATTTCATTAAATTACCCCATTCTTCTGGATATCTTCTTTCACAGTTCTTCCATTGTGAAAGCAGGGCACATGTCGTTCCTGTTCCTTTCTCCTGGAAAGAAGAGTCCACTGCAGAGATGTAACAAGCTTCCACTGAACCGACATTGTGTTGCTCAACATAAACTTTGAGTCCACATTTTTTTGCCTATGAAGAGTGCTATGTGAATGTTGTGCTGTAATCATAAGATACCTGTCTTCTCTCACAGCCATTGTTTCTTCCAATCGGACTTGGCTTGTTATGTGAAGTGTCTTGCGTTTGTCGTTTAGTGGCATCTTGTTCTATCTCTTCCACTCGAATTTGACGGTGATGAGTCTTGTGTCCTTCGCCTACGTTCAACTTCTGTTTCTTTATCATGCATATTCTGTTATAGTTCCACTTACATGATGAGCCTTCTACTCGTTTCTGTTTTAGTTTATTGAGTATCCATCGTTTCTTCAATTTCTGCCTGTCTGCTGATCCTTCTATTGGCTTCTTCTTCAGTTTCCTCAGCGCGCATGTTGTCGATGTGCTTGCCTGCCGAGTCTCCTAGCCATTTCTTCTTCAGTTTCTTGATTACGTAAGTTTGCTTGTCGGTTGTGTTTGTCTCGTGAGTCTGCTAGTGGTTACTTCATTTTTTTGTAGCTCACCGTAAACTTTGTGCTTTAGCTCTTTGCTTTCTTAATGCATCTGCTGTAAAGCCTCTTTGCGTTTTGGCGTTTTAATAAATTAAAAAATAATTAGCACTATACTAAAATAGTAATTCAACCAAAATACATTATATACCTACAAGAGAGTAACCTATACTAAAAAAAGAAAATATGTAATAAAACAAATTAAATACTTGTAAAAAGTTATTAAAATACACCGAAAAACTGAAACTAAAATGAACTATTAATTTAATGTACTGTACACAAAGTTGCTAGCTGTATCCAAAGCAAATTTTACAAGTTTTATGTACACCTGAAAACAAAACGCATGAAACCATTTCACTATGAACGAAATCAGTTCATTCATTCCAAGCAACAACCAAATCGGAAATATTTTTTTTCGTTGCCAAACCTGGGAACAAAAATATTTCAGATCACGTATGACGTCATGGTTTAAATTTAAAGTAATGTAACAGCTTTTTCTTAATATCAATAACAGAATTAACGCGCCAATAACAGGTCAATAATCTCAATCTGAAACAGGAAAGTTGCCAACGGCAGCTAGTTATTTAAGTTCTAACATTAACAAAAAATGTTCGACGTACAATGACGTCACATGCAATCGCATGCTTTCTTCAGAATATAACCTTATATAATAATAATACATTTAAGGTGTGGAAATGCTATTTTTATTTCATATTTGTAAAACACAACATATTTTTATTAACAAACTCTACAAATTGAAAGCGAGCAGTGGCAACATTCGAAATAAAGCAGATTTTTATCTCTAGCCCCTGCGATTGTTGCCACTCAGAAAATGAGTGCGAAAATTAAGGTTTTCGGTGTTCTTAATTAATATCTTGGCTGGTTAAAGTCGTGCGAAGTTGAAGATGGCCGAAATGGCTTTCCACGAATTTTTGGAATCTGGGGGTACCTCTCTTGAAACTCAATTCCCCGTCGTTCGTGAGATAATGCCACAAACAAACAAACAGGCTGACGCGCACAGATTTTAACAGTAGAGATGGAGTGCAGAGATTGAGTACCAGAGTCTGTACCAGATGAGTGCAGAAATTGAACACCACAGCATTTATATAGTTGAGGGCAGAACCAGGATTTTACATATGTTTATATATTTCAAAATCATGAACACAACTTTTTTTTGTAATAAAGAAGGAAATTAAGTAAAGATGTAATATTAGCAAACATAATCAGCTACAAAATAAAAATTATTAATTTACATTTAATCTCATCACTGAACTTTTAAAATTAAATGTATTGATATAAGTACCGTATGACTTTTATTAAATACACAAAATAAATTAAAACAGAACCCCTGTTACGAAAAATGAAATTTAATCGGAACTAAAACTCTTTAATTAAAAAAATTCCTTTTTTTCAAGGGAAAATTTCGATAGAACAAGATGGAAATTATACCGATCTAATCCTTTCTTTTCCACGCCAGTAATAATTACTTTCGAAGGAACGTCTGCTTTCAATATCGCCACTGAACTGTAGTCTAGTGACCCAAAAGATTAAGGAGGCTGGCTCTTATGCCCTTCGTAAATGTAAAGCTAAAAGCGGAAAACTGCCATTTCGAATTTCTAATCTAACATAAATGGATTTAATCCATTAAATGCTTACGTGTCATTGTGCATAAAGGAAACCCACACTTGCGGAAAAGATTGCCGGGGATTAAGCAGAAAGTGACGTCATCATATTAACTTTCTCTTGTCTGCTTGCGGCGTTAAAAGGATTGCAAGCATTCGATTAGAAGGAAGACGCATGGTTGAAAAGTCACATCCAAAATTTTATTGAACACGTATATAATTTACTACGTCATTGCATTATACAGAAATAAAAAGACTTATGCATATTTGCATAGTGTCTCAAATACATGTTTCTTTCAAACCTATGAATATTGCTACGACACTGTTAATATCTGAAGGATAAAAAATAATTTTTCTGTCCATATGAAGTTTTCAACTTTGTTTCTTTATTTTAATTTAAATAATTACTCATATTTCCATTTTAAAAGTCAAAACAAAATTTTAGTTTTACCTAACAAATGCAGTCGAAGTTCATTACAAATATTTCTTCATATCCTAACGAAAGAAATCTTATGAAGTGCGATCTCTATAATAAAATTAGATTTAATGTATTCGGATTGGATCTGTTTACGCTCTCTTTTAATAAAATCCCTATAGATATAATAAACGTGCCTCCAAGATGGTATAGTGGTTAGAGGAGCCGACTGCCATACCCAAGAGCCCAGATTCGAATCCCGGAGAAATCATGGCTGCAATTGTCCGTCCCTTCATACGAAGCAAAGGTGGTCCACATATTAGGTGCCTTCATAATAAAGTGATTACTGTTTCTGGCCTTAGTAGTGGCTAAACCGAAGTCAGCTGAGAGCCCGCCATTGGGAGAAAATTATGATAAACGTTTATTATAAAGAACATCGAATATGGTTTAAATCATTTCTGGGTGTACATAAAATTAGGCAACAACTTTGCGTTTGAGGTAGATTATTTTAATTAAGAATATATCGATTGAGTGGGAGAAGAGGTTAGAGGTCACCTCTTCATGAGGAAACAAAGTCTGCAAAGAAGGGCTAAGACTGATATTATTACCGAACTATCACATAGAACAACTTTGCCGGTTCTTGACATCAAGTCCTATGGCACATGACATGTATGATTCTGGACGTGGAAATAATCTTTGAAAAGAAAACGGAGCAAAGGAAAAGGAGAGAAGCACCAAAAAGGACCAAGCCACGGCACTATTTATCCCACAAGCAAAGGAATAAATTAAACAAAACAGTAGCGCCATTTGTCCACATAATTAGTAAAGAAATATGAAACTTAAATTAATAGAATTTTAAAAGCGTTAGGAAGGACTTGATTCGAATTAACTAAAGAAGGTAAAATTTTGTGAATGTAAGGGAATATAATTCACCAATTTAAGAAACATTTTGGATAATTTTTGAAGAGGCAAAGTAAAAATTGTGATGAAACTTCCAATTATAATTAACTATTGAGGATTTGTTTATTTCTTGTTGTTGGATATAAAATTTATATTGCTTGATGTAAAAACATAAGATTGATTCATGTTCGCTGTTTTGGACATAAGATTCGTGCTCCTTAACTGTACACATGTTCTTTTTTGAAATCGAAATAGTCTTAATTAAAATCTAGGCCAAACGTAATGTTATTCCTTTGCCTAATTTTACGTTTTATTTGATTATTTTATTTTAATTTCTTCTCTCTTAAATTCTGAGAGCACTGTAAATATATTTTCAGATACTGAAGTTCAGGCAATTCCTTATGAACACAGATTTCCTGTAACACGGTTTGGTTTTAGCCTAACTCTAAAAGTCTGTTGCCAAATAATAATTTTAATTTAAACCTAAATTTTCTAAATATTTAAATTTATGCATATTATGATCCGATATATATATATATTGACTAAAATGTATATATACAGATATATCATATATATCTACACATCTATATATATATACTTCATATATCTACACTTCAGTGAGTTATTAAAAAACTTATCATACAAATATATGAATTCATGGTTTCCCTATGAAGAACTTTATTAAGCACCTTTTATAATGTCCAATAGATATCACTTCTTTCATAAAATAATAAAAAAAATCATGATAAATGCAGCCATGAGTGCGCAAGAAAAAACGAAAAACTTGTCTGAAGGTAAGCTAGGATGTATAGAAAACAGTAGTAACATTTTTGCAATAATCATTGATATACACCGGCTCATAATACCTTCTCAAGCTGTACATGAACCTGGATGATTTCTCTATTTCCCTGACTTCAGGTGGGATCTAAGCAAAATGAAATAATCTCGGGCTTGGACACTTGTGTGATCATTCATACGGAAAATGGAAATATTTTGCTCTATTTTAACTGAAACTGTAAATTAGGAGAACAGCTACATTGAAATTAGCTCCATTCTCAATGGATGACATTTAATCAAATGCTCAAATAAAATTTTTTGACGATTAGTAGCATTATTGTTTCACAGTAGGTCAACCTAAAGCTTATCTTTCAAAAGTAGTACATTCAGAATTTCGAATTGCAGTACTGGCTAGAGGTTATACTTTATTACAACTATTTACTTATTAAAAACTGTAACTTTATGTGTAAGAGATTATTTTATTGCACCATTCAGTAAACTGACTAAAATGTATATATGAGTAAAGTGTTTTGCATTTAGAATACTTCTGTACATCCTGCATAATATTTCGCTACGCAACTAAAAAAATAATTTATCAAGAGAAAATTATAGATGTCTCCGTAAATAATGTAAACGTAAATTATTTTTTGTAAATGTTTAAAAGGCTGGAAAAAGAAGAATTAGATTTTCCGATAAAAAGAAATTTGAAAAATAATTTAACTCTTTCTTTTCTGAAAATCTGGTCAAACCAAGAGACTGTAGAAGAAATTCCAGAAGGTCAAGAATATTTTACTGGAAGGAAAACACATTAGTTTCTGATCAAGTTAACATAAAACGCCTCTGTTTAGCAGCAATAGACTGAATGAGTTTGTAATATATCAATAAAAATTTTTATGATATTTATAAGGGGAAAACAGTGTACTTTCGATACTTCTTGGAACTTATGCAATACAACAAATTTTGCACTAAATTTCGTTTTTATAATATGAATTTACATAATTAGATATTTTCTGGATTTAGTGAAAGTGTTATATAAGATTTTGCACTACTTCAGACAAATAAATTCTTTTATTTTGTAAAACATTAGCACATTTTTCGTTAAATTCGATCGAACTATTTGATTTTGATTAAAGTATTATAACTTGTAAGAAAAAATACGTTAGTCGCGTTTTATGGGCTTTAAGAGCTGCAATAAAATGGAAAGATGTGCTTCAATCTTCTAAGAGCGAGGCTTATTAAATTTTGGAAAGTTGAGATGTGTTGGATAATAATGACAAAATGAGTTTACAGATCGATTTTTCTTGCTTTTTATTTTTTAATTAAAATCACTCTCACAGCATTGTTTTGCAGCCGTATTCATTGAACTGTAATACTTGAATATTACTTTATGAATGTTGATGGTTATTCTGACAACATTTACATTCGCTACATTTGCTTATTTTTACAGTTAAATAACATGAAGAATATTGCAAAGATATTTACATTGCTTGTCAAAGAACATTTCATTATAACACTTTTAGCATTTAATTTTTTTTTAATTTTGGAGTTAGCATTCTTTTATTATCTGATGTGTCTGTAGGCAGCTCTGAATAAGGGAACTTTAATTATGTCATTCTTATATGTAGTTAATATTTCTCATATACTTACAGCCTTAATCTGCTTCTCCGAAATTAAATAATCTGCGAATGCGGTTACAGCCTAATAACACGTGAATATCTATAATTCCTAAAAGCTGGCAGTTCTGCGTGGGTTCTGCGCCAGTCGAATATTCAGCTGGCTGTATGGAGATTTCTGAATACGTAGCAGAAAACAGCCTATTTCCCCCTTAGAAAAATGTTCTAGAACGAATCTTGTTTTTATAAACTAGATAGCTCTTTTGTAATATAAATGATTTGTTCTTTCTCAGAGCTAATTAACTAACCAAATCTATATAAGAAAATAATGCACCAGGTATGAATACTTTTATATAGGCTGTCATCTACATCTTTTATATAGGTTGGCATTACAAATTTAATGAAAACCTAGAGCAGCAGACAAAGTTATTGATTAATTTAATAACAATTCAATATAATTCTTTTAATGAAAAAATTAGCATTTGTTGGTTGCAAAAGTAATCTTTAAATCTCTACGTTAAAATACTCTTCTATAATGATTAAATTCTACGGCCCAAATTTATTATAATGTAGTTAAATACAAGAAGTGCGTTATAAAAATTTTACAATAGCCCTTTTATTGCTTGCTTTAAAAATTATACTTGCATATTTGCTTGTGAAATTTGGGAAAGGGAATTTTTAACATCTATAATTAAAGCAACATTTCGGCTCAATCTTAGTATTAAAACGATTTCTAACTAACTGTAATTTCTGTAGTGAATAGTGATACCAAATCTACTGAGAAATTTCAAACACGTTTCTTCAAAGAATTGATTTCCAAAATATTCATAACCTTACGTATGAATGCAGCTGCAAATTTTATCTACAGAATTTTATTACTACCTACAAAAATAACTTTATGTTAAAAATAGGAATAATAATGTTGTTACAAATTTCTAGCTATAAGTTTATACTTCCTGCAAAAATAATTTCCGAAACTGTTTCGAGTGCGAATTTCGTTTCCTTTCGATAATGCTGAATGCTATGAATGTCTTTCACATGAATGATGGGGGGGGATTTTCATGATGAGATTTTGAATTGAAAAACTGGTTCCTTACACTTATCTGAGCTGGAAAGGAAACGATGAATCAACTTTTTTTTTGTTCCTTTAACATATTACATCTTTCTAAAGAACCTGCAGGAAAACGGTAATTCAAATCACAGCTGTAGTATTATAGCAAATTCTAGATCGAATAGCTGTATAAACGACATGATTTTTAAGGCAAATAAAAAAAGTAACATAATTAATATTATTTTTTCGAATTATGAAAAAAAGCCATAGAAAATAATTTTAGGCCTTTAAAATTTGTTACTATATGAACTCTTACACAAATAGAAATGCTTTAAATTGAAGTAAAATCATATAAGTTCTGATTAACAATGAATAAAGATAAAACTGAATTTCTGGAAAGGATAAGGTAGACCTATCACCTGCTCTATAAGAAGCATCGATTTTATACAATAAAAATAACAGCTTCTAAATTTTAGAGAGAGCTACTTTATAACAATGAACTTTCTTTTCCGTGAAACCATGTATACAACTTTGCCTTCGCTGAAAAGATTAGTAATCTATCATCTAAACCTTTCATACCTTAAGACAAAAACAGCAGCAGAACGCAATATTTGTAAATACATAAATCATCGGATTTAGCAAGGTATAAAATGTAATCTGGAGATGTTCCCTGGGATAAATATAGCAAATATCAAAACCTGCGAAGATAACACGAAAGTTTTAGATAAGAAATAGCATTTAAGAATCGAACGATTTTGAATACGTTTAAAAGCTACGTTTATGTACTTTAATTTACAATACATATTTAATATTATGTACCGAACTAACAGTGGTGTAAACTAACATCCAAATGAGTTAAATGTTTGTTTGATTTGAAATCTCTTCCCATCATCACTTAAAACCACGAGTTACTGCTCATAATATAGTAAGAACGAAGTATTCTTATAGGATTCCCACATTCTTTTCATATTACCTGTTACTTATGAAATTAGAAATCGCCAAAATTCAGTTATGTAAAATATATCAAAATTTATTTAAAATTAAGCTGCTCTGTTTTAGTTAAAGATACAGAAAGTAAAATATGTCTTCGTCCAATGGAGTCTTCAGAAGCTCCATAGGACGAAGTGAGTACGGTTGCAACAATCTTCTGGTACCGTAGCCCATCATTGCCTATCAAATTAGTGAGACGGGGTTTCAAGATCCTAGAGACCCAGTGACCTACCCTTCTTTCTCTTTCGCCTCCTCTTCGCTTTAGCGTTTTGCTCTTGTTCTCCCTTGTAGTTTCTTCTTTGGAAGATGGGGCTCACCATGAGAATTCTGTTATACAAATCTATTGTATTTGGCTTACTATAGTGAGAAAAATGGCTGCGCTTTCGCCGTGGGTGATGCCGTGTACGGCTGTAAAACAGCATCTTAGTAGTTGAAGGTCAAGGTACCGTCTCAATACGCTGCTTTATCTTCTGCTTCAGTCCAAACGGGCGTACTTAGTTGTCCTTACTAGTATTAATCGATTGATCACTGGTTCATTTGTCCGTGGATCGGAGAAAAGCATTCGGGTGTACCTACTTGCGGGAAAGCCGACTGAAGGGTTTCAATTTGCGTTCAGCTACTTCTAACACAGAAATCTGTGTTTCCTCGTTGGGCTCCATAGTGGGCGGCGCTATCAAATCCGAATCTTTAATCTTTCATTCTGGCATCTCTAAATTCTGAAATTTGTAACATTACTAAAAAGCTTTGCATCGAAGTAAATGCCAGCTATTAGTATAGTGATCGACCTCCGCGTTTTTTAGTGACAAGTAATTCAGAAATCGAATTCAGGAAAATGTTTCCCATCCTTATCTATAAACGCATTTGATCCGTAGTAGGTGGCCAAAGAGCATCAATCAACTTAGATGTAGTGACTTTCTCAGTAAAACAACTGTTACTCTGAAATCTGCTGAAGGTATCACTTATGAGGAAATTTAAAGTTACAGTTTCAGCTCATAAATCTCTAACTTTTTCGCAAGGTGAATCTTAGATCCAAACCCGATATCTTTGCTTGAGGAGAAAATTGTAACACAGCGTCAAGACCAAAATGCGTATGGTGATAAGAGCATAAATTTCACAAAGAATGGCCACTTGCTTCTCACCAACCATATTACATTAAATGTAAGAGCTTTGATCCTCATGGTTGGCTACTTGCATTCTTCAGTTCGGCCATGTGTGCAAACTCTATGCATTGCTTTCAATGCCAACGGTTTGGCCACACAAAGAAAACTCATCGTAACAAGCCTTCGTCCCAAAATATTTCTTGCTGGCCATGAGAGTGCCAATTACACTTCTGCTCCGCTCCGTGTGAACTGCAAAGCAAATCGTCCTGCGTATGAAAGATGTAGTCCCACTTGACAGAAAAAAAGAGGTTCAACACCTTAAGGTCATCAGAAGCATCAAATATACAAAAGCTCACATAGAACTTTCGAAACTCAGCCAGTTCCAAATGAATATCTTATCCAGCAGCAGTAAACTAATTAAAACTCTATCAAATCAGGTCATATCAAGTGTCAATTAAAATTTTGATAATTCGCCTTCGGTAGTCTTCAGGTAGCAGTAAAACGCATATGTCTTCAAGTTAAGACATTTAAGACAATAAGTTAATTCATTTGAAATATAGGACGAAATGCTGGAAGAGTGCTAGAATTCGGAAGGGTTGTTAACTCGGCTTAGAATCCGTCATTTGCGAATCAATAACAAAAGCAAAATGTAAGTCATTGTCTCCTAACTAAGACAGCGTTCCGTCTGCCCATCATTTTTTCACAGAATATCCCTATTTCAACAGATTTTGATTGAAGGATTATGAGAGTGACTTGCCGTCTGATCGTATAAATGGAAATGATGTCAGTACCAGTTTATTTGAATACCAGAAAGGGATGAGTCATTAATATTTAATCTGATTAATTTCGACTTTGTGTGCTTATATTTCAATATTATGTGCTTTAATGCGTCTCATGGTTTGGGTACCCCTGCTTTAATCTTAATTCCATTTGCAAAGTTTTATGTTCTTTATTTATTTGTTCATCATTTTATTATTTAGTCATCATTTTATCACTTCATTTGATTTCATACAACTGTTGTTTTTTTGTATTTGACATCGATTTCTGCTGGTACTCGTGTTTTTTAGATTATCTAATATGTGTTTGGCTTAAATAACGTTTCAGGCTATACGCCAAAAAATTCCACTACTACATCTTTAGGAACCAAAACCAGAAATTGTGGTACTGCTAACAATCACTGATTTCAAATCAAACCTGTGTCCCCCCCTCGGAAGGAAAATGATTAAACGTTATTATTCTTATACATGTCGTTTCTATACTACCCATTTCTTTTTGAAATTCTGTTATAGTCCATATGCGGAAATAATCGCCTTTTAATCTTACCAAAACAATTAGGGTAGCTAAAAATTATTTTTTCATATTCTAATGCGTTTAGTGAAATCCACCTATGTATTTCAAAAAGTGTTTTCACATTTATTATTCTACAACCTTTCAGTCTATAACATGCCAAAAATTAATAAAAAAATAATTTCTTCTATTTTTGAAAGTAAGAAGATTATTTCTGTCAACCAGTGTATGCTTGATGTCATCGTTTCTTTCAAAGTTTCGTGATTTATCAATGGCGTAAATTTACGTTCAAGTAATTAAACTTTTTGTTTTATTTAGGAGTTCTTTGTCGTGATTAATTAAAAGCATTATCTGATAATAATGATGGATTAAATCTTTTGATTTAAAAATCCATTATTCTCAGCAACTTTTTTAATTAAAGAAAAAAAGGTAACTTTTGAAAGCCACCATAATTCGACAAATCAAGTTACAAATACTAAGAAACCTTCATTTGGGAGATTATCGTTTGATTTATTCAACGGTATGAAGACGTAAATATTGCTACGATTAGTTTGAGCAATAATAAATGATACGTAAAAAAGACAGCATTAAAATTCTCTATAGAGTTTTGAAACCAATTTTGTGGAATATTATATTATCATCGCAAATATGTGCATTGAAAATTCTTTTAATAAATAAATCTGCAATACTGATCAATTAATAATTTGCAAAATTGATTTAAACAAACAATCATGGAAATCGAGAAAAATTCTTAAAAAATCTGATCTGCACACCACATGACTTCCTTGTACGAAATATTAAATTATAAACATTTTTTCCTAAATTTCATTTAAACATTTTTCGTTGAATTTCATTAGAGATATATTTCTCATTCAATTAATTCAGTTCTGACTTGGCAAATATATATATGGCAAAAATACATAAAAACTCAAAACATCTATATTAAAAATTTAAAAATATAGAAAAACGTAAGACACCAAATACAGTTAAAGCAGTTTTTTAAAAAAATTTTGCAATTAAAATTACAGTTTCCACGCGAAAACAAGCAATTCGTTCAGCGAAAAAGAAGGCAGATTTTTCGGTGCACGAAACTGAAACTTTACTTTTGGTCTCATTCGGCCGTAGAAACTGGCTTAATTTGTTGTGAGTGCTATGCTGAGTCAATATATGGGATAATTTAATAACTCAAATGATAATTTCAGAATGGATTAAACATAACTGAATTCGCAATAATAAAAGAATACGTTACTTTGTTGAAGCGAAGCCTAGTTTCTCTAGATAGGCAACAAATCCACTATTCTGCTAAGTTTCAAATGTAAGCAAATATGGCTGCTATGGTAAAAAAATTAGGCTTAGCCGCACTTAAACAACTTTTAAATTGTTGATAATTCTACAACTATAACATGCAGATTAACTAAAGTTATAGAAACCTTAACCGGAAGAAAAGAACAACACAATTCAATCATTTTCAAAGCAAAGAATGCAGAATTTCAAACATATAAGAATAAAGAAACTGACCTCATTGAGCCGAGTAACAGAGTTTATATAGTATATGCATATATATATACATATATACTTTTCGTGCGGCCGGTTTCAACCAAACTAAGATGTGCACATTTACATGTTATAGCAGTCCTATATACATAATTTCAACATTCTGAGGCTACTCGTTTTCAGTTATACGAGACACATACATACGTACATACGTACGTACAGACGCCACAATCTCTTCTGAATCCGTTTTATATCATTTTTATAATTCGTTTGGGTAAAAACAGTCCTTGGACAGATGTCACGAAAAAACATCGTTAAATTGAATTCGATATCGGTCAAAATGGATATTTTCGTTGAAATATGATATCTGAAATTTTTCGCGATTACAATACATCCTTTTAACTTCGTATAAGGAAGCAATAAATAATATCAGTGTTTATAGATTTATTTGAGGTGTTAGAAATTATTGTGTATAAGAAATTTTAAAAGCAACTTCAAGTAAATAAATTATAATGTTTTTTTTATGTTCTTAATGCATAAATTGAAATGAATAATTTCAGGTAATAAGTAATCAACAATGTTAAGAAATAGTACATTCACCGCTGTACTGAACTAGGCTGGGGATTAATTTAATATCTATAAAAGATTCTGCATTTTTTTAAGCAGATGAATGCTTAACAAAATATTACAGGGCAGTGTAATAAATACCTTGAGATTATAAATAAAAGACAGGGGGTAATAAATGGAAATGAGTGAGGGAATTATGCATTTTATTAACAATTTCTGTCTATCTTTTCAGTTTAATTATATCTAGTTTTCTGAAGCTTGAATAATTCATTCGAGACACAAGCTTATTTAAAATAATTCTGAGAGTTTTTCTAGACAGGGGACTTCTAATTAATCCTTCTACAGTATTTCTGTTTACTGCTTAAACATGCAACTATGATTCGAAATTTTCTACATCAGACATTTCATTGAAGCGAGTTTCTTTGAAAATGAAATTTTTAGCAACTTTTAAATGAGAAGAGGCTTTTGATGCCTTATAAACCGACTGCATTACGCGATTCATAATTTTATTTATGGTTCGTGGAATTGTTTTCAGGATTTAAATTTGACATCAAAAGTCAACTCTATTTCACATTACGCTGTTGCACTTTATAACACAGATAATGAAAAATAAAAAAAAATCAAGGGTCTGAATCTTGATCAAGAGAATCAGATTAATTATTTAAATCATATGCTGTATTTCAGCAAACGCAATAGATAAACAAATTTTTAATTTTTAATTTTACAAGAAAGTTTTGAATAAAGACGTGCATTTTCACGTTTGTTTATTTTTTAAAATTGCGACTACTCAAAGAATTTTTATGCATTGATTAAAGCACATATACGTTAAACTTTTCCATCTTCTTTAATGTATTCTTACTGAAAAGCGCATGTATGTTTCAAGTCCCAGACGCTTTCATTGCATGATGAGATATTACTTACTCAATTAAGGATGTACAGTATTTCTGCCGACTTCTTCGCGTGCCTTCGTGGTGTAGTGGTCAGCCCACTCAACGCATATTCGAGAGGTTCGTGGTCCGAGTCCCGGCTAGGGCAGTGTCCATTTTTTACCTCTTCTGCTTCTAAATAAACCTAATGACTCCAAGAGGATTGCGGCAAAAAATATCATCTTTTTTTATGCGATGTTTAATTTTATGCTATGTACTGAGTTTTTTACAAATTTAAACAAGGAAATACGGTTTTCAGGTAGAATACGCTATTAAATAAGACTCTAGAAACTGGTAATAGATCCACAATTCGAAGTTAAGTAAAAAATTCAAGATGTTAGGCTTTTAGAGAACAGCAATATTTTGTCATGCTACATTTATATGTAAAACGATAAATTTTATAAAACCCTTACAGAAACAATGTCAAGAAGAAGAACTATTTTACTAGAAATAGTCAAAGTGCACTCAGCTAATATATTAAGCATTGCCGATGATACCACAGTTGATATTTGCTAAAACAATATGCTGTGTCTCACAAAAGTACGGATCCTTTTGTCTCTATCACACTAAATCAACGTTAATTACAATGAGAATTTGTTATAAATAGCGTCAACTGTAGTAACTAAAATATTTTCTGGTCATCTGCAAATATCGCCAAAGATTGGAAGTTTTCAGATGCGGATTTCCGAAAGATTAAAAGTCTAATTCCAAAAGATATACTGATATAAAAATTGCATCTAATTTCCACTTATAGAGGTTTTAAAATTTGAAAGTTTTAGATAAAATAATTCAGTTTTTATGTGGATCTCATATATGCTACATGATATTTCGATATTTCTTTTATAAAATGAATGAATTTAAATAAAAAAAACTGACATGAGTTTACAAAGCCATTATGGCCCCTAAGAAATCAGTTTATCAAATATTTCACAACCGGAATGATATGTTTATAGCCTGTTATTCAATAGATCATAAAGCAATCTCCTCGAAAAATATTATATAATAATATACTCATATCTAGACAAACCTTACATGTACATAAACAATAAATGGTCACATGAAAATAAAAAAAGTGATGGCCTTAATCCTGATATAGGCCACTTACTCAATTAAGTAGCTTTATTGTAAAAAACGATGTACTTTATTTTAACTTTATTTATTTTTAAATGTACTTTATTTATGTACTTTATTTTTAAATTCTAATTTAAACATAATTTAAAATTCAAATCTAAAAATAATGAAAATTTGATATACTATATAGATATTAACGAATAAGTAAATTTCGATAGGGGACAAAAGAAAGACAAAATGCGTATAATAGCCAAATAAATTGTATACTGATATCTGACTATTTAAAGATTTAATTCGTTCAAAGAATATTTGAAATACTTAGTTTTATACTCATTTCTCCTAAAATAGAAGGTTAATTGATTTTTTGCCCTGAATACACTCAACCACTTGACGAAATGAAATTTGAGGGGAATTTTTACTTTATTAGAAACCACATCTTGATATTCAAGGCGGGGGAAAAATAGAAACGAGAGGAAATGTTATAGAACTGATGAATGGAACTCAAAAAATGCATGATTACTCTTACAAATTAATTTCATTTGTTCGGAATATAGACTCAACCACTCGAAATGAAATTTGAGGGGAATTTTTACTTTATTAGAAACCACATCTTGATATTCAAGGCGGGGGAAAAATAGAAACGAGAGGAAATGTTATAGAACTGATGAATGGAACTCAAAAAATGCATGATTACTACTCTT
>KK121829.1:330315-344818 GCA_000611955.2 Stegodyphus mimosarum
ATCTTATGGAACATATATAGAATTAATGTCAAACAATGTATAGAACTGAACATTGATTATCCGAGCCTTTTGGACCTTACACCGAGAGAAGCAAAAACTGAGTTAAGTGGACAAATTAGGAAAACTTTATTCCAGAGATACAAGGCAAATGCTAAGGGAATATTCGGCACAAATATATGTCTCACCACCTAACAAATTAAATATAGAAAATGTATGCTATATTTTTTATAAAAAAGTTTTCATTTTGTATTCATAAAATAATTATTGAATTAGTAAAAGAAGAAACATAATAAAACCCTTGATATATTTATAAAATACTAATAATAAAGATAATAGCATATATTTTTGGCAGTGAAATTCGAATATGATTATTTGTGATATAAAATTATAGATGAATTTGGTAAAGAGAAGTACTTAAACTCTTGTTCTCATTAGCTATTATATAAATTATGTTTCTTCATTTTAATCAATTAATAATTCCCCGAGTTTTAAATAAAACCTTTTTTAATAAAAAGGTTTTTAATTTTTTTATTATCAGTCTCACTATAACGTAAACTTAGTCAATTAAAAAATCATTTTCAACAATGAAAAATCCCTTTTTTACTTTTAACAATTCTATCCCATCAAATGGTCGAAAACGTACAGCAGCAAAAAATTCCAGCTATACGGAAATGCCAAAAAAATACAGAAACCTATACTGCTGACAAAGTTTCATATTGCGGCTTATTTAAAAAAATGTAGAAAATTGAGCAGTTAATACAATTTTTATTATTATTCTTGTAAAAGAAGGCGAACAGTTTGTTTTACAATATGCGATTTAAAAACTATCCAGTCGATACATTTTTATATGTTTAAATTTTAAAAAGATAGTGCGCAGATAGTCGAGCAAATCGAGGAATTTTCCAAAATTCGCCAAAAATTTGGAAATTACCACATACATTTTCTTTAAAATTTTCTTTCTCTTCTATCTGATGATGCAAACAGTTTTTTGAGAATTTTTAGAATATTTGTTTATGCAGATATGTACTAAATCATTTCACCATTAAATCTAACAAAAATTAAACTGGCTTGTCATCGCATTGTATTTTCATCCACAAACATTGTGTGTACAAAATCTGAGCTTCATAGCTTATCACAGAAAAGTTTGAAAATCGATAACAACATTTTGTCTACACCGACAAACACACGAATGAGCTAAGAACTTACAGGCTGCGTATGAGAAATCAACAAAATATCGAAAATTAAGTAAGACAAAAACGCTCGAATTTCTTCAAATTTAAGCAATTTAACAATACATATATTTTCAAGAACATGTTTTTTAACCCTAGCAAACTATAAATAAAGCTATTTGCATTTCAATTCCAAGTTAAAAGTTTCCATTTGAAAGAGACGCCCTATAAGTCAACATCTGAAAGTCAAACACTGATCTTAAAGCTTGAAGGAGCGTAGAAAAAATCGACGCTTTATTACAACTCGTCGTCGTACAAAACTAAAATACTCAATCTTTACACGAAATATTCTGAGCTGGAACCTGTTGACATTGATTTATTCAGATCTTCCGTGGAAAACATGTAAACATCTGCGGCGTACAGGCACTGGGGAGAAATTTTAAGATGGAAAATCATTTACCCGAAGGCAGAAGAAGGAATGTGATTTTATATCATGCGGGTTCTAAAGTTTCCGTTATAGGATGCAAATGGAGCAGCCTTCTTCCATGTCTAGAGGAAAATCTCCATAGCCTCTATGCAGAAAGAAGGTAAACATCCAAACGTCAATGACGCCCAAACGCGTGACAGAAAACAAATAAGGTCTCTTTTTTATTTATCTCTTCAAAGCTGAGATTTAGGAAACAAAAGCACTTTTGCTGCAGACATGGTGCTTTAATCGTACGAGAAAAGAAGGATTTACTTTAAGAAGCGCAATTCGTAATCTCAACGCTCAAATTCCATCTTTTATGAGAAAATCTGTTTCCTTAGAATGCCAAATTGAACTTTATGTATTCTTTTCATATTTACATATACAACTGATTATTTAAAAGTTACGAGAAAGGCAGAGAAATATGAATTTCAGAAAGGAATTTTCCAGGGAGAATATTTTTGTACCATGTTTATATAATTCATTAAATCTAAGGTATTTTATGTTAAGAACTATCAAACTTATTTCCACATAGAATCATTTCTAAACTTGAATGAATTTGATGGCTGCTAAACTTTACCTGAATGCATCAACGAAAATACGTGACAAACGCATCTATGCGATTTAAGAATTTAATAGTACTTCTCTAAAATTTTAAATTCGATATTAGTTGTCAAAGAAAAATTTCTATAATTAAAGTAACTGCAAAATTCATTCGGGAGCCCCACCAAGCGAAATTCAAAACTTATACCATCTTCAATCTTTTAAAAATGTGAGACCTTTTTATGTAATTAAGAATTCAATTAATGAATCTAATTAATTCAATTAATTTGATTTCTTCATTATGAATGGAAAATCTGAAATTCTTCTTCGTTTCAAAGAAGATATTTTTTCACATACTGTGATATCATTAATTCTTATTAAGCAAAAACACAAATTAGATCAATCAATGTTGTCATTCCAGGCATTTCATAATTATTTCTAGATATTTAAATATTTCAGAAATTAATGGTTTAGATCATTATTGTAGTAATTATTTTCATTGTCCTCGAATCTAAATCATACTACAATTTATTACAATTTTTTACAATTATTTACTGTAAGGTTATACTACAAGGTTACTGTGTTATACTACAATTATTTACTGTAATGTTAATTATCAGTAAGATTAATTATTGGTGGAAGAGCATTATCGCTGATAAAAACGAGAATCAAGCCAACTATACCTCTGAAACGGCAAACGGAACCATCAGTGGGGCACTGTTGCCTTCAAAAATAAATCCCGATTCTTCTTGATCACCAATTTTCGACTTATCATTGTAGAGACATTAGGTTACTTTAAAGCAGGATATATGAAAAATGAGCAATGCCCTCACCGGGACTAATGTAACTTTCCGAATACGAGCCGAGTGGGCTGACCATTACATCACGAAGACATGGTAAGAAGGCAGGAGAAATACCTTACATCTTCATCTGGAGAACACCAGGATTCCACTACCTGCGCTCCAGTATCAAAGAAGGGTCAAATATGCAGTCGGAGATTTCAAGGTCTAGTCAGACATGTTGGACGGATAAAGAGCCCTTCTTATCTTTGACAAAAGCTCTGTGACTGCTACGAGATACAGGGAAAGGGTTTTACAGCACTATGGTCATCTTTTCAAGAGCTGTTGGATTGCAACTCATTTTTTGGATGGCAATGCTTATCCACATAACGCTTTTTTAATGAATGATTTTTGGAAAGCGAAAATATTAACCAGAAGAAATGACCAGCCTGATTTTCAGAACTAAACCCTGTAGAATATATTTGAGAAACATTTAGGGTGGCAGAATACTGCAAGGTGGCAACCGTCCTACATCAAGCTATGGAAAATTCAATGTTATCCCAGTGTGACATTTTATTGAAAATACATATGCATTATAAAACAAATACATAAAATAACATAAAAAATTACATGAATGGATTTAGCAGAATATATCTCCTCATCTGTATTACAAAATTAAAATATAATCATCATTACTAATATCAGCAAGTTATTCAGCAGTTATTTCAGCAAGATTAATGTACAATACTAGCACACATTATCATACATGGTTTTAAATAAAGCATTATCATGCTTTCCATACATATTTAAATAACATCATGATATATACAAAGACGCCCAATAAACAATTGTATTACAGCACTTAAGCAGCCGGCATTTAGCACAGAGTAAAATTTTTGTGGGTTGGACTCTCGAGCAATATTTTGCGGATTTGAATTACTAAAAGACTACGGCTTCATCTGCTGAGATTACTTTAAGACTAGAGGCCGTTTGCTATATATACCTACAAATAGCGCTCCTTTCCCAGAATCCTCAAAATTCTTAGAACGCCGTTGCTACGGGACTGCTACAGGAAATTGACACTTATCCAGTATGAAATTACGTCGTAAGAGCTCCACGGCTGGCAGACGGAGACATATCCCTTATTATTAATAATTAAACAATTCTCTTACGATAAGTCTTACGCACAATCATATGTTTATATTATAGTCATTTTGTTCATCAGTTCTGGAGATAATCGAAATAATGTGAACATTCTGTTAATTTTGTATACCAGTGTACATAGTTGGCATATAAAAATAAAAGAAAATGCGCCCGATGATTTAATAAAAAGTCAAACGCAAAAAATAGGAATGCATTTTGATTTTTCTTTGATGAAAAAATTTTCATTTCTTTCATTAAAAGCTTTTAATAAAGCTATCTTAATAATGTTTTATCATTTGCAAGAAATATTCATATATACCACTATATTTTAAACAGTTCCACCGTATTTTGACTAATAGTTAAATCACGGAACGATACATTAATAATCCAAAAATATAAAGTAGGATGTGGTACTTTATACTAATTTTATATTTTTAAGATTATAAATAAAAAATTTTCAGAATATGAATGTCATTTTAAAGAACTAATAATACCAGCACCATCACAGAAGTTATTCTATGAGCTGAATGAAAATAATAAATTAATTCGTATACCGTCTACGTGCTTCTTTCTTGAAATGCAAAAAGAAATTCTGATTCTAGGCATCTAAATAGTAAGTGTGATTAGAAGGGAGCATGTGTTGTCTACACTGAAGTCCTTTGATACTAACTAAGAATAAATTCATATGTATTTCTTGTAACGTTTTATTTAATTTATCAATTCGTTTCTTTTATATCATTTTTCATGATTCAATTTAACCGTTCTCAGAAGATGCATATTAATTGGGTAAGTAAAAAGATAAGGCGCATAGGAAAAGAACAGTAGACGAAGAGCATAGAATGAAGTTAAATGTAGTGAAGTTCACCAAACCCACATAGCTCCTCCGATGAAGAGTCCTGTTACTGTTGGTTCCGTTTTGAAGAATGCACAGTTTAGTTAATGCCCGCATTTTTTATACAGAATATTTGGATTTTCGCTAGATTAAAACAATCTAAGGCCCATGAAAATATTAGCCAATGTAGCTCTAGGTATAATTTAATATTCCAGGCACCAGAGTAGCAATATAAGATGTGAATACTGTAATCGAAATTTCAACCCAATTTTAAGTCCTAAGTCATAATTATAAGTTAGCATTGTAAACTGAGATGTAAAGTTTTACTTCCTTGCGCTTACTTATACGAAGTATTTCAGTCGCGAAAAATTTCGAGTACCATATTTCAACGAAAATATCCGTTTTGATAATTCTCGAATGAATTTAGACGACTTTTTTGCGTGACATCTGTATGTACAGGCATAATAACAAAGAACACTTATTTTCTAAAATAGAGTGAAAAATGGATTTAAAATTGATTCAGAAGGGACTTTTCTCGTAGCGTACGTATGTATGTATGCATCTCGTATAACTCAAAAACGATCACCTGTAGAACGCTGAAATTTTGTATGTGGGACTCTATCTACTTGTGCACTTCCTTTTTTATTGCAATCGGCCGTATCAAACACACACACATGTATATACGTATACACATCCTCTTACCCAGCTTTTAGCACACACACATATATATCTTACTCGGCGAGTTCTGTTTTTTATATATTATGTTATGTATTATGTTATAAACAGTGAAATTTTTGCTTTGAAACAGGTTGAATTATATTATTCTTAAATTTCGGTTAGGTTTTCCATGCCTTTATTGAATAAGCATGCGATAGTTGTAAAATAATCAACAGTTTAAAAGTGCAAGTGCAGCTAAGTCTAACGTGGCGTTAACGTATTTACACTGAAAACTCTTAATAGTATAGTGAATTAGGCAGTTGGCTCACCAATTTCAGTGCCGTCAGCCCAGTGGGCCCGGAAGTTAACGTTTTTACTCTGAAATTTTTGTGGTCCGAAATTTTGGTGCTCTTAAAATTTCGTGTTTCTGCCTGTTGAGTTGTTTTACATGACGGGGTCGAATTGCTTGTTTTTTAGTATAAATTCTAATTTTAATTACAATAATTGTTTAAAAGTGTCTTTAACTGTAGGTATTTTAGGTTTTTTTGTATTTTACAATTTTTAATGAATATGTTTTGAGTTTCTATGTATTTTTGCCTTGCCGCGGAGTGAGAACTGTATTTTGTTGAATGAGAAATGCATCTGTAATGAAAATAGCGAAAATGAATTTAAATGAAGTGCAGCAAAAAATATGTATAATTTAATAGACCGTACAAGGAAGTGATGTGGTGTTCACATCAGATGCCTTTAGTCTCATTCAGATGAAAATCTAACTAGAACATTTTAATTTTTCTTTATTTCTTAGTTATGGAAGTTATTCTTGCGGGGAAAATTTCATCCGTAGCCAAGGACCTATTCAGAAGCAATGATTTCTGATTTCATTTTAATAAGAAATATTCTAGAACTCTGCCCATTGACACAAATCGTATGACAACAGAATACGCGCATCATAAATGACAGATACAATGTGCATAGACTGAGATGAATATACCTTGGCGTTAGGAAAATAGTATACATGTTCAATTCAAAAAATTTCAGTTCTGGCAGAAAAGCAACGTGCGAAGAATTGAGAGACATTCCGAGTTGTCATAAACTGTAATCCAAGCTCCTGGAACGCATATATGTGGGAAAAATTTCCAGCGTGATATTTGCGTGCTAGGAAAATTGTGACAGAAGGGCGAAGCATTTCAGCAAAGTGAGACCCCCCCACCCCACGCTCCCCGACTTCGAGAGGACACGGAATGTTCAGATTTTGCGATATGGGAAAGTAACAAAATCAATATCTCATTACTGCTTGCAACTGCTGGGTGCTTCGAACATTTTGATTCCATCGCGGAAGAAAAGTATTGGAAAATCTCTTCTGTTGAGGCGAATCGTATTACGTCAGCTAGTAGAGTACTAGCTCACGCTTATTGCTTCGTATTTCCCTTTAATGTTGTCATTACTTTTTATTACAATTCGAACAGATAAGGACTTTAGATAATCATCAATGAGAATGTAGTCAATTCTGCCGGCCCAGGCAAAATTCACTCCATGAATTGATAAGACTAATATGAATGTAATATTTTTAATCATTTATTTTAATTCTTCCTAAAATATCATCTACAGCAGCCATATTGTGATCATCGATTTCGTAAAGTTCGCCATTTACCTCTCAAAAATAAGCAACTCAAATCGTAAAAAATTACTTGTAAAATTTCTTGCATGAAGCAATCGGTCTGAAAAGCACTTAATTTTAATAAAATAATTTTAATTTTAAATTTCGAAACAAACAACAAATTGAATATTATTTGTTAATATATCTTAAACTATAACCAAACTACCATAAACAGAAGACTCCCCTGGGCTTTTTAATTAACTGTAATTAAGAAAACACAATCAAAAGAAAAAGTATAAAACATTACATTTAAGGGCGTTAGAATTATACATTTAAGTTTAAAGTAAATCTCGGGGAACACCATGCTTAGTTTTTGACTACAGCACACCGACTGAAGGGTATAGGCCTTTTTCGGCCGATGTTTCTTGCGGCGGCCGCTATGTGGCACTCATTGAGCCATTTCATTACAAAACTAACTTTTAGAATTAATTTTTATAATATTTAAAGGTGATGGTTTTCTTTGATTTTCATATTCATTTTAACACTCTTAATTTACAAGATGTTTATTTAATATCCTTATTAATATTTCGGTATGAAGAAACCTATTATAATGAAAATCAAGGTACATGTTTTCATGTATAGGTTCATTTACTTTTAAGATGTGAAATACTTGCAAAACCTTTATAAGTGCTCTAAATGTACATTAATTTGGACATAAATAGTTCACTGATAAATTAGTAGATAAGTACAGGTAGCATTTTGCATATTTCTAAAAATTTCATTATTATTAGAAAAGCTATGCAACTTTAGATGCTCCTTATACTTGGAAGAGATTAATGACTGTACTTAGCTACAGTGAAGAAGTAGTATGTAAAGCACATTTAAAACATGAAAACAGCAGAGCGCTGTTATATGCATTAACGACCCTCTAAGTGCACAAAATAAAATTTATGTTTTTAATTTATATATTGCCTTGAAGAGTTTTTCTCTTCTATTCAAGGTTTGATGAAGAGTATTCTTTAAAAAAAATTAAAATCTGGAAACCTTTAGATTTTAACGATCGCTCAAAAGGGATCTTTTAAAGCCTAATTTGGTTTGTAAGTAGAGGTTATCGGTATAGATGGCTCAGGTGGAAAAGCAAAAAATTTTATAGATTATTAGATAAATATGCATTTAGATTAACCTGGGAACGTCATATATCTTTTATACGTTTCAAAAGTGAAAATATATGTGGTATAATTCAATAAAAATATTTGATTTTTTAATTAGATATGTCAGGAAATAAATACATTTTTATTTGAGTTTATCAGATTAAAAATTAAAGATTTATTTTTAATCCAAATGGCCAATTTGCCCAAAAGGATTATTAATTTCGATTTGGCATTTTGCGTCAATTCGCTAAAACGTTGTTTCACTTTTCGAATTTTTGCCACCAAATATTATGGCCCTGTATTATATTTCAAGACATTAAATCAGACAAAACCTTAAGAATTTTAGATTAACAAAGGTAAGGATTTCAAGGCAAGCAATGGCAACGTTGTGCAGGAAAAGCATTTTATCTCCAGCGCGTGAGACTGTGTATCGGAAATTCTAAAGATATGCTTATTTTAAAATTATTTTTCGATACTGCTCTTGAACTGAATTTTATGGTTTAAGCGCAAAGAACATGATATTTAATAAATAAAGGCATGGGCATTTTACTCTCCGTTGCAAAACTACATTTAGATAGACTTAAAAGCTGCACAAATAATGAATGTACACAGAAAATATTTTGAAGAGCAAGTCTTCATTGTTTTAGGAACTGCGCCTATTTCTTTTTAAATAGTTTAGTTTGTTAATTAATAACAGGTAGATTAAATATGAAAGAATAATATCTTACGTTTTCTTGAATGGCAACAGACTGGAATGAAAAATGAAACAATGCATGCGTTGAAGTGTGACAATATAAAATCGCGATTCGAAAGTAACAAACCTTTTGGGGTAATAATGACAGGTGATTTCACAAATAAGAAAACACTAATCTGGTACGAATGCAAGAATTATGAGTCGTGCGTTAAACAGGAGAAAAAACAAATGCATGGAGACAAAATGTTTTGAGATATGAAATCAAGAGGTTCAATCAAAAAATGTTTCATGTAGGAATAAATAATTACTCTTAAACATGAAAAACTGAATAAAGAAGAATATTTAAGTATTTATTTCTCCGTGCAGACAACATATATCGAAGTGTTTGTCGTCTTTTGGAATGACGCCAGTAGAAATTTTTTGCGATTTTCAAAGAAGGAAATGAGAAGATAAAAATTCGCCTCTGTCTGAAAATAAGGAGGGAGGCACTCTCGGTTTAAAAACGCATATCCTCTTGGTAGCAAACGTCCGAAAAATATGAAATTAGTGAAATATAGCCCCCCCCAAAAGGAAAAAAAGTTATGAACGATGGTTATAGTAGTCTTTTCTTTCTATCATATCAACAACAGTTCATTCGTTATAAAAAATTCTGCCCTTTACTGTCAACGATGAATATACAAAGAGGGAAAATTAGGCCATTGTCACCCTTTTCAGTTCTGTATATTTACAGGCAACAATTTCACTGTTTAGGCTTATCTTTTAAAATTACGTTTGTGTGAAGAAGCTATTGAAAAAATAACCCCCTTTAGAACTTCTCCTTATGTATCTGAAAATAAAATATAATTCACAAATATGTAATCATTTAAGCACAGGTAAATATGTACATATGCAAAATGGTTGTTGCGATCGAGATGTTTTAATTTACATACTGCATATATATTAAGGTTTTCATGTTCGTAGGTTCCACAAATTAGTATTTTTAATTGCATAAATATACGTATTATCTTATAAATACATTACTTTTTATTTCATGAAAGAGTTTTAATTATGAATTAGCATCTAGAATTCACATCACTTTATTTCATAGAATTCTAATTACCAGCAAATAGAAACTGAATTTAAAAATGTGCCCGTAGCTTATTATAACATTTTGTAACGAAACCCTCTGCTTTTTTAATTTTTTAAGCTTGACTAGCAAAATCTTATTTATAAGCATCTAATAATTCTACTGAGACTTTTAGAGAAAGATAAAAAATATTTCTTAAACGTATTTATAAAGAATAGTTCTTCGTCAGTAAATATTAACTAGTTGATGAAACTCTTCGACTGTACTAGAACTTTTTATTTGCTTACTTACTAGTGGAAGTACCCGATGCCAGTTAAGTTAGAGAGTAATGCATCTAACAACAGAAAGAATAATACCGCTGTAATTATTCTCTAATAACGATGAAAAAAATACGATTCATAGTCATACATTTTTCAGTCCGATGCAATAAGGCACCTACATAAAAATTTTGATAGAAAAATAAGCTAATTCTCATTCAATATATCAGCAACAATGGCATGCAGTTTTTGATTTTCGTCTTTCTAATCAAATGGTAGTAAGAGCTCAAGTTCCATCCAATATTTCACATATATTGAATTTTAGTCCACCAAATGTGGGAAAAAATTGATCATAATTAATCAGAAATCAATAACGCGAACAAACAAACAGACATTCTTCTTTTTATGCATAGATTTATAAAATTTACAAATTTTTGATTAACAAGCTCTACGATTTGAAAACGAGCAGTAGCCGCACTTTTCGAACTAAAGCATTTTTGTCTCCAACGCGCGACACTGTTGCCACACGGACAAATGAGTGCGAAATGCGAAAATTAGCGCTTTCAGATTTTTAACAGATAAAAATATTTTTAATGTCCACTGTCCCCTTAATTAATATTTCGGCTGATTAAAGTCGTACGAAGTTGGGAATAGCCGAAAAGCCTCCCCACGAATTTTTGGAATCGGAAATAATGTGTTTAATGTTTGGCAATGCTATTTTTATTTCATTGTAAAACTTAGAAAGTTTTTATTAACAAACTCTAGGATTTGAAAGCGAGCAGTGGCAACAACTTTCGAAATAAAGCAGGCTTTCATCTCCAGCTTCCGAGACTGTTGCCAGTCGGAAACATTAGGTCGAAAATTATCGTTTTTAATTAATATCTCTGATTTTAGCTACTTTTTGTTTTGGAAAAAAGTGGACGTCGACCTTTTCCAGAACCCAGAAAAGAATTGTAGAAAGCTTGGTGACGATATATATAGTAGTGACTCAGTTATTAGAGGACAACCAAACACACAGATTTTTTTCTTTATCTATATAGTTTACGTGTTTCGCCATTAAACACTGCATGGAAAGGGAAGGATGCTTCATTACGACATTTTAAAGGAAACAGTTTCGTATCCACGTTACGCATGCGGAAAATCACAAATGCGCCCACGTTCCCGTGACGCCGGCACGATCGCCGAGAGTCCAACCCCGAACCAAACTACCAGCGTTTAGAGGCTTTTATCGCTCGGCCGCTAGTAGGTCTCTGTGTTAGAACGTGTCCGCGTATTTCTTTAACAATAGGTAATTCATGTCACTTTCAAATAAATTAATTCAAAAGATATTAAGCTTTACAAGAGATTTTTTCACTACATAATTTTTCTTACCTTTAGTATTTTGAAAAATGTTTGAAAGTAATGTTCAAATTCTGCTGGCATGCCTTCTAGCTGCATTATGAAACACTTAAAATTGCTCTTTTGGACGAAATGCAGTCTTAGAGCAAACGTTAGATAATATTTCGAACCCTTTAATTTATTTCAAATCTATGGCATAAGCAGAAGTAAACAAAGGAAATAAATAGTTATTTAAGCACATTGCTATTAGGCTCAGAAAGTATATCTTGTTAGATTTATAAAAGTCTGTTTAAATATTTACTACTAGCACAGAAAGGACATTATCTCATCGATTTCACATAAATTCCGGAAAATTATAAAAGAACTTAAAATGATGCTTAAGCGGAGAAAGAGAGAGAATGCATATCTCAAGAATAAGCACTAAATCGAGGTTAAAACTTTAACAAGCAATTTTCCCCCATATTTGTTCAATTAATTTCTTACTAAGAAGGCCCGCTAGCGACCGAGCGGCAAAGTCGCTGTAGTTCGATCCAGAACTCGAGTCCCGGCGATTGAGCAGACTGCATGAAAATTTACGTGGTTTTCACCATGTCCTCTAAGAAGGCATCCCTCCCCTTAGGTTGATAGCGTTTTTCCGTACTTAAAGAAACCAAACCTTACGAAAGCGCCGCTGGCCAGTTGTTAGCTCTATGCCTACATCCAAGGACGTAAAAACATTGCACAATCGCCGTTAATATCATCATTATTGATTATTTAAACGTTACTACATCATGAAGTACAATTTTTTCATTAAAATTATTTTGCGGGATTAATGTAAAAAAGAAAAGAATAATTAGTATTATTTACCGTAAAAGGGATCAAAATATAAAATACACTCATTAAGCACACTGAATTAATGATGTGCAATTAAATTTTCTTCTGTATAAGGGTCCTCAAAAGTTTAAGCAAAAAGTGCATTTCCAATACCTTCCATGAAAGCCCTACACATATGCCCTACACACCCTTATTCAAATCTTTTTATTTTTCATAAGTACGTATAGAAAATACAGCTAGCTTTAAACTGCAGTAAATCATCATCAACATAACTGATTCCTATATTATATAGTTGAAGGGTTTTACAATACTGATCAATTTTACATAAATATGTGGAAAGCGTACTTAATTAAAATAAAATAAATAAATGGCTTTTATTACAAAATTTTTGGAGTGCTTCAACTTTTGTCTAATTCCCTTAAAAGGATGCTTCATCAATAATCGTTTTCAAAATAAAATAACCTAAATATAATTAACTAAATAACACTTATATAAAGTATAATATTCTTCTGGCAACGAGATTTGACGTGTAGCCTTTATTTTAAATTAGGCATTTCAAGGCTGTTGCAGTCCCTTCTTCTTCCGATGCTAACTCTCCTTGTCATCGCCCCTTAGCAATTATTTTTTCAGCGCCATTTGATTTTTCTTCAAGTCAGTTTTCTTCATTCTTGCGCTTTTTATGAAGGCAAACGAATGAAGTGCGAAAGAAAAATTAAGTGTTTCGACCTTTTCTCCGCAACTGTTGTTCTCACAGTTAATCAAATCGGGCTGCAGAAAATTTCCTTGAAGTTCATATTTTAAAATAAAGGATATAATAGACTCAAGCCGTACAAGCAGACTAGCGATGGCTCTCGGTAAAGGAAATTTGAAATATATGAATTAAGTCAATTACTTTATTTTCGATTTTCATGACATGTGCTCTTACTCTCTTCACATATATTATCATTTTATTATCTTTTATAATTCGCGAAAATTAGAGTTATCATGGCGGCAAAAACATTCTGGACGAGAGTCTGTCATCGAGGAGAAAATAACATGAACAGAAACCACGTGCTCGAAAAGAAGGTAGTAGGAAATATAGTAGAAAACTTGAAGTAGGATATCACAGTAGGAAACCTCGTGTTCGAAAAGAACGAAATACAAAAATATCGCAGTTCTAAAAAACATCGCGATATAAAACATCGCAGTACAAAATAAACGGCTATAAAATTCCCCGCCTTCAAAACTTAGTGTTGTACTAAATACTCAGTTAACTTTTTTTTGGTCTGAGTGTGGCTGTCCGTCTGTATGTATGTGGTGTATATGAAACGTAGATTCTGTTCTCATGAAAACCTTCTAATACTTCATTATAAAAAAAGAATAATTGTATAATGACTGTTACTAGCTAACTATACAAGTTTAAAATTTTCAATAACGATTATACCTAGTAGTAAGTTCTAACTTTAGTTTTCAAACTTTGAATACTTAAATTTAATTTTTAGTTTATCATTAATGTTTTATGAGTGAATTAAAAAAATAAATAATAGATTTGAAAATATTTGATTTTTTTACTGCCACCAAAATTCATTACATATTGCAAAAGCGAATACGCATTGAAAATTTTAAAATTCTGAAAATGCAGGTTCTCAATCATGATATTTTAAAATCGCCACTTTGTTTTCTTGCCCCATGTTTCTCTTTGCTTCCTTTTCTACCAGGATGTTTGGTATGACGATGTTATTCCCTTGTATTGCTTTCACCACTACATATTCGGTCGCCATTGTTATGTATTACTTATTTCAGTTGTGATTTAAATTGTTTTAAAGGTAATGATTTAACTTATTTTGCTTCAGACTTAAAGATTAATTTGTTTTTATTTTTGTAGTTGAACTTAAGTTTCTTTGGCTTGTTGAAAAGTAATTGTAGTCATTTAATTTGTTCTCTTGACAGTTTTGGTTAACGCTGATTTTAAGTTGCTTGAGTAATTAATTTTTTCCTCTTTTTCTTTGGTTGGTTGTT
>KK121829.1:346321-364030 GCA_000611955.2 Stegodyphus mimosarum
TTGAACTTAACATAAACATAAACTCTTAAGATTAAAAACTCCAACACCATGATTTTCAGCAGACTCACTCATAAATGATTTTTTTAAAAAAAGAAATCCTCTTTTAGAAATAATTACTTGTCTCCATAAAAATGCAAATAAATCGCAAGTACGCAAAATATTCAAAGATAAAAGAGTTAAAGGTAAAATATCAAGAAAATATTTAAATGCATAAAATCAAGGCATCACCTACACAAAACATTTAAAAGTAAAAAATTTCATAACAACCAAATACTTAAATTCTAACGCTTAAATAGACAGACATAAAAATATTTTGTTATATTTTAGAAACCTGATCTTTGAAATAAATATGGAATTATCATTAGTTGGGACTTGTTTAGTTCTTATATACAATATACAATACAATCTCACATACAATATTATAAATATTGTAACCTTTGAATAGAATAATATATAGGAATAATGCATAGTATTACATAATACTGCACTCAAAGGACAAAATCGTAAGGCACTTAATCAGATCAAAAACCTAAATTCAAAATATTTTGTCAGTAATAAGTAAATTCCTTTCTTTCAGATTTTATGTTTTTTAATACTATTTGAACTTCATATAAAAAGCGTATTTGCTTGAGAGAGGCACATAAATTTGCTCAAATGATTTTTAAATGAAGGAATATCTCTCCTTCTAAGAACAAGCAAATGTCGCTTTTCTAATTGAATCTTATAAGCCATTGTTTACATAAATAAAAATCTAGGAATTAATACAGTTTATGTATACTTAAGACAAATATTTTAAAGAATGCATTAATAATAAAGTTCTACTTAAATATTCTTCCGTCTTCTTTTGAACCCTGAGAAGCTGGGATTTTAGATGATTAGGTATGACAGAAAATCATATACGAAAGAATTTCTTTTAACAGTTTAGGAAATTAATTATTAATGCCCAATCTTTGCTGGAAAATAATTTTTTTTCATTATATCTAATATAAAAACTGAAATCGTACGGCAGAATATCTTACTTCACATTATGCTGTTATAATGTTCGAGACATGGTGATTTTCAGTGAGACAAAGCCTTTGTTAGTGTTACGTAGTAATAAGTACTAGAATCTCAAAGTATGTAATAGATACATAATACTTTCATATTTAATTTAACGTAGGTGGTTCTTCATCAGTTTTACAAATATAGTGGGGAAGAAAGCCGTTTTCTTTTCTGCTTAATATGGTAGTTTATTATGAAAGACATTTATTTCTTCATATATTCTAAATATATACAATGAATGTTTAATGACTGCAGAAACTCAATTTTTGAAACCTTAGACGCAGCTACTCATATTTATGCCGAAACAAACTTTTTATTTCGGAATAAAGAGTCAGGTGATATTATAGCTCAGGAAGAAATACTGAGAGAAATTTGATTCGAATATACTTTAGTCATTCACTTAAATTATTAAAACGTAATACAATATTTTAATCAGAAATTTGCATTTCTACTTGCTTTAAGGAAGACAAGTTACTGAAAATTATTATGAATTTCTTTCTCGTAGGTAAAAAAAGGTCGTAGGTGGTCTCAAAATCGATGAAGTTGCAAACCACACGGCACTGCTTTTATCTCTTATTGGCATTATATCGTTTACTAATGACATAGCTAAATCATAGTACTTATTAATATTATTTTGATCCGTCTCAATAACCAGAGCATTACCATCACTATTTTATAAATATTAAATACAGAATATTTTAAACAGCTTCTTCATATAGCAATTTCACTGTTATTAATAAAAACATACTTTAATGATTCCTCTTCCTTGAACAGCTTCTTAAATAAATAAATAAAAAAAAATAGTCATAAAACTCGGATGATGAGAAAGCCGCCGTAGCGGTAAGGAAAAAAGACATAAAAATAATACAAAAAATCATGTTTCAGAAAAGCAGTAAAAATAACAGTTTTTAAGCTTGGTTAACAAAGGTTAATGCCTTAGCCAGAAAAGACGCCAAGAAAGAGAAGGCTGTGTCTACGAGGCAAAAATTTCGATTCCAAAGATTCAGATAAACACGTATAAATTTCTTTGTTCTTCTTAGACCTAAAGCGCTTGTTATTTTGCCCACATACATGCTTTTTTATTGCGCCAACGAATTGGCCTTTTGTCCTAAGAACAGCCAAGCATGACACTATCGGAAAAACGCCAGTAGAATTATTTTGGGGGAGGAAGATAATTACCACCTTGGATAAATTGTCCTTCGTACAAAAACGTGAGGAATATAAACTCTCAGATATTCAGAAACTAATTAATAAAGCGGTAGCAAACTCAGTCATGGAAAGAACAAGGCAAAAGTTATGATTAAAACAAGGAAAGGCTTCGACTTTAAAGTCGGGGATAAAGTTTAAACATTCGTTGTCTTGCGGCCCTCAATATAAAATTGCAAAATTCTGCCCAAAATTTGAAGGGCCTTTCATTATTCAAAAAATTTATGGAGCTGACTCTAGCCTAAAAGGAGGTAAGAGAGTGAATATTACAGCCAATGTTTATCAAATAAAAAAAAATTTACGACCGCACTCATATGCCAGTCTTCCCAGATATTTTGCAGGAATCACCTTCTAGCAGAATGAAAGCACCAGCATCAAGGACAAAGACTGGAACTTCGACTTTAAGAAAAATACAGTGGCACAAACAATTGAGGATACACCTTACTTTTACTTGATAAATCCAACTTTCAATCGAAATAGCACATTAACTAGAAGTGCAAACGTACTTTTATTCTTAGACATAACAAAAGGTTTAATTAACAGTAAAAATAAAGAAAAATCAACAACAAAATTCTAAAATAAAAATTTTCAGAGGCATTTCAAATAAACATGAGCAGATTTTTACCTCAAAAAATTGAGGATACACCAATGAAATTTTTGTTTAACTACCACTAGAATTTTTTTCTGCTTGCTACTATCATAATCTAAGTTTGGCCAATCTTATCTTAAACGTTTTCGACTGTTATTTTTGTCTTTGAAGTTGGTTATGTGAATTTAAAGTCGCAATTTTAAATGGAAAATGACTCCTCGGAGAGAGACCAGTATTGATGTAAGAAAATTTATATTAAGGTTATTTAAGAAAAGAAAATCTTATCGTGAAATAGCTGAAATTGGCGGTAGAAGCCACTCGTGTGTACAGAAAATCATCGGAAGATTTAAAAGCGATGGATTAATTGAAAATAAAAGTGGAAGATAAAGGAAAAGTATTCAGAGTGATGTAGCCAAAAGGAAAATTTTGAAAAATATGAAGATTGATCCTAAACTAAGTGCAGTCAAATTAGTTGCAGAAACTTCTCGAATAATGTGCAGAAGTGTAAGTGCCGAAACTGTGAAAAATTTGATTAGACATGTTGGATATAGCAGTCGGAGTAGCTAGAAAGAAACCATTTATAAGCTTACAAAATCAGAAAAGCGTTTGGAGTTTGCAAAACCTGATCAGTTGAAGACAGATAGCTTTTGGAAGAAAGTTATATTTAGTGATGAAATTAAATTCAACATTTTTGGAAGTGATGATCATCGAACCGTTTGGAGAAGACTGAACACTGCTTTAGATCCAAAAAATTTACGTCTTACAGTTAAACATGGTAGTGGCTCCGTCATGGTTTGGGGTTGCATGGCTTCAAATGGGGTAGGAAATTTAGTTTTTATAGATGGCATAATGGATCATAAACTTTATATATATATATACTCCACAACAATCTTAAAGAAAGTGAAAAAAAAGTGGGTTTAGATGGAAATTTTATATTCCAGCACGACCACAACCCCAAACACACGGCACATAATGTCAAAATGTGGTGTCTTATTCATTGTAAACAGCAACTGAAAACACCACCACAGTCCCCTGACATCAATGACATAGAAAATTTGTGGGCCACACTCGAAACAGTGGTCCAAAAACACCAATTAGGAACAAAGCCCATTTAAAGCAAGTGTTAGAAGAAGAATAGGATAAAATATCTCCAGATACCACCAAAAAATTGGTCAAATCGGTACCAAGACATTATAAAAGCCAAAGGACATACAACCAAATATTGACACCGTCTTTGTATGTGATATATCACAAAAATTTCATTGGTGTATCCTTAATTTTTTAAGGTAAAGATCTGCCTCTGTTTATTTCAAATACTAGTGAAATTTTTAATTTTAGATATTTTTTTGTTGATTTTCGTTATTTTTACTGTAAATTAACCCTTTTGTTACGTATGAAAATAAAAACACGTTTTCTCTTCTAGTTAATGTGTTATTTCTATTGAAAGTTGGATTTATTAAGTGAAAGTAAGGTGTATCCTCAATTGTTTGAGCCACTGTAGTCTACAAAAGAAAAGAGAGGAGACCAGAGTAGGCGAAACAAAAGTTAAAAGACGCAGGCATGAGGAGGCAAAAGGAAACATCACAGAAAAACAGGGACCAGCACCAAATGAATCAGTGAAGGTTGACTCAATGTTAAGGTTAGACTTTAATTATCATTATCAAGCTCATTAAAGACCTTTCAATCGATAGTTAAATTCCGGCGGGGAGAGGAAGATGTGAGATTTTCATTACTTCTACTAATACGTATTTTAATTTGTTAGCCTTTTCTGTTTCTCTCGCATTTCCTCGCCAGGATATAAATGAGTTAGGGTGAGCGAGTGTATATTTGTAGTAGAATAGTACTAGAGTAGTAGTAGTAGATTACTACTAGAGTAGGGTACCACTGATGATGCGTAAAGGTTAACCAGATCATGTGTTGCTTTTGAGTACGCTCGCTATTGTTTCTACCAACTGTTTGAATTTGAATCTCGGCTTCGCATTCTTGCTGACGATGTTTAATATCACGTTGATGTAGGTTTCTGATTCAAACTGCTGGATTAAATTAATTTGTACAGTCTTGAACTACTAGCGTATCTTTAAATTTATTTTAATTTACCATTATCTTTAGTTTTGCCAATACGAGTGGATGGTGGATTTGTAAGGACAAGACTGTTCCGTCTGTAAATATTTGAGTTCAGTTAAATGGAATTAAATGGTCTTTTACCCCCTTTCCCTGTTCTGTTCATCTTCTAGTCTTAGCAATAAGCTGCGAACAGACTTTCAAGTAATTCTAGTAGCTGTGTGCTTGCCAAGAATAGTAGGCGTTACAAGCTTTCATCTTGGGGGGAATAAGTGGAATTAAGATACCGAAATGTCTCACTGCCAAATTACTCGCTTGGGGTTTTGAAAAAAAAATCACAG
This sequence comes from Stegodyphus mimosarum, assembly GCA_000611955.2. Taxonomy (NCBI): domain Eukaryota; kingdom Metazoa; phylum Arthropoda; class Arachnida; order Araneae; family Eresidae; genus Stegodyphus; species Stegodyphus mimosarum. The sequence continues at coordinate 351,560 of KK121829.1, forward strand.
AATTTAATTCATTTTACTTATAACATTTTAAGAAGCTATACTTTAAATTTATTTAAAGGGTAAGATTTAAGCTGAACAGCCCTCTATATTTTGTTTCATAATGCAAGATAAAATTCAATAATGTACTCACAACTGTTATCTTTTTATACTTTGATTAGTTTTAAACCGATATAAAACTACAGATTGCAAATAGAAATAGTATACAATATGCTTCCAATAAGGAACAACTTAAAATCAGCAAAGCAACAACCTTATGATTAACATAGATTTAGTCAAGAACTCAATCTATTTCAAGACAAACATGTACAGTTCCTCTTCATCAGGAGCAAAATGAATGTTCGATATTAAAACAACGAAATCTATTTTTCAGATATATTTACTCCTGATGAAGAGAAACCTGTAATTAGTTTCCTTCGAAATCGAGTGAATTCTTGACTAAATGTACGTCAAACATAACATTATTGCTTTTCTAAAGTTTCACATTGGCGTTTTTCTCTTTTGTTTTGATAAAAAAAACAACGTCCGGGGTTAACTCAAAATCGCGATTAATATGAGAGCAGCAAAAGAGCACAGAAAACAGCAGTAACCCTTACTGTAAATAGCATATAAATACTATTAAAAATTTACGTATATTTCCAAATAGCTTATTTTAGTCCTAAAGAGCTATTAGTTTCGAAACACGATTTTGCTTTGTTTCACTTTTCATTCCAGTATATTGCCGTTCGAAAAAGTAAGATACTATTTTTTTATATTTAATATGGCTGTTCTTAAATAACAAACTAAACTACTTAAAAGCAATAGACGTAGTTCTTAAAATATTATTTTTTAACTTTTTAATTTCAATGATTAAATAAAAATGCACTTAATGCATGATATCTGCAATTAAAACTTTAAATATTTTTATAGAATTATAATTATATTACATATCTTCCTCTTTTTTGAGAGAAGCTATAAAACGTTTCCATGTTAATCTAGGTACATAGTTATCTAATATCCTAAAACTATTTCATTATTCCACCTGAATCGATAATCGGTATATATCGATAATCGATAATCGATAATCTCTACTGATAGACCATATGAAACTTTAAAAGGGCTCTTTTTCTCAGTTGTTAAAATCTGAACCCTTTTAGATTTTTTTCTCAAATGTAATTTTTTCCCCTGGAGAAATTTGGTTACGTAAATTAAATTAGCACTAAATTAACACAGCCTGCACTAAGAATGATGAAATCATACGAAATGAGAGATTAAATTATATCTGGTATTAAAAAATAATATTTACAAGAGACTTGAGCAATGTCTTGAAGTCCAATTTGGTGTAAAACATCCTTAGAACTTTGAATTCTTTGGCAGCGTTCAAGTGGCAGATATCATCTACTATTACTACTGTTATTCTAAGAATTTTTCTTTTTCTCTCTTTTATTTTATTTTATTTTATATAATTATTTATTATTTTATTTACCATGATGTTTTTAATGCTCATTGTTATTTTATATCACTAACTTGTTTTTTAAATACATAGCTTATCTTTTCTAAGTAACCCGGTTAACTCGTTTCTGGCTAATAGGGAGCTGACTCAATTTTCACTTTAATTTATTCAATTTTCCTTTTTTTCAACTTATTTAATTTTTTAAACACTAAGTTAATGTTATCACAAAAGTAAATCCCATTTTAAGAAGAGCTGAAACTGGCAAATGATGTTTCTTTAGTTTATTTATCAATTTAAGCTCTCGTTAATAGTCAACGGACTCTAGTAGTCTCTCCATTTATCTGCATAATTATTTCTGCGACGATTTATTAAAAGAAAAATTACAAGCTGATTTTCCTTAGAAAGTCGTTCCTTCTCTTACATATGCCCTTTCCTTGCGTTCTGTTACTAACAACCTAGTTCGTAATTGAGTTAATTCAAAAATTAATTTAAAATTCTGCTCTAAAAAACTATTTTACGTTTATGTTTTAAATTCCTGAATGATTTAAAAATTGAAATTATAAATGACGTCTTTAAATTAATTATATTCGTATATTTCCTCAAAAGTATCTTAGGACAGTTGAAATAACTGAAAGAAAAAATAAGTAATGTCTTAAAATAATTGAGTTCCACTAAATTCGATATGAAGTATTTGATATTACTCTTCAGATATTTTTACTAAGAGTAATGCTAACATCCTGTTAGCTTTTGCTGAACATACAAACTAAGAGGAAATATTATTTATTATACTAAAACACGGCTCGAAATTTCTATTTGATTTATATTTTAGCTCGCCGACAATAACAGGTTATTCCTTCATTTTTACACACGTATGAAAAGAATATCGTAAAAAAAAACGACGAAAAACAAACTTGAGATAAAAGTTTAGGAAAGAAATAGGGGAAAAAAAGTTTTTAAAAACGTAGAGAAAGAAAATTTACAAATGTCGTTTTCACATCGCATTGTATCAATCTGGTATCGATCTTGAGATTACTGCCGAAACGGCTATTCAGGTTTCAGGCGGAAATGACGCGCCGGAAGAAGACAGCTTTTGCTCGGGTGCGGGGAAGAAAGAGTTTTGATGCAATGGAAAACGCTCGAAAAATACTTTTTTTGCGAAATAGGCACATTTTAGACCTTTGTTTTTTCTCTCCGGTTTTCGGTTGTATAAACTGTGGCTGCGTCAGCGTTGACTGCCTCAGATTTTTAAATAAAAAGTGTTTGAGTGGCAATCGTTTACGATTTCAATGTTTCAATCCCATCGGGAATATACGGCACATGCGCTTTTAAACATACCCTTTTCAATTTAAGATAATGTTCGCTTAGCTGAATAATGCGCCGGTTTAAGCAAAGGTAGCTGTCAAAAATAATAAACCTAAATTCACAGAAAGCTAAAAATGAAAGGAACTCTTTATTCGGCGACGTAAAAATGATTATTTCATTCCGGTGCACGTCCTGTTTGTTAGTAAAAGCGTTTATTAATAATCATACCAAAGATACAAGTGAATAGAAATTAGCTATAGTTGTTATAAATTGTAAATTTTCATTATGTAATAAGCTTTTTTTTCTCAGATTATACTTTTCAGAAATAAAATAAAGGTATTAATTATTTAAAAGTACATTTTAAATGCATATCTCAGCAGCTGCAGGGATATATTTACTTAATTTGAAAGGTAAAAACCGCGTGGAGTTGTAAATTTTTAAAGAACTGGCAATTTTCAAGAGGCTGCATGGATGATTAATTTCTTGATAGCGTATCATAATTGAATGACTAAACAATGCATGTCTCTAACGGCAATATTTTGTGCAATGCAGTGACGCCTCGGTACACGTCCGCTTCCAAATACGTCCTCCTTGGACGCGAAAGATATGCTTGGTATACGACTCGAAGGTGTGTCTAGAAATGCACCTACTTTAAGATAATGTTATAAATTTTATAGTTTATAATTCAAAATTTTTTTCGAAAAATTCATAAAAAATATTTAAAAATAAAAAATTTAAAAGAAAATCATAAAAAATGGGGCGAATTTTATTTGGAATCAACCTAAATTCGAAATGTGAAAGGAAGAATCAAATAAGTTCAATAAAAAAGAGATATTAATAAATATATACCAAATTCAATTAACATGAAGAAGCTAAAGTTTTGAAAGCTAATTTTTTAAAAACTACTCGTGCGATTTTTACAAAACTTTGCAGTTTGGCATAATCTGAGTCGTAGAATCGAAATATGGAAAAACACTGGCATGTCATTTCAGAAAAAGTCCTATTTTGTATCAAAATACCTATATTAGAACAACGCTATATACTATAAATCTAATACATATCCTAAGTCGCTCTATATCCTAAGTCGCTCTTTTGAGACATAAAAAACCCAAGTTGAATTTCGTCAATAGGGCCAGTAGAACGAGAGAAGCAGAACTGCCCATTTTGTTTCGCATTTTACTACTGTATATAAATAAATATCTTCCTCTGGATCTAAACATCTTCCTCACCTTTCTCCAAACGTTTATATGTATCTTGTGCGCATTTTAAGTTGCTGAATCTGATAAGTACTTTTATTTTCTGATTTTGTTTTCTTCTGTCGTCAGAAATTCGGTTGATAGGTATATTAAGACACCAGAAAAAAACAGTAATTTTTTTTTGCTTTCCGTTTTATATTACACTTCATTTCTAATTAATTGTATCTTAAAAATGTTTTTAGCATAGATTTCAAAATATGAGATTACTTTCTGAACGGGAGTAGAGAAAATACAGCTTGAGTAAACTATTCTTAAAGTAGGATTTCACAGAGTGAATGTTTTGACCGATAATCTTCACGACCTTTAATTTACAGAAACATTTTTATTCTTTTTGAAATGCTCAACAAGGTTCTTTAGTTTGTTTTATTTACGAAGTTGAGTTCTTAATAACTAGCATTGTTTTAACACGTGATCTAGCTACTAAAGTTAAGGTTTGTTTAATTTGCGGGTCAATAAAATTTTCTTCTTCAAACTTTAAAATACTTGAACGAGAAAATTTTTCTTTTGAAAAACAAAGAATCCATTTTATAACTTATGAATTGTGTTAGGAATCTAAATTCATTGAAATTAGAAAATAAAACGGTCTGTACGTTTTTCTTCAATTAAAAGTTTTCAGTTTTCGAAATTATATGGAATCTAAGGCTCAGTTTTTCCTAACACAGTATGGTTCTAATACTTTTACTCATCCTGCCAGTTAAAGACTATATATTCGTATTTATACTTTCCCATTATTCACAGTTACAGATTTTAATGATTTTGTTACGCGTTTCGTAATTCTTTTCTTAAATTCACAAAGATACTATAGTTTGAGATATATGTGTAATAAATTACTAATAATAAATTACTAAAACTAAATTACTAAAGCTAAATTAAAACTAAACTCGGCGGCACAAACAGCTCTTAGAGAGCCATGGTCGGCAGGGCCCTGATATCTGCTTTCTAGACTGTACGCTCCGGGGTGCTTTTGTATCTTTGCCTAGATCAGCCTGTCGCAGTGTCCTCGTGCTTAAGCCCCAAACGAACTTGGTACTCATTTTATTGACCCCGTCAAAGATGAAAGGTTGAGTCAACCTTGTCCAGTTCGAGGATCGAGCCCCGAACCTGTGGTGCTGCTGCGCGACATGCTAGCCACTACGCCACCGGGCCTAATAATAAATTACTAATTAGAATAAATTTATAATTGTCTTTCAGCAATAACGCTTTCCCCACTAATAAGGCCATTTTATAATAATAAAGTTCTTTCACTCACCCTAATATAGTTAATACCGGTTTTGTAACCAATTTCTGAATGAAGGGAGTTTACGTTATACAGAATGCCTGCCAGTGTCTTGCTGAGAATTTTTCTGCACAGTCGCATAACCAAGATAATCTAGATAAAACATATTTCTTTCTTCAAAAGGCTCTTAGAGGGTTCATTTTTTTTCCAAATAAATAAAATCTTTAAATATGATCATTGTTTACGATAGAATGTAAAATTTTGAAATGGAACGTGACCTTGCATAAATATCATTCTGAAAATTTGTGTGCTTCAGGGAAAGTAACCTTTTTGAAAACTATTGAACTCCTAACTGCTTTTAACAAATATTTATCCTTCTTTGAAGAAAAGGGAATCCTTTATTAAAGTGTGAACACTTAAGTACAAATTACAAGTACCTTTAAACATAAATTGAGGACGAAATCTTTATATTTGAGGAAATTCATAGTAGCAACACAGTTCTGCATAATAACGTTATTTACTTTCTTGTAGTAGATGATGTCTTATCATTCTGGTCAACACCAAGAATCATAATGCATTTCTTGAATTATTAAGGACTTATTAAATTGTGCAGTCTTACTTTAAAGAGCTCTTTTTTCTATAAGAACATTCATTATATTTTCAGAGGCGTTATAACCATTGTTTTAATTGCACGTGATTTTTGGGCGCGCTTAATTGTTTTTAAAGCATGGAAAATAAATGTCCTTATTATTAAAACCAGTTTAACATATTACTTAATGTCTGATTTCCTTTACAGGTCAGTTGCATTTATTTGCTTTTAAGGGCTACCTTTGTGATTCCGAATGCCTTCATGATTTATAAACTGCAAAAGTTAGATGCATATTCAAGCAACGTTCATGCAACATTCATGCACATACATGCAGAATTAGATGGTGAAGAATTATACAATGACTCGAGTTTCTGAGGATTTGCCCCATGTGGAGCTGGTTTTACTATTTCTCATCTTCCGTTACCTGGAAACATCCATGATACGGCTTTATTATGGAACAGGCAATATAACTCCAGTAATGTAATGTTACTGCTGTTTTATCACTCTAGTAATGTAGGGTTATAAAACAGCAATAATTGCGAATGCAACGCACCCTTACTTAGAGAAGAAATAATAACTAAAACCTGCTGTTTAATATACGTATGGTTAAGGCGAAAGATTTCAATGATTTAAACGAGGGAAGATCATGGGTGGAGAACTCTATTATGCCATTTTGTCTACAACTTAAAATCGTTATAATTTTTAAAAAAATCGAATTTTCTTGATTTGAGTGAATTCAGTTCCACAGTCAGATATAATCAATATAATAGTAACGGTAAAAGTAATAATAATGTTACGAATTAGATAGTAATTTTAGTAGAATTAAAGTAAAATTGTTGTATTTCTTTTATAACATGAAAACTCTAAAGAAGAGCTACGCCGAAAACGTAAGAAAACAGGGGCAAGAGCATTTAAGTTTGAGTAAACGAATATCGCGGTAATTTGGCGAGATATCGCCAAGCTCATAACAGTTTTCGTGACTTATATTTTGATCCGGTCTTTTTATCATCGTAATATTGTAATATGTATTGAAATTGAATAAATGTAATTGACCACTATGTTAGCTGTAACCGTAAGTCTACTTTCATATTGCTTTCCAGTAATTTCGTGAAGGAGAAAGTACGAGAAATATCTCGTCGGCTGGCTGAAAACTATTTAAGGCCGAAGAGAGTGAATCTCCTCTCAGTTGCTTAGTTATTGTTGGGCGAGTAGTTAGTTTCGCGTGAATTGAGATAAATCCGAGTTAGCTTTCTCTTTAGCTACGCTTTACATTGCGTTATGTTTAATGTTTTTAGTAGTTTGAAGTATAACTACTGATTGTACTGTGTGATACTGTGGTACCTGTACGAGTATTTCTGCAGAATATTCCAGAACTTTGAAATGCTTATTTTGATAAAATAAATTTTTATTAACTTATCATCGGACCGTGCGCATTCATTCAATCTATTACGAACCAGTACACACGCAACAATAATGTGAAACAATTGATAAAATAAATTCTAAGTTTATTTAAAAACAAATTAACCAGGTGCTTCTCTTAATTCATATATTCTGAATATATTTTTGTACAACGCTTACTATTAGCTTCGTTTAATTATTACTTTGATCTTTTAATTTCTAGTTTTAATTTAGGAAGCCTTATTTTGAAGAATTTGTTAGTTCAGTTTTTATTCTGAATTTTATGACTTTATGAGGTTTATTTGAGGAAACTAGACAACTGGGTTATTAAGTTTAAAACTTCACTGAATCTCAGGTATTAATACATTTTAAATCAGATTTAATCTAACCCAATGCTAACCTCTGGAACTTTGTTTGTTGTTTTTTTGTGAGAATGAGTACGAAGTTGTTTAGTTGTTATGACCAAGTTTCAGAATGAAAATTTCTAAAAGATACCATTTATAAGAAGTTTTAATCTTACGCATGAAAAAGAGGCATAAGAAAATAGTGTATTATTCAGCGATTTCGAGGTTCAAACTTCAATTTTGCTATTGCCAAAATCTCGAAGAACATTCTTTAGTTAATAACATTTCCTACAGGCATTCCCTATTTTCTTTATTTTTTCTACGTTAGTCAATTCTAATCTGTTTTCCCTAATCGACTACAAACAAATAATTTCTGAAATAATTTTCCATTCTTAGCTGGCAGTACTTCAATTTGTTTCCTATTCACTGTGTTCTTTCATTATACAGGCCATCGGGTTTAGCTACTAGTAAGCTCTCGAAAATTCGTCGGCCTCTCATTCTGTTTGAAGTATTTACCTTTTCTTTTAACTGCTGCTGAAGGAGCTAAAAATGTTCAATTTCTGAAAGCGCTATCACTGAGATAATATCTTTACAACCAGTACTGGTTTCTTACACTAAGATATAGTTTATATTAGAAAAAATACTAGCAAAAGCAAAGATTTGAAATTTCCTTTCATAGAAATTAAAAACCTTTCGTCGGGTGTAAGTAGGTTAAGTTTTAGAATCACATGCTAGTTTACATGGTTAATAAGTTACAAGTTCGCCGACCCTCAAATGATTATAATCCAGTAAGAAGTTACTCACTGAGTAGAACTTTCTATAGATTGTCCGCATAAAAATTAACTTATTGACGTATATTTTAACTGAAAAGTTGCCAATTCCGTCATATGAAAGTAATTTGTTATCACACGATGAAAATTTATTAATTTATTTTATTAATTTATTAAATTTATTAATTAAAATAGCAAAACTTTGACGTAGTTTCGAACGTAATACGAACCTGGATTTCTTAAAGAGAAATCAAAAGCCTATGAAAAATTCTTCAAGAAATATTTCGTAATGCCAACATTTGTTTAATACAGTATATTTAAATTTAGCGAAACTCATTAAATAGTGTTCAGGTAAAAGCTTTATCATTTTAAGTTTTAGAAGGAAATGATACATTACAAACAATTTTTCATCACATCTTAAATACGTCTGATAAATTTATATATTGTTCGTTTGTGTTTACTGAACATGGAAAGGAAGCCTGAATTCACACTTTAGAGTTTTGTAACTGTAATAATACTACCTTGTTTAAAAATAATTATGTACACAACATGAGAGATTAATTCAGTGTAAGTAAAATTAATTTCTCCGGAAAATTTTGCAACAGCATTATGTAAATGTTGAGAGTTATTTTGTGTAACATAATGACAAATTGCTTCCCTTCATTTCATTTGTATATTACAGTTGTCATTAGATTTAAATAAATTTCATGCCACTGCATTTTAAAGAACGTTTCGTTTAATTAATTTGCATGAAAATAACGTATATTAATGCAGAGTAAATCAGGAAATTTACTGAGTCCTACACATAGACATTATAACTTAACTTTGAGTTTTAACAATATAATTTTCGATTCCTGTAAGTAAAATCAAAATCTTAATCAAGAAGTGGAAGTTTTCACTTTTGAACAACGTACTGAATCCTTTTTAATCTAATTTTAAGCAAATCATTTTAATTTCCCATAAATTAATTCCGTGTAAAAGAAAGTTACACTTTGCATATAACAGATATAGCAAATTAGATTGGAATTATTTTGAGGATTATTAGCTGCTTTCAACGATTGCTAGCTATCGTTCGGATACACCTTTTTGCTTGTGAACAGAACCAAATTTAAGGTTGAAAAGGATTCGATAAGAGAAATGGTCAACAAGTGAAATTTAATTTAGCCTTGGACAATTTAGACTTCTTAATTATAAGATCGTAATTATTCCTAATTATCAGTTAGCTGAAATAACTTTATTCTAAGACTAAGCTGCAGTTGCCCAGGCTTTACGCAAAGTGAAGAGGTTTCATTTAGAGATATGGGGTAAGTTTTTGCAGAATCTCAAGTAGATAATTATTTTTCTCTTACTTTTGTCATAGAAAAATTGTGCGAAATTTATCGAACTTGAATAAAACTGTATATTTTATTTAGTTAGAAAACAAATATTATTTTTTCTTACATCGGCAAAATTGAGGGTACACTACGTTTGTCGTTTATCCATTCGGAGCATAAACAAAATTACAATTACAGTCCTGCGTGTTGAATCTTGAGAAAGGCACGTATAATTGGTCATGTGAAGCATATGGCGCTTTTAAGTTACATGAAGCTTCCAAGTTAATATCTGCTGCATAAAGTGTTTGCCCTGTTGATAATTATAACAAATGGAAATCTGACGAGAAACTGCATTCACTTGAAAGTGAAGGACATAGTTGAATATCTGGGTACAAATGAATGAATACATCTTTAGTTGCGGCTTACCCCGAGATAATGATAACCTCTGTTACGTCCGACTATAGATTCTACAGATGATGAACCTAGTTTCGTTGCACAGTTTTGGCGGATCGATAATAACGTAATAATTTGATAAGGAATCCTTCAAGTGAGCTTATATGATGGGATTCCTAAGGAGCTCAAGGGCATTTAAAAATTCTGTCGGGCAATGCACAGCTTGCTCTTTACCCATTACTGAACCAATGAAAAGGTAACACAGTTTCAACGAAGCATTTCCTTAATAAGACTATGATGAATTATGAATTAGTTTTTATACGTAGATCGATTATTTGAACAGTTGAGTTTTGCTTTGTTATCCTTTCTGATTTTTTTCTTAACTTTCTGGACAGAATTAAGAGTTTCAAATTTAGTATTTATTTATGTCCGTTCTTGGTATAATTTTTGTAAGACTTTCGAAAGAACAAATGAAATAGATTGCTTTGGTTTAAGAAGAAACTTGAAGACTAAAAAATTTCCAGATTCAAAATTAAATTTTTCTTTAAAATTACACTGAGCAAATGAATCTCGAGATTCAAGAGTTCAGTTAAACGTTTCATTTACTAAATATCATTTCTAACTTTTTAATAAGTATACTAGATTTGTTTTTTAATGTGTATATCTAAATTTGCTTTTTATATAATGAAGATTTGACATTTATTTTTAGTTAATGGCTACTAAGTAAAAGTTTCTTTCTTTCTTCTTCGTATTGATCGTAAGGTTTCCAGAAATATCAGATTAGAATGATTCAAGGAATTTGATAAAATTAAGGATTCCTTTCTATTCTCTGCTTTAGAGTCTATTCTGAAAGCCATAACAGCTCAGTATTTTTTTTCATTTATTTTAATATATACTGACAAAATGAAGTTAACATATTTTACTGCACGAATAAAAATAATAAATGCCTGATGACGAAATCGGATTACAAAATATCTTTATAAGAGGTTCTTCGATATGGCGTCTTTATTAAGTTATTGTTCGGAAATTAAATGCATACAAACTCACCACCCTTCACGAAAGATCCCACTCAGAGCTCAAACAATCCCCTTATAATTAAAAGGGAGACAACCTGCCAGTGGGATTTAAGATTGCTATTTGAATAGAAGGGGGCATCCCCTTTTCTAAACGGTGAACAAACCTTCAGTTGGGTAGACTCATTACCCGATATCTGTCATTTAGAGCGCCTTGATTCGATTAAGCGCAACTGCGAATGCTCTTATCTGCATTTGGAAATTAGTTAAGTACCGTGGAACGAAGCATCGATAACATTTTAAGTAACGTTCGACCTCTTGGCCCATGCTAGTAGGTCATTGATGGCTTTCGACTGTTCGCATAACCAAACAGAGCGCCATCTAGTGACGTAAGAAATCTATGAATATTATTTGTTAATGGAACATTTTAAAAGCCAGTACTAAATATTGGATTTAGAAATTGCGTACAATCTTAACCTGAACCATACTTTTCTACACTGGATGAATCTTACATTGGAAAAAAATGTAATTTTATATCCATGCTTTTTTAGCTTTTCAGATAAAATTCAAATTAAATTCTAATTGCAAAACCTAGAGTAGCACGTCACTTTTAAGAAGCACATAGGGAAGAATACAGCAGAAACAATAGTCTTCTATATAATGATGTATTTCTGTTGTACATCTCTCTCTCTCTGTATACATATATATATATATGCGTAAATATATATATATGTTATGTGTGTGTGTGTGTGTGTGTGTGCGTTTTGATTTACAAGCTGATCTCGCAACGGAGCGGCGAATACGATTTATGGAGAGACGGAGCTTAGTGTATGAAAAATGTTAATAGTCGTACTGATTTAATACATTTTATTTTAGAAAAGCGGATTTTTAATATGAATTACATATCGCAATGAGTACAATTAGCGCTCCCATTCTTGATTACATTTATATCTTTTCTACATCATCATAACAATTTAGGGGGAATGAAAATAATGTAGTAGCGCAAAGCACATAGGCTGCCAGAGCAGAAGGGAGCGAAAGTATGTTAGATGTCCAAGATGGTATCTTGACACAAGATACTTTGTTCAAATGTTTTTTGTTCAAATGCAGGCCCTGTTGGCTAATTAACAATTTTCTGTCCTTAGACTGAAATCTTATTTCCTGAAGCGTTTATGTAAACGTCGTTGCGTTATATAAGAACTTTATGACATGGATTAATTTTGAAATGACGCAGTTTAGAGGAATTTAGTACATAAGTAGTTTCTATTTTTAGGGCAGAAAAATGAAATATCCAAATTAAAATTGAAAATTAATGTTAGAATTTTGCTTTGATAAAGTTTTATTTCAAATATATATTGTTTGTTTTTGTTTGTTTGTCGTGTGCATAATCACATGGAAGAATTGATTCCCAGAGCCTACTCCGAAGAGAGGTTGGACTTCTATTTTCC
>KK121829.1:364053-436905 GCA_000611955.2 Stegodyphus mimosarum
CAAGGTCCCCCCCCTCTCCTCACCCACCAATCCAAACGAGAGGACTTTCGGCTCGCCGCATATTTAAAGTGCCGCCATGCCGCACCGACACTATACATTTACAAACATCCATGTCTTCTCCGGGATTCGAACCCGGGCCCCCCGGTACCGTAGTAGGCTCCCCTAACCACTATACCATCTGGGCGACTCATACATATATATATATATACACAAAAATTAAATGAAATCGTTTGATTAACCAAACGAACGAAGCAGTAAAAGCAGTAAAATGCGCTCAATAAGCTTGAGTGCAGAAATTAAAGATAAAAAATTTTAAACCTTATTTTTCTAATACGATTTAAATCCATTATTAAAATATTTAAAATATGATTAAGGTTTATTTGTGTATTAAAAAGCGTTCTGCTGTAAGCATATCATGAGCTGCTACTATTAGATAAGACGACACAAGTATTTTCAAGCGTAATGTACATTTCTTATTTTGTTTCTTTTATTTGTACTTTACATTTATCCAATTACGGACTGTTTATTCAGAATTGTTTCTATGATCAAATGACATTGAATTCTCCTCCAACAATATTAGAAATTTTGTTGCGTACGTTTAATCTACTTATTTGCTTATCCATCCTTTCCATTTATTGCTTTATTCATCTATCTATAAATAAATAGATACTGTATTTGGAAAGATCAAATTTAAACATTAAACGCAGATTATATATTATGCACGATTGAATAACTGAATTTAAAAAAAAATATAGAAACGGAACAGATCGAAAAGGGGATTAAGCTAAATATATGTAAGTATGTCCAGGTGGAAGAGGAAATACTATTACTAAAAGATAATGAAAAAATTACACAGAGTTAAATGCATGTATTAAACTACAAAATAGTTACAAAAAGACAGACTAAACAGAATGTTGCAAATGAGATACAAAGAGCAAGCAAAATAGAATAGTTAATCCATTTTTCGGACCAGAAATTTAAGGTGCAAGTAGAACGAACCCAATAGTCTGGTTTCTGTTAAAACGTATGAACTCGGTATAACCTCAAAGTTTCTTACTTTTTAAACATTCATTTCATTTTGGAATAAAAGTCTTTATTTATTTAAACTGTAACCTCTGAAAGATAACATGCTATGCAAAATCGAGTACAAGAAAATCAACACTAATTGATAAAACTAACGTTAATGAAAAACCATTTGTTTCATTTAATAGTTGCCGCTAAAGAAGCCAATGTTGAATTGCTGAAAGCGCTTCTGCTATAATAAATTCTACTTTACTTTGTTTTCCTGCATTCAAAATTGTATCAATGTTTGAAAAAAATTTGTTATGCCAAGAACTCTGAAAATGTATTTTATTCTGTCATGTCTACGCATCAAATTTTGCAATAATTAAGGGATCGGCAATAAATAGTGTCAGTTCCGTTTTATACGAGTGTACGGGAGAAAAACTCGTAATCGAAAAACAGGTGGAAAATCCTTTAGATTGGAAATAAACTATAGTTGCAAGTTTAAAACTAGTTTATCCTGGATTTTAAAAATCTAGAAAAAAGCACACTGCTAAAATACATTAAAAACTTCTAAAATACGTAAAAATATTATTATTAAATAATAATTATAACTTATGGTAGCAATGTAAAATACAAATGTCTTAAAATATTTGAAAATAGCTTTAGTAAAAATCTCAACAAATGTTTTATGAGAAACATCTGCAGTATTGATGACAAAGAATTCAATGCGATAAATATATTAATCATATTAATAATGCGAAATACAATAAACATAATTATTCCAAGCTATAGATATGACACCCCGCGTATACTGCTGTGATGTGGTCTTAATTTTATTTATTTCTCCTTTTTCTCATTATTATTATAAGCACTTTAGTAGTAGCACTTAGTTGCATACTTGTTGCTTTTTAATTACATATACTAGAGTTATTTTTGCGTTGTTACAGCCCCAATATGATGCACTGTTAACTGTTAGAAGAGTTGTTGAATACCTTCATTAGACATGCTTTCGTTACAGTGAAAAGTGAGCTGACGTTTCTTTGATATACCTTTTTATTAGAGTTTTCTTTATCTAATACCATTCCACTGTATTCGAATACTGTCATCTGTCGGTTGATGAATTATTGGCTTCAATCCTTTCACCTACTACTATTGGGCAATATAGTAGCAGAAAGTTATTCGTTTGTCCTTTAAGTGAGTAACAATAAAGTAAACAAAAATCAATTTAAATTAAACGTTTTAATTGTCTAGATGTGCATGATATACTGTAGATAACCTCTAAACGAGCATCATACATGAAATTTATTTAAATGCCGTTTAAAAAATTCATTTTTCAATTATCTGCTAAATCATTATTTCTATGTTCATTAAGACAGCAAATACAAACTACTCCATATTCCTTCTTCACATAAAAATATTTTCCGTAGTAGAATTCGTAATTTATTTTTACTGTTAAACATCTCTATTCCAATTGTTTCAATGAGCTATTAAATTTTAAAATCACTTGCTTTTTTTATACTATAAATATCCTCTAGACGTGCACGGTATGCTACACTATTGGATTCCCAAAATGTCATTGCTTTTGCTGTACTACAGATCTTGCACCCATTTATAGCCTTTTGAATTGCTATATACTCTAGTATATAATATATATATATATATATATATATATATATATACACTAGAACATACAAACATGCAGCATATTTTAATTCCTTTTACTCTTTTTGCTTGATGAACAGAAACTTATTACAAAATCCGGAACTAAAACAATTGTAATAAAATATTATTGCATAATTTTTTCCGATTAAAATGTAGTACATTGTCAGTTATAGCTATAATATTTTAATCATATATTCTAAAGAAAGTTGAAGAAGCGTAATTTTGTTGTACAAGCGTTTATTTAGAAAATGTTACTAAAATTCTAATTAAATATTTCAAACAATCTGAAACAACCTGACATAAACACTTTGTTTATTTTTAGAAACAATATTCAAAATTAGTACCACAGTTTAAATTTTATAGCTTATTTAAAATTGCAGTTCCTCAGAGTAAAAAAAAATGTGTGCTTTAATCATAAACCGCTCAGGATCCAGAAAACATCCCATCTATGATTGCTATCCATTTCCTCGAAGCAGGGTAACTTTCATTCCGATGCTAAAAGAAGATTTAGGAATATTGCTTCCTAATGAAGAGAGCCCGGCAGGTAGAAATGGCGTCAATTAATCATATGGAGATAGGTTGTTATTTAAAACGGCAGAAGGTAGTCGTGCAAATGATATCCAGACGCATAACGAACCCACTAATGGACCTTTCTGGTGGCTCAGGTAAATGCAAAGTACAGATCGAGTTTGCAGCAGAGCGCTGGGCGGAAATTATTGTAATTATGAGCTATTTCCTTTGCGTTTCTAGCATTTCGGATTCTCAAGTGGATAGTGGTACAAAACCAACGAAAGAATTTCAGCAAGTTGTCGATACGAAACTCCTGTGTTTTGTCATATTCCTATTTCCAAACACATCTGCATTTACTTCTCTTTGAAGAAGATTTTCCATGAATAATAAAATTAAAAAGGAAAGAAATCTATGAAAATTTTTATGAAGTAATTTTTTTCATATCGGAATTAGATCATACGTTTTTTCGCTGTCTTGTATTTTAAGTATAAACAGGTGCAAGATAACTGTAGTTGTAAATTAGCAAAAATTATTATGAAATTAAGAAAGAAATTATCAGTAGAGTTTTATTGTCAGCATGGTCAATGGATACTAGCAGTACATACCTACCATAGCCCACAGATTAATATTTTACTGTGATAGCAGAACTATTGCTACTTATGCTTAATCACAATGGTTTTGAAAAGCTGAAGCAATTATTCGTAGAACGGAAACCAGAAACAAATTATTTACTATGCACCAGGTAACCAAGAAAGTTCTTGCGGCTTATGAGAGCAGTTACTTTTTGGCGCGTTAGTGTGATCAAATTGATTTTGATGATATCATATGTTTACACTCCTTTCAAACTTATTCAGTAGAGAGTTTTTTAGTGCATCGCACACTTCACTGTTGGTTTTGTAGGAAGCGCAATCTTCACTGAACATGTCGTTGGGAAAAAGATAGTTTGAGACTTATTTTGCTTTACCAATACGAATTAGGAAAACAAAGCTATAGCGATATTAAAAAAATATGTTCCGTGCTTAGAGAGACGTCGTTGAGTGAACGGTGAACTGCTTAAAAAGGATTCAGCCGATTTACTTCTGGCGACGAGAGCACTGAAGACAAGTCTCGTGTTGGTCATCCATCTAAGCTCCACAAAGTTCAGCTGGAGGAAGAAATTAAGTACAATCCTCATAAAACCTGCCAGGAGCTTGCACATAGGTTTGAATTATCTGAAGAAATAATTCGATTACATCTTCATAACCTTCGTATGACATGAAAAATAAGCAAGCGGGTTGTTCACGTCGTCCGAGGAAAACAAGTTCCAATGGTTGACTACTTATCTTTGCTGTCACGCCATAAAACATCATTCTGGACCAAATCTTGACATGCCATGAAAAATGGATTATGTATGATAACCGGATGGCGAAACATCATGGTAAACGCCTGGTTTAGTCTCTAAACTGGACATTCATTAAAAAACTTAATGCTGTTTTTGGTGGACCAGCGCTGGTATATTTCCACTATGAATATTTAGAGAGTGAAAAAACAACCGACGTCTACTCCCCAAAAATTTCAGCTGCACTTCACCAGCAGCAACCAGCACTAGTCAACAGAAGAAGAGTTCTCATTCTCCACGATAATGACATACCTCATAAGTAAAAAAAAAAGTGTTGTGAAAAAAGGTGACTCAGCATTGGACTGGGAAGTTCTGCTTTAGCTTGACTATTCCCAGGACATTGTTCTATCTGACTATTATCTATTTCTGGCAGATAATAGATAACCACGTGAGGGAACAATAGTTACGAAAACGCGAAATGTCATAGAAGCTGTATCACAGGTTGTGGACTCCAGAAAAAAGAGGGTATTTTCAAAAAAGGACATTTATAAGATTGTGTCTCGTTGGGACATGTAACTGAAGCCAATATTGATTATTTTAAAGAATGAAATGGGTGTTTAAATTTTTATGGCCTGTTTTTGATGAGTGACAAAAACCGCATGAATTTTGTCGGTTATCTGAATCTGATATTACTTTTTCTTCTTTTTTCATGCATTTATCCTAATGTAAACAGCTTTTAACCTTCACACAATTATACTATACTCGTTTACCATATATCTGTTTAAAATTTTATTTAGAAATAATATAGAGATTTAAATTTACTACATATTAATGCATACTTTAAATCCTAACATATAAAAAATCCATAATTCTCTGGTCTTATATTTATTCTGTGAGATATTTAAAAATGAATAAGAAATTACCAAAAAGGAGAGAATATGGAACAGTCACACGATTTTCATAGGTATAGTCTACTTTATGCATTCATCGACTTGAAGCTCTGCAACTTGAAGCGTCTCTATTCTGACGTAATATAATATCTATCCCCCGCACTTATAATGCGCTAGAACGTCTCAAAACATCAAAAGCTTAGTAGGTTTTGTTACAATCATACAGTCGTAAACATAAAACAATGAATATAGCAATAACTTCTGTCTGTAGCAATACCTATACATATTACATAAGAGGGTGTGGAATAGGATACCTTCATATTTTATTACTTTATGAAATCGGTGGTAAGTGAAAACATTCCATCCCTGATATTAGACTTTACAAAATTCATATCCTTTTTTAAATAATATTCATATTCCTTTATATTAGCTTAAGAAATAACAAAGCAGGAGAATATAAAACTATTTCTTTACTTTTCTTACGTACATTAAGTACAATAAAAAAAGAACGAAACTTAATAAAAAAATGGTTTTGCTTTTTAGCTCTTATATAACCATCCAATAAGTAGAAAAATGAAGGAATGAAAATAAAAATAAAATTTACATATTTCAGTTAATCGGTTTAGATCTCTATAAATCCTATTGGAAATTGTAATCTATAAACAGACCAAAGAAAGATAAATCTGTTAAAAAAGAACTTGCAATAATTAAACTCTTTTCGGTCATTTGAGCAAATATGCTTCACAAATGTGAAATAAATATGACGTATCCGATGCAAATTCCATTCTTTATTAAAAACAAAAATTTCAGCACGATAGTTGCAAATATAAAGAATTACTTTGAATGTTAATTTTTGCTCGAAAAATTAAGATTTAATAGCAAGCAAAAACTTTGAATAAGAGATTTTATGAGGATGAACATTAAAATGAATTTAGAATTTGGTAAATCATAAAAATTTAAATACAAGTGATTTAATTGATTTGAAATTTTAATAAATTTATTGCAAACAGAAAACTTAATGGAAAATTGTTAAAAGTGACGATAAAGAAATTAAACAAATATACATAAGGAACGGGGGAAAAACGTAAATCGTTCGTTTGAACATTTTAGTGACGAAGAAAGAAAAAAGATAACATTCTGGGTTTACTCAGTAATTAAAATGATTCCCGCTGATCTTACTATTGATGCAGGAAAAAAGTATACTCAAATTTACGATTTCTTACCTTCGGAACTATATGAAGCATCGAAAATTATTACTTCATAGCCAAGATTCGAAATCGAAACGGATTGCTAAGACAAAAAAAGAAAAGAAAAGATCCATATGCATATTATGTCTAAAAAGTGTGAGACAAAGTGAAAGAACATATGACCACCTGCTTGTATAAAGTGTCACATTAATAAGATAGATTAGGAGTATTAACTGCATCAGTGTAAAAGAAGAATATGAAACTTCATTATTAAAAGAACTGCTGTCGGAAAATTTCGGATTACAGACGATACGTCGACGATTTTACCATTAAATGTTTTTTAAAAAACATAATTTAACAATTAAAAAAATACAAAAATTATAAAAAACTGCAATGTGAACCTGACATACCTATTTCAGTTTGACATCTGAAACAAATTCTCAAAAATCTAAAAAAAAAAATTGAGATATTTAAAATAGCAAAGCCAAACTGTAAGAAAGGAAACGCCATAGTCTTACTTATCATAAATTAATGCAGAAGAAACTCGATCATTTATCAGATATATTTAATTATTTAAGATGTAACTGCGTATTTATATCTTTCTGCAATAATACATTCCTCAGTACTTTTACTGAGCAATATGTTTTATTTTGCTAAGAAGCGAAATCCACAAATTAGAAAATGTGAACACTTCAAAGTGGTTGAGATATTAATCCGGAAAGTGTGTCAGTTATAGCTGTGCATAAACTATTACTCTCTCAAAAAATGCCATTAAATTACAGATGTATTTACACGTCCTAGTTATCCCTATATATCCAAAGCTAAAAATTCCTTAATTTTAGACGCAACATTTCTGGAGTTATTAGGGGAAACATTGGTTGACTTAGATCACTTCTCAGTGACTATTGTTAAGCAATATTTACCAACTTGTCATGAGCTTGAGGATAAAGTACAAAATAAAATTCATCCTTACGGTGATTAAGGAGAACATTATGAGCAAAGCAACATTCCTTATTAAATTAACAGCACAGCTGGCTCAATAAAAATGCACAGGCAAAAAAACAATAATAATAATGGTAATAATAACTAATACACGAACAAAATTCTCGGTGATATTTCCGATAACCTAAGTTTTTTTGTAGACCCACGAAAGCGCAATCTGTACGTTCGTGACAATGTACGAAAGTACTAATTTTGTTCTGCGGAAAAATTTAAAAAGTTATATTTTATGTTTAGGAAACTCTTATAACTCCAGCACTAAAACATAAAATTCTGCTAAACTTTGAAAATGGAAACGCATGCCTAGGATTTATGTTTGCGGAAATAACACCTGTAGTCACATCTTTCGAGCGCACTGTATATTAGCTTGATTTAATGAAAAATATCATAAATTCTGAATTCAAAGAAATTTCAGAGGAAAAGAAAATAAAAGCTGAAAATAACAGCACGCAAAACAATCTGCAAAGCAGCAGGCATTCCCATTAGACTGCCTATATGTCCGGATTGGATACCCCGAAATATCCAGGAAAAATATACTGCAAAGGAAAGCGATAAAAGCAAATACTTATTTTGCAGACTAGTATAATAAAATTATGCGTATACCGCATAGCATGAAGATGAGAACAGAAA
This sequence comes from Stegodyphus mimosarum, assembly GCA_000611955.2. NCBI lineage: Eukaryota > Metazoa > Arthropoda > Arachnida > Araneae > Eresidae > Stegodyphus > Stegodyphus mimosarum. Next base: position 372,255 of record KK121829.1, read on the forward strand.
GCTTGATTTTCCTTTAAAATATATGCAGCTCTTAATTGAGATGAAATAGGGAATTATACAGAAAAATAATCAACTGAAATGCACAGAGTAAGCGTTGCATAATTATGAGAGAAATAAAATTGCATATAAAAAGTACATTATTATTAATTAAGTGTTGTAGAGGAACACACACACATAAAAATGCCTTTTGTCTATTCTGAAGCTCAGCTCATAAAATATACATAGAGATTTTAATATTTAAGTACAGAAACGTCGAAACCGAAAGAATTAACTCCAACATTAAAACGAACAAAAGCTTAGATCTCTGGAGATTTAACTCTCTTAGGCAAACAGAATGTGCTTTGTTTCGATTTATTCTTCTCTTCTTTTACGTATTAAGAATCCATTCTTATTAAAATTAACTCAAATTTCGTTTACACTTTCATATTCATATTTTTATGCAAAGGCAACATTTTATCGCTAATTTAAAGGCAATGTATGGATATTAATTTTAAGTATTTATTTAAAGGTCTTAGTCTACTTTTATGAAGGAAATTAAAATAATTTGAGTTAAGTCTTGCGTGTTTAAGCTATGCATGAATTACTATTAAGAAATAAGTAGCTATGCTTTACATCACATATATATTTAGGTACATAATAAATCCACAGAAGAATATAATAAAAATTTTGCAAATTATGCAATGCATATTTTGAAACTAAATGTATTTCCATTTCAAGCAGGCTTTCAACTGACGTAAAAGAAGCAAGTCAGATTAAAGCATTTTTTCGTACGAAATTCTACAAAGGTTTTAGAATGCTTGAAAGCAGTCTTGAGATACGTTTTGGTTAAAAGGTTTTAACGTTCAGCTTTTATGATTAAATCAGCCCTTTAAATTATTTTTTATAAAAAACGCATTTAAGTGCAATATGTTCTGTGTTCTATTTAATTTCCTCGTACGAAGCTAAGGTAATCGTGCAAATTTTCAGGTATAAGATTCGAACGGAAATATCCATTTTGACCGTTCTCGAATCAGTTTTGACGACTTTTTCGTGACAATTGTACGCACGGACAAAATAAAGAATTCTTCCAAAATAGATTGTAAAATGAAATTCAAATGGATTTAAAAGGGCTTATTTTGTGACGTCTCTCTAAGGACGTAAGTATGTATGAATGTATAATATACCTAGCACAACTCAAAAATGATTAACTGTTGAACTTTGAAATTTTGTATATGGGATTTTTATAACACCTAAATGTGCATTTCCTTTATTTACTGCAATCGACAATACCAAACGTGTATATATTTAACGTGTATATATATATATATATATATATATATATAAAGTATACATATTAAACAGCCTTTAATTTCTCATCGTTGGTCGTAATACTTCCAATTGCAAAAGTGTGTTAAATGTGGAAAATATTCATATTTTGGTAATGTCATATTAAAAAACATAATTCTTGACAAATATTGAAATACACAGTAACAGTTTATAAATACGTAGTTAGTATAACAATAAATGTCTAAAAACATTTAATATTAATTTATTGTTGTAACTATCTAACAATATTTAACATCAGTTTAGTGCTGCAGCAAAAAGTGTTTATAATTTAGTAGACCTTACAAGGAAATTATGGAGTTTCCACATATTTTTTTAATTTTAATTTTCCTTAACCTGCACACGATGCAAAACATCGCTTAAGAAAACTGAGTTGCAGCATTTTTTTTTTTTGCTTAAAATCTCGAAGGACACTTCATTAAAGTGTCTACTGATTTTGTCAAGCGGATTTTTTGCCATGGAAAATATAAAAGTGTTACCACTTAAGGGATATATTTATTATAAGTCTCGTGCGCAAGCGATTCAATGGAATAAATGCATTTTTTGAATAATTAAGTCTTTTCTTTATTAAATGAGTGGAATGGTCTTCATCTGGCATTAATTTGCGATTAAGTAATATCATTGTTGTGTCTTTCAAATACGTCCTGCGATTCTTTCAAGAAACTCCTGGCTAACGAATTTAATAGTAGAAAGTACGCATGTTAAAATGATGCATGGAGGAGTAGCAACAACCTTAGCTGAAATTCGTAGTCGTTTTTGGATCCCAAAAGGACGTCAGTTTGTAAAGAAAGTAATAAACAAGTGCCTTATATGTAAAAAATATTCATTGAAATCTGCCGACCAGACCACTTCTCAGCTTCCAGGAGATAGAATCAATGAGACGCCGCCATTCTACGTTTGCGGCGTAGATTTTGCTGTACCGATTTACTTAAAAAACGTCGAAGGGAATCAAAAAGCCTATGTAGCAATATTTACTTGCGCTACCACTAGAGCCATACATCTGGAACTTGTACCGAATCTCTCTACGGATTCTTTCTTGATGGCATTCAAAAGATTCACCTCTAGGAGAGACAATTGTCGAGTAATTTATTCGGATAACGCAAAATCTTTTAAAAGGAGACAAAAGGAACTCGAAAATTTCTCTAAACTGCTGTCAAATGAGAAATTCCAAGATTTTCTGTCGAATGAGAAAATCGATTGGAAGTTTATAATAGAAGGAAGGGCTTGGTGGGGAGGCTTCTATGAGAGATTAGTAAAATCAGTGAAAGAATGCTTAAGGAAAATTCTCGGTAAAGCCTTGGTAACGTCTGAAGAATTGTCAACGGTTTTAGCACAAGTGGAATTTGTTTTGAATTCTCGTCCATTGACCTATGTGTACAGTGACCACAAGGAACCATTGCCACTGAAACCCGTCAATTTCTTGATTCTTGATTTTCGGAAAAAAAGATTCTACACTACCTATCAACTTTAACTCCATTGTTAAAGATGGCTCTACCAAGTTCACTCTAGGTTGTTAATGAACCTGTCAAACGGTTCGTTTTCCTAATTTTACCAATGAATCGCTTCATCCAACTAGTTATTCTCAACAATTTTCTTAAACTACTATATTTTGAGATGTCTATTAGCCTTTCTTCAACTGCCGTGCACACAAATTCATAAATATCATTAATGTTCTTGCGTTATTCTAACTTCTTCAACGATAGGTTTTTCTTTGTTCTGTCGAGGCCACAATTCAGACGACTTTCTGAGCCATTCTGGCCCTTGAAACCAGATAGGATTGTTTTTCAGCTCATGAAGTTTAGCTCCCCTCGAAGCCAAGTCAGCTGGGTTACTTTTTCCGGGGCAGTAATGCCAATTTTCTGGGGATGTTAAATTTTGTATTTCTTGAATACGATTTTTAACGAAAAGCTTAAATTTCTTTGCACAGTCCTTTATCCAGAAGAGTGTGACTTTCGAATCAGTCCAGAAAAAACATGAAAGTTGTAACTTCAAAACTTTAATGATACCAGTGCCTAACTTAGCCGATAAAAGAGCTCCCATGAGTTCCAACCTAGGTAAGGTGAGCGGTTTTAAAGGCGCTACTCTAGTCTTGGAAGCAACAAAAACCGTAAATATTTGTTCATTACTGGAAATTATACGCAGATACGCTACTGTACCATACGCTTTTTTGCTAGCGTCAGAAAAACAGTGCAGCTCAATCCTTTCCACATCACTATTACCAATTGCAGAAAAATAATATCGTGGAATACCGATTTCGTCCAAACTGGAAACTTCTTTGCACCATTTTTTCCATACAGAACATAAATTTTCTGGTAGTTCATCATCCCAGTCTAAAGCAAGTACCCAGATTTGTTGCAATATGATTTTGATTCTAAGTACAAACGGAGATAATAGACCTACAGGATCAAAAATTCGTCCTATTGCCTGCAAGACAAAACGTTTAGTATTAACTTGTTTTGACAGAAATGTTATCAAGTTTTTGACATCAAAGTAAATTGAGTCATTTTGATTGTCCCAAGCGACTCCTAACACTTTCAATGGAGGGTTTCTAGCTTCCGAAATTTGAGGAGATTCTTCGCATTCAATACCTTCTTTAATCCACAGTTCGCGCAGTTCTTGAGAATTGGTATGCCATTTATGTAGAATCATACTGGCATCTCTAAAAATGCTGATGCATTCTAAACTGGTATTGAAAGCAAGTTTAACATTTTGGTGTCCTCCAATGATGTCATCTACATAAATGTGATCATTTAGGAATTCGCAAGTGGCAGGGTAGGTTTTCTTATATTGTTTCAAATGGTGTTTAATGGTTGCAGCCAATAAAAACGGACTGCTATTTACGCCAAATAACACACGAGTGAATCGGTAAGTTATGAAATTTTGTGGATCTTCGAATGGGTTTTCTGTAAACAAAAAACGTGTTACATCTCTGTCTTTCTCATCTACTTCTATCTGCAGAAAAGCCTGCTTTATGTCACTTATAAAGGCTACAGGATGAAGTCTGAAGGCTAATAAAAGTTCGAAAATGTCAGGATACAAATTTGGACCAATATGTAAGCAGTCGTTCAACGAAATTTCACCAGGTTCATGTGAGGACGCGTCGAATACGATACGTAGTTTACTAGTAGTTCGATCACTGCGAATGATTTCTCTGTGAGGCAAATAAAATGTGATTTGGGTTTCACATTGTGATTTGAGTTCAGTGTCTGGAACTGGTTCAATGATGTTTTGTTGTAAATAATCTTGTAAAACTGTCTGGTATGAATAAAAAAGTTCGGGGTTATTCTGAAATCGCTTTATGAGTTTCTCAAATCGTTTCACCGCAACCGCTTTATTATTGTGTAACTCATATTTTCTATCAGACTTCCATGGCAGCCTAACCTTGTAACGAGAATTTTTGTATAAAATTTCCGATTCGAATTTTTCCATTATAGCATCTTCCAATGGATCAGATAATTCATTTTCAGGCTTTATACCTAAACTTTCAAGTTCCCAAAAGTTTTTTATTTGATCAGATATTATATCTTCCTCAACTACAATATTAAAGGCTGTAGAAGTGCACCTTGTACCTTTAGTGTAACCTAGCAGAGACCAACCGAATAGCGTTTCTGCAGCTACTAAATGTTTGTCTAAACGTTTAAGTTTCCCAGTCACTATATCATAATAATAATCAGCTCCTATCAAAAGAGTTATTTTTTCCTTACAATCCCAAGAGTCTGCGAGTTGTAAACGTTCTAACTGTTTGCCTATAATGTGTTTATTCACATTAGGAGGTGGTAAATCAGAACTTGAAATTTGTTCAGTCACGAGGGCTTCAATTTCGATTTTCGAATTCGGTATTTCCTTGTTCTCTAACTTTATCTTAACAACGTTAAATGTTTTTCTAATGGGTGTTTTATTTCCAAACGTAAATACTGAAAGAGTTTCTGATCGAATAATAGGAAGTTTCAATTTATCCGCGATTTCCTTTGCCACGAAAGAACGCATACTACCTGAATCCAGAAGAGCTCTTATTAAAACCGACTGCGTATTTGTTCGGAGTGTTACGCAACACGTTTGAAGCGAAATGGTTTTAATTTTATTCCCAGAGAATGTTGAAAGAACATGCGAATCTTGTACACTGTCATTTTTTTCTTTTAGTTCTTTCTCAGCCTGAAAGCATATAGAACGATTATGCTTGCCCTTGCATCTGGAACAAACGACACTACTTTTGCATTCCTTCATTCGATGTTTCGATTTCAAGCATAAAAAACATCTTCCTTGCTTACGCAATAAATTTCTCTTCTCATCAACTGTCAATGACTCACATTTTTCAGTAACATGTTTAGATGTATTACAAAACAGACATCAATTAGTAGTTTTTTTTCACTAACTGGCGCCAAGAGCTGGTAAGCAGAAGACGTTATACTCTCCTTCCCTCCCTTCTTCTCTTTATAAGCACAGGATGTGTTTTCTGATTTATGGGTAGAGAGTAAAAGATGGTTTCTTTCCCGACATTCTAATTCCGATCGAATAAATTGTATTAACTTATCAACATTAAAAAAGGACGATGAATCCGTTTTATGATTAAACTCTAAAGTTATCTCAGAAGGCAGTGTTTTCGTTATCGCCGGGATCAACATATAACTGTATTTATCTGGTGTGACTTCTAACGATTTCAAGCTGCGTATTTCGGTTTCTATAGTGTCACAAAGTTTACGAAGTTTTAGAATGTCACTGGTTTTAGTTACTGGGGTAATATTCAGGAGTTTTTGCATGTGTGAGTTTATAATGATATCTTTCCTGCCAAACCTGTTTTTAAGAATTTCAACAGCTTCGTCGTAATTTTGTTCCGAAATACAGAAACCTTCTATCGTGTGTGCAGCGTTGCCGCATAAGTACGATTTTAAGTAATTAAATTTTTCGATTTTTGTTAAAGATTCATTATCTTGGATTGCTACTTTGAAAGAGTTCCAAAAACTTGTCCACTGAGTATAATCTCCGTAGAATTTAGAGATAGTTAATTTTGGCAGCCGGGTAAATTTATTGCTTTCGTTTTGAGAATCTTTGGCGGTTTCGTTAAAAATGCTATATTCATTATTCGAATTTGTCACTTTAGTTAATTCTTTCAATTTTTTATTCGCTCTAAACTGCTATAATTGGATTTTCTCTTCGTATTCGATACAAGATGTTACTTCAGTTTCGAAATCGTCGGTTTCCACTTTCAAGTCGCGCTGTATTTGAGCATCTAAATCAGTCAGAGATTTCGATTTCATAATTAATTGATCTAAAATTTCTTCTATTATACTTGTACTAATGTCTTCTTTATCTAATTCCGTTTCGAGTTTCTTTAGAATCTTGGACACGGTGGTCCTTAGAACTTTTCGTTTCGATTTCAGTTTAAGAACAGAATCTTCTGCCATGGCTCTACTTTACAAAATAGAAAATTTAGCCTTACCTTTTGCTGTCTTCGCACACTTGCTATGTGCTAAATCCAAACTGATGGTCGCATGCACCAGTTTTTGTTTCAAAAATTCAAAGAGTCATACAAATCAAAGGTTGAATAATTTTAAAAACGTAAAGTTTAATATGTACATTATTTATAAGTAATCACTTACAGATTTGTACTGATCATAAAAGATCGAAATACTAATGCCAATCGAAAATCAAATATTTTAATAGGAGCTTCATTGTTCCTATTCGACTAATGTGCGAAGCTACGCACGAATCTATATATCTATCTATCCGTAGAGCTCCTGGTGGAGAGTCTGCCGAAATTCAAAAAAGGCATGTCACGTTTCACACGAAACGCTAGCGCCATCTATCAATTAATCAAAATAATTTCCACAATGATAAACTCTTTAATGTATTAAGTAACAATCTGAAGTTTTTCAGGCTTCAGTGTTTTATATTTTTTATAAAAAAATTCAACATTCAAGCACCATATGAATCATCTTTATTGACAACTTCTTGTCATTTCTTGAACAGGCGCATCATTTCATTCTCGCAACGGAAGTCCGAAGGAATTTATCCGAAAGCTGCAATCGCCTACTAAAAAACGATGGAACCATTACTTCACCTGTTTATAGGAAACCAATTCCTCATTCATCGATCTGCACAAACTTTCTCGACAAATATCTTCGCCAAGTGCCTTAACTTCAATTCACAAAGAATGAGCAGCGTCACCTGTTCACGCATAGAATCCATTTCTTAGCTTATTTTATGTACACAGATCGATCTCTGTATAGTTACACACAACGCACATTCTGAGTTATATATAGACACAAGCATAAAAGTTTCTCTTAAATTCAGGATAGCTATGGAAATCTTAAGATTACTGCCAAGGTTTCTTGTAGACCAGGATTTTTCAACAAAAGGGCTCTTATGGGGAATTTCATAATTTCAAAGCGAAATGCGGTCCGGTTTTTGTTTAGCTGTTAAGTGTTTAGTTTATGAATGTGAAAAACTGTTTTCACTCAAGTGTTGGTGTTTATCAACATTCTCCATAGTTTTCGTTTTTTACTTTTACAAAATACGTGAAAGAATAATTTAAATCTAAACAAACATATATATGTATTTTTCGAGTTTTGAAAAGGTGGAAATGATCTTGAAAATGTGGAAGCGGTACATGGGTTAAGAACCAAAGCTCTAGACCAGCGATTCTAAATGGTACGAAAGAGAAAAATGCTGGTACGCAAAGAAACAAAATATTTTTAACTATTAAATTCAAAATTTAATACCTCAGTATCCTAGGTAAAATTTTATGCGATCTGAGCTTTGTCCAAGGTCAGTATACGCTCATAAACTTTAGGAAAATAATTTGTTTTTATTTTCACAAATGTTCTTTTAGCCATAGGCGTAACACTATTTGTCATAAATGATGTTTGTAAAAGGAGTAATAGGTTTTATTTGGTTTATGCGATGGGTTTAGGACAATCTACCTGCACTAAGAATATTGAGAAGAAAAGAAAAATTGTTTACAGAAACTATAATGAAAGTTGTTTATCATTTGAGTTTACTTGCAATAGAGATGAAACGGACTCTCAACTTTAGTATGTTGTTTGCCGTGAACTCCCGATTTTCCTAAAGTTTCCCGATCAAATTGTGCATCCATCGTTTCTTAAAAGACATCTTGAATCTAAGCATTCCAATTTAAAGGATAAATCTGAAGAATATTTTAAGAGGAAATTATCGAAGTTCAAAAATAGTAATCAAGTAATGAAATTATTTTGTTACTTCAAGTGAAAAAGCTTTGGAAGCTACACTAAAAATTGCCAAGACTGAGCAGGCTCAAACTGTTGGAGAAAATCTTATAAAACCAGCAGCTAAAGATATCGTTTTAACATTATTCAACTAAAAAGCGACTAATGAATTTAATATTCCGTTATCAAATGATACAGTAATTCGACGAATTCATGAAATGGCAAATTCCATAAAAGAGACACTTATTCAAAAAATAAATAAATAAAACACAGTTTCGCATTGCAATTGCATAAAAGTACTGATATAACAAATTTGTTCAATGTTTAGTTTACATACGTTTCGAAGAAGATAACGAATTGCCGAAGAATATTTATTTCGTGAATGTCTTCATGATAAAGCAAATGCAAGTAAAATTTTCAAAGTAATTGACAGATTTATGTTTGAGAATGATATTCCTTGGAGTAAGTGCGCTACCGTACGCAGGTAACGGAACTCGGGTTTTAACAGGAAAACATTCCTGTGTTATGGCGCATTTGAAATTAAGTTTATTCACTGCTTCATTTATTCTGAAGCTTTAGTAGCCAAAACAATCCCCGAAAGCATGAAAATCGTTTTGAATCAAGTTGTGAAAATTGCTAATTTTATTAAAAGCCGATAAAATTGGATTATAAAAAGGAAATTGGATTAGAAATCTATTTTGTTCAAATGTACTTGAAATTTTATCTCGTGAGGAAAAAGAACAATTGATAGCAATTTCCTGTGATCGGATTCTGAATGAAGATTGAAAAAATAACGCACTCGTTAATTTTTGGCTGAACCGAAAAAACGAATTTAAAGGCATTTCAAATAAAGCTATTAAATTTTTACTTCCTTTTTGCAGAACCGATTTGTGTGTGATCAAGCATTTTTTTCCATGTTATATTTGAAAAACAGATACAGAACAAAATTAAAAGTGGATCCTAATTTATGGTTAAAACTAAGTGAAATACACTGAAGTGACAAAAGTCATGGGATATCCCTAATATTTTGTCGGTACTCCTTTTGCCCGGCGAAGAGTAGCAACTCGACTTGGCATGGACTCAACAAGTCGTTGGAAGTCCCCTGCAGGAATACTGAGTCATGCTACCTCTATAGACGTCCATAATTGTGAAAGTGTTGTCGTTGCAGGGTTTTGGGCACAAACTGACCTCTCGATGATGTCCCATAAATGTTCGATGGGATTCATGTCGGGCGATCTAGGTGGCCAGATCATTTGCTGGAATTGTCCAGAATGTTCTTCTAACCAATCGCGAACAATTGAGGCCCGGTGACATGGCGCATTGTCATCCATAAAAATCCCATCGTTGTTTGAGTAGGTGAAGTCCATGAATGGCTGTAAGTGATCTCCAGGTAGCTGAAGGTATCCATTTCCAGTCAATGATCGGTTCAGTTGCACCAGAGCACCGAGTCCATGCCATGTAAAAACAGCCCAGACCATTATGGAACCACCACCACCAGCTTGAACAGTGCCTTGTTGACAACTCGGGTCCATGGCTTCGTGAGGTCTGCGCCACGCTCGAACCCTACCATCAGCTCTTACCAACTGAAATCGTGACTCATCTAACCAAAACACGGTTTTCCAATTCGTTTAGGGACCAACCGATATGCTCATGAGCCCACGAGAGTCGCTGCAGGCGATGTCGTGCTGTCAGTAAAGGCACTCGAGTCGGTCTTCTGCTGGCATAGCCCAAGGAAGACAAATTTCGCCGCACTGTCCTATCGGACACGTCCCTTGTACGTCCCACATTGATTTCTGCGGTTATTTGACGCAGTGACGCTGGTCTCGGTCGTTAAATGCAGGTTTTTGGCCACTGCGCTGTCCATGGTGGGATGTTATGCCTGAAATTAGATACTCTCGGCACACTCTTGACACTGTGGATCTCGGAATGTTGAATTCCCTAATGATATCCGAAATGGAATGACCCATGCGTCTAGCTCCAACTACCATTCCGCGTTCAAAGTCTGTTAATTCTCGTCGTGCGGCCATAATCAAAGCCTCTTTACATGAATAACTTGAACACAAATGAAAGCCCTGCCAAAGCACTTCGCATTTATACATTTTCTACGCGATATTACTGCCATCTGTATATTTGCATATTGCTATCCCATGACTTTTGTCACTTCAGTGTAAGGCCAAACATAAAGAAATTGATCTTTCTCAAACAAATCCAAATTTCGCACTAAATTTTAGAATTAAAGCAGAACTTAAATTTCGATAGTTAAAATGGTAACCAATTTTTAATCTAGTATTTTTATGTGTGCATATCTAATACAAATTGCTAATAGGTTGTGCAAATGGCAATATCTATATATACAATATTTTTATGAAAAACTGCAAAATAATCTCTATGGCACTAAATTGTTTTAGTTTTTGTTTAGATGGTACGCGTTAGTCAAAAGGCTGAGAGCCGCTGCACTAGACAAACGGATATTAATAAAACAGATTAAAATTAACATTTTTAAGGCAAGTGCTTTACATGTTTTCTTACTTAAAATACACACTGAAATGTGTATTTTAATGCAGTTACCTCTGTAATTTTTAAATAATTTTTGTATTATTTTTAGAATTAAAATTATAAAATTTGGTCAATTTCAGGAATTTCAACATGGAAATGTGGAAGATTAAATTGGAAAGTAGTCACACAGATTTTACACTAACAGTATCTTCAAGCAGATCAATTAAGATAATTATCTTTGCTTGCGATATATTCAATTAAGGACAATCTGTGCTTCAAATTTAATATCAAATTTAGTAAATGGAAAATATATTGCTTTTAATCTGCGATTGATTGATTTTATGATCTTGATGTCATGCTTAATTCTTCTTAAAGAAAAAGAAATATACATATCACTGATAACTATTATTGAATAACTGAATTATTACTTATTACTTAATATTAATTTGATTTAGCGCATTTAAATAGAACAAACATTTATAAATTAGAATAAGCAATAAGAAATATTACTTAAATATAATTTCAACGATAATTTTCTGTTACTTAGCAAATGATTACCAGTATTTTTTCACACTTAAATAATATCAAATTAATTCAAGATTTAATGCAAAATCAACAGAAGCTCATTCATTCCGAGATATTATTACTGTCGATATTCCGAGATTAATCTATATATTCCGAGATATTATTACTATAATCTATATTCTATTATAAGTAATCTCTATATTATACTATTATAAGTAATCTCTATATTCCGAGATATTATTACTGTAAATATTATGGCATGTTTTTCCCTCAGTTTAAAATCAGAAATGCACTATTTGCTATGCATCACAAAGAATGTTTTCTATTGCAAAAGTTATTTTAAAAGCATGGCAAACTCATTCCAAACATTAAGGAAAACATTTCTATGCCATCAGATACTGATTAAAAGCTAATTACTGGTCTACAATTTATTAAACAAAAGTTATTTGTAATTCTATATTTTTAAATTACTGCAAACACTAGAGATTTAGACTTTTATTTGGATAAAAATCAGTTCAGTCAGTCCTTTCCACACCTGATATTTGTAGGTAACTGATAGAATAAATTAGTTACCAGCGTTCCGAGGGAATAAATATATCAAAATAGATTAATTATTTTATTACAAGATTGAAATCCTCGGCGATAATCAGGTCATCTTATTAGCGATAGTAAAATCACCTCATTAGTTATTGTTAATAATAAAAGTTGCGCACTCAGCCTCTTGAAGCTGTTGTTTCCTTTAAACTATAATTAGATATCCTCAGTTGTAATTGAGGTACTCTTAATTTGTATAGCGTGCAAAGAATGTATTCAAAAGATAAAGGTTAATAGAATTAGGAACTTTAATTGCGTACGCGCTTTTCTAATTCCCATCTGAGCTTAAAGTAGATTTTCTTAAATTAGGATTAAAAATAATTTTACATGGTTTTAAACTAAAATAAATGCAAAATAATCAGTATAAATTTATATAATTTTGCAAAATACTTAGGCAATCAAACTGCTTTGCAAAATATTTGCAAAATATTTTTGCAAATACTTATAAATTTTAGGATTTCTTTGAATAGAAGGCTCATTAACATGGATTATATGAATTCAATTAATAATTCTATTGCTAAATAAATTATCAAAAATGAATAAAACTGTTTAATGCTTCGGCTGAATACTATGTTGAAACTAATTAATTTCTTTGAATATGTTAAAAAGGAAACTTCTTTAGCAGCTGAGTTACATTATTTAGAATCTCTAAATCCACTAAAGCTTGAAAACTTCTGCCAAAGAACCTAATTATAATCATCCCAATACATATCAAATACTCAATTTTGCACACCTCGTTTTCCTTTTTAGTTCTTCTTTTTCTCTCAATAGATGGCGCAATTGTATTATGATCAACGCACTTAGTTCTAGGAATTAAGACCAGAGAAAATTTGAATTTTACCAAATATTTAAAATTCACCATTTCCAAAGACAATGCTTAAGATACCTTGACCTCTAAAATACAACAAAATTTGAAAGTAAAAATATCTGTAAATTTATATCTGACATTGATATAGTTATTGCTTTAGTTGGTTCTGTATTTTTTGAAAAGAAAATTTATGAAGCAAACTATCAATTTCTCCTGATGTTGATTTTAGTTCCTAGCAAAAAATTATAACTTCTTAAATAATAATATAATTAATTGCTCCTATATAATTTTCGCTTTTATCACTGGGAAAAATATATCAGATTTTTTAATGTTAAAAATATATTTATTGAATAATATAATTTCGTCCATTATTTATAGTGTAAATGCAGCGATCTAAAGATTTACGAGACGTGTAAATAAAATAATAAAACTGATTTTTAGGATATTTTATTTAGTTAAAATTGCAGTTTCAGGTTTTTCTCTAAAGTAATCACCTTAGAGAGCCAGCAGCTTTGCAGACTAACTCCCCCCCCTCTTTACAGCAATATTGGAACTCGGATTCTGGTTTTGCTTTCAAATGACCGGTTACGGTCCTTTTAAAGTTTTGTATTGTCCCAAAATTGCGTCCTTTGACTTAGATTTTCAATCTTGGAAATTCGAAAAAGTCACGCGGACTTAAGTCGGAGGAATAAAAGGGATGAGGAGAAACGAAAAGGATTTTACTTGCTAAAGTTCATTAACTAAAAATTTGCTGTGACAATCCTTATTGTTCTGATGTAGCATCCAGCTGGTCTTGATAGTTGGTCTGATACGCATGACGGCGTTTCGAAGACTTTCAAGAATTTATCGGTAAAAGTGCTGGTTCGTCGTTTGTCCTGGAAGAACAACCTCTTTCTCGACGACTCCCTGGTCATCGAAAAAGCAAATCAGAATATTTTCGATCCTCGAAATATTCATTTTAGCTTTTTTAGTTTGATGTGTGCTATTCCAGATTCGACACTTAGTTTTTGTACCACACTCGAAAAAATACGACTCGTCACCATTAATCACACTTTATAAAAATAAGGATCATTTCCAAATCCGCTCCAAAAAATCAAGACATTTGCCCCTTCTGTTATTCTTAAGTTCCTGCATGAGGTTTTTCGGAACAATTTTCTCAGCGATTTTCCTCATTCCCAGTTCCTTTCCCAAAATCGTATAAATGGCAGTGTGATTCAACTCTTCTCCAATAATTTTGACTGTCTAGCTATGAACGGAACACAAAAGATCAGGAATTCTAGTAATGTTTTTTCCATTTCTTGTAGTTACAATCCTTCGCTTGGGAATTTTGTGTTCAGTCGATTCTCTTCCCTTTAAAAATGGCTTAAATCACATAAAAAACCGGGCCTTCACAAACCATTGATCCAATAGGTTGCTGAAGCTTTGAGAAAGTTTTTGTTGCACTGTGGTTATGTTGTGTCGCGAACTCTGTGTTTTTAATTTAAGTGTTTTTAATGATTTAAGTAATTAATTATTTAAGTATTGTATTTGTATTTGGTTTTTTTAAGTTGAAATTGTGAAGAGCGTAATGAATATATACATATTTTTGTAAAGAGTGTACTTAAAATCTTTAAGCAATTATTTTTTCCTTCAACGGTTCAATTTCCTAAAGAGAATGGGGGAGCGTCTTCTAACGGAAGTAACATCTGTGGGAAATGCCTTTTAAGATGACAGTTGCAACATTGAGTAGTATATCGTTGTCCTCTTGTCTTTGTTACCAAGATGGGAAAGTGGACACTGACATTGGGTTCCCCGCTGTTCGCTTACGTTTCAGCATTGTGATTGTCGCCTTGTTGATTGTCGCCTTGTTTATGGCTTCGGTGGAAGTTATAAATTGAATCTTTGAAAGGGCAGTTTTCGTTGTTTCTCATATTTTTCGCTTGTTTGCAGAGGGGGTCGAATGTTTAGTTTCCAGTTTTCGCAGGTGCTACTGTAGACAATGACTTAATTCTGATTCGTTTGGGGGTTTGAACTTGGCCTATTAAATTATATTGAAAAGTCTCGGATTGGCAAGAATTTAATTTTATGTGTAACTTTTGGACCTATAATTGTGAGTGGGAGGAGAAATCGAGTTTTCCTCGATTCTTGCACGATTTTAGAAGTCAGTTTTTTTGAGTTGAGTTAAGTTTTGATACAACTAGAGAGAAGAGAATTAGCAGATAGGGCGTTTGGCCCTTCGGCCGAGCTTCACCCTTCCGGGTGCCTCGCGTTTGCGATCCTGCGGCGATTTGCGCCGGTATTCATTAGAGATAGATTCAAGTTGAATATGTGAATAATTGAGAATCTTTCCTGAAATTTATGCAAGAGGTAGAAATTAGAGCGATCTCTTCCGAGTTAGAGAACGGATACTTCCTGAAGTGGGTTTTCCTGCAAAATGTATGTTTTCTGCCGCCTCAGTGTTGAAACTCGTGTGCAAACTACTTCCATATCTCAGAATTTTTTTTTTTTCCGGCTTCTTCATTTATGGCTCTACAGGATGTCATTTTTCTTGAACTTTATTCTGGAGCTGATTACTCAAAGATTCCTTCAATTATGGTTCTACAAGACGTCATTTTTCTTGAGCTTTATTTTGGAGCTGATTACTTATAAAGCAAATTCAAGAGTTCAATGGGGGATTCTTCTGCCGATGTTGCCTATAGCTTCTTATGATGATGAAATTCCGGTATTTCAACTGTGAGTTACATTATATTTTCTTTGGTAGTTATTTTAATTAAATCTTGCGTAACGGAAAAAAATATATATATATAAAAGCCCATTGTTAAATAGAGAAAACTTTAAACCTTAAGGGGTTTTACTTTTAACCTTTTAAAATTTAAACTCATACTCAATCTCTCTAGGTGTCGGACAAACTAAAACTTAAATGTAAACTTACTAAAATGAACTGGTTAGAAAATAGAGAAAGGAACTAATTGGTTGATCTGACTCAAAATAATATTAAATATAACTTTTCTTAAAGCAATTAATTCACACATAGCAAGGCAAGGCAGATTCTTCTTAATAAACTTAACCTGAAAAGGAAGCTGGAATAAATCTTCTCTGGTACTCGGTAGAATAAAACACTATGTCGACCAAAACATTTCTATAATTCACTCATTTTTAAATTTTTTTCATCTCTTAAGCACCCGAGAAGAAGTATTCAAACACCAATCAATCAGTTCCATTTCTAAAAAAAAACTAGTTTTAACTTTCCTGAGTCAGATCAACCAATTAGTTCCTTTCTCTATTTTCTAACCAGTTCATTTTAGTAAGTTTACATTTAAGTTTTAGTTTGTCCGACACCTAGAGAGATTGAGTATGAGTTTAAATTTTAAAAGGTTAAAAGTAAAACCCCTTAAGGTTTAAAGTTTTCTCTATTTAACAATGGGCTTTTATATATATATATTTTTTTCCGTTACGCAAGATTTAATTAAAATAACTACCAAAGAAAATATAATGTAACTCACAGTTGAAATACCGGAATTTCATCATCATAAGAAGCTATAGGCAACATCGGCAGAAGAATCCCCCATTGAACTCTTGAATTTGCTTTATAAGTAATCAGCTCCAAAATAAAGCTCAAGAAAAATGACGTCTTGTAGAACCATAATTGAAGGAATCTTTTAAGTAATCAGCTCCAGAATAAAGTTCAAGAAAAATGACGTCTTGTAGAACCATAATTGAAGGAATCTTTTAAGTAATCAGCTCCAGAATAAAGTTCAAGAAAAATGACATCCTGTAGAGCCATAAATGAAGAAGCCGGAAATAAAAATTCTGAGATATGGAAGTAGTTTGCAGACGAGTTTCAACACTGAGGCGGCAGAAAACATACATTTTGCAGGAAAACCCACTTCAGGAAGTATCCGTTCTCTAACTCGGAAGAGATCGCTCTAATTTCTACCTCTTGCATAAATTTCAGGAAAGATTCTCAATTATTCACATATTCAACTTGAATCTATCTCTAATGAATACCGGCGCAAATCGCCGCAGGATCGCAAACGCGAGGCACCCGGAAGGGTGAAGCTCGGCCGCAGGGCCAAAAGCCCTATCTGCTAATTCTCTTCTCTCTAGTTGTATCAAAACTTAACTCAACTCAAAAACTGACTTCTAAAATCGTGCAAGAATCGAGGAAAACTCGGTTTCTCCTCCCACTCACAATTATAGGTCCAAAAGTTACACATAAAATTAAATTCTTGCCAATCCGAGACTTTTCAATATAATTTAATAGGCCAAGTTCAAACCCCCAAACGAATCAGAATTAAGTCATTGTCTACAGTAGCACCTGCGAAAACTGGAAACTAAACATTCGACCCCCTCTGCAAACAAGCGAAAAATATAAGAAACAACGAAAACTGCCCTTTCAAAGATTCAAATTATAACTCCCAACGAAGCCATAAACAAGGCGACAATCACAATGCTGAAACGTAAGCGAACAGCGGGGAACCCAATGACAGTGTCCACTTTCCCATCTTGGTAACAAAGACAACAGGACAACGATATACTACTCAATGTTGCAACTGTCATCTTAAAAGGCATTTCCCACAGATGTTACTTCCGTTAGAAGACGCTCCCCCATTCTCGTTAGGAAATTGAACCGTTGAAGGAAAAAATAATTGCTTAAAGATTTTAAGTACACTCTTTACAAAAATATGTATATATTCATTACGCTCCTCACAATTTCAACTTAAAAAAATCAAATACAAATACAAATACAATACTTAAATAATTGATTACTTAAATCATTAAAAACACTTAAATTAAAAACACAGAATTCGCGACACAACAGTTAAGTCTGAAACAAAATCTGATAGCATAAAATTGCCCGAAAGTGATATCACTCAGTTTAAGAAATCACTAGGAAAAAGCTATTTACGAAACGAAATCCTACAGACAACTATGTGACTTTGTGAGGTTCGAATTTATACTGGATTCGCATCGAATGTTTCCTCACTCTTCCGTCCAATCGGGCAGTCTCCACAGTTGCCAGATCAAACTCTACACTTCTGGTTTCGATACTTTATTTACACAAATAGTATTAGTATAATTTTACAACAATTTATCGCATTTCCTCAAAGTAATGAATTAACAAATTTCAATATTTTTTTCCTTTAATTTCTGCGATGAATATTTTAACGTTTAACTAGCACGAAAAGTACTTTAATTTTGCTCCATTTTACTGACGTTTCTAATGATATGAGTAGATTGTGGTCTGATGTTGTAAACTGGTAAAACCATAAAGATTAAATAAGAATTCCCCAATTCAAATTATTTATTTCTGTATAATTTCTACTACTGCATCAGAACAATAAGGCTTATAATTGTATGATATTGTCTTTCGATTCACAAAGCTTCTTTGGTTCGCTCTTAGAACATATATTAATCAAATTGCTTTGAACATTAAATGTTTGAATTTATGATTTCACTTAGCTGAAAGTGCTTTTAACATATTATTATTGGAATCATAATAACAACACTACAATATTTATTGTTGTGCGAACTTGCTTTCGCGAATTTTAATTTTTCCTTTAAATTTCATCTTCAATACGTTTTGCTATTCGCTGACAAAAGTTAAAAATCTTGTCTTTGTACCTGTGCGCGAATTTTTTAGCAAACAAGTGGTAAATAAAGGTTTACCTTGTCAAGTGTCAGAACTTCTATTCCTTCTTGTTGCCTTTGCAAACACAACTGGAGTCCTGAGTAGGAACAGGCAGTTTACTCAAAACTATGTTCTTGCGTGTGTAGAAGATACAACAAAGATGAGACGAGTTAAATTTACCTTTCATTTCTCACAGCGTACAGCCGTTCCCGCACTTCGGGATACAGAGACCAGCACTTATGGTCTAAAACATAGAAAATAAGAAATAAACTAACTTAATAAAAACTAAACTTAGATGCTTTACAAAGAGTAGTAACACGAAGATTGGCCTTTTAACACTGTATGTAGTGAGCGAAAATGCAAAAACTACAATATATCTTCAAATATCAGCGAGAACTAAGTTCTGGCCTTAAAGGCAGACAGGAAAAGCACCCGCGTGGTAAAGCAGCGAGAAGTCGCTCTCTCCCTTGACTAAAAGCCATGTCATTGAGGTTATACAGTTTGCAACCACATTTGCATAAACAATTATATTCGAACTTATTCTGGCCGGAAATGGAAAATAAGAGAGGATAGCAAAGTTTTAAGATAAAATAAACGTTAGTAAAACTTAAAATCTTTACAACTTAATTGATTGTTTTTCACCGTTTTTTGTGAAGAGTCGGAACACGGAGCCGAAAAGCCACATTAGCTGAGACAAAAAAAAAATCCATTCTGCAGATTACTTGGCTGAAAAATAATCATTTCACTAATCATATGAGTTGAGGCAAATTTTCAGTTTTTTAAAAAGGCCATTATGAATTTTCAACTGTTTGTAAGATCTAGGGTTATCTTCGTTGAGATCATAATTTCCTGAACATGATTTGTTATAGTAATTTCGATATACACATTTTATTTCCATTTATGAAGCATGTCCACGCTTTATATATACTTCTTACGCAAGGTAACTTATTAACATTTTGTTCATTCAGAAATACATAAAATTTTGCTGAATGAAAACATACTTTCTAACTTTTCATTTCTTCATCAAATGCGTAAGTTATATTTCTAGTATGCATATGAATATATGTTCTATAAACAGAAATACTTTGATTTCCAAAAAATGCGTTGTTACTAATTTCAGGTGAATAAATAAGTAGAAAACGACTTCTATTTTCACAGACCAAAATGCAAAATTATTTTTGCAGCAAATTAGCATTTTTAAAGTTGTCGCAATATATAAAATGTATACAATGCTGAATATGGGAATACATAATTATTCAGCATAAATTAAAAGTTATCCAAGCAAAAAAGGTATCTCTATTAAAACTGCCAAAGGAAAATTATTATATGCAAAATAATAACTTAAGGAAACGAAACTTAACAAATATTGCATCATTTGAATTTAATTTTTATTAATAGCTTTATCACCTTTTACCAAACTTAAATCTGAGATAATAAAATTTTTTTATTTCATAAACTGGTCCAGAAATTTGTTCCAGAAATCCCTCTTTCTTTAGGCAGATCGCATTCGTGTGCTTTGCTATGATCAGATACATAAGAATTTACATTTAATGATTATAGTTTTATTAAAAACATTGAATCAATTTAAGAACATTCTGTTCAAGATAAGCACATGTTTAACTTCTTCTAGAAACAAATTAAGCCAAATGCTAATCTATTCTGAAGTTTAATATTTTAGTTGTTACTTAATATCACTGATTTGCATGCCTCTGCAATAGAATCAGAATATACGCGTAAATCGTTATTCTAAGAAGAAAATATAAAGAAGGAAATACGGGAAATTCCTTGAATAAAACTTCTGAAATATTCAACTATTATATCTATGAAAGTAATGTACAGAAAGAAAGTAACAACAATTGAAAGCTTGCTTCATGAGTAAGAAAGAAAATAGCGCAAAAAATTCAAAAGCATATTTGTCTCGTACATGCGTTTCATAGAAAAGTGGTCGGCGTGATCATTAAAGTACAATACTTTGCGAAAAACGATCTGAATGAAACAGCGTTCTCGTAATTACGACTAAGAAAGAAAATCTTCTCTTTAATAAGGAATGAAAGTACCATGTTTACAGAAAAGATCTTTTCCTTGTAGCTCGTGCTTCAGATCTTCCCAGAAAAAAGATAAGAAAAATCTTCTAATTTTTTATACTTTCTTTTTTTACTTTTCCATTTTGATTTGAAATTCATATTGCATAAAGTAAATTTATTTTGCTTACTAAATCAATTTCGAATTGAATAATTGTAAAAGATATGATAGGAAATTTTGTTTCTGGAAAAATTAGCGTTACAAAATACTTAAATCAGCACGGAACATTGTGACTTAAATACTTTACATAGTGAAAACGTCTAATTTAAAGGTCAAAGAACTAGAAAACAACTGCCAGTTTAACAAGAGCAAGCAACAAAATGAAAGTATTATTTAATACCTTCTAAATTAAAATTTTTCTTAAACACTGATAGAAACCAATACTTGAATTTCAACTTAACTCGAAAGTATATTATTCCCGAATTTCCAACAGTTACACGTTTAAGGACATTTTAAAAAAAAATTAATTTTCAATGTTATTTATTTCTAGCCCAAAGCATATTGAAAACAAATCACTAAAATCAGTTTTGTTTCCTGATAGAATGCATAGCATAAACAGAATGTTACAATAATCATGTTTATATGCAATTGAAAGGACCTATTTAAAACAATTATATTATAGATTATCTACAATACATTTTGTTAATTTGATTCTACCTAAAACATTGCTCTAAAAGAGGACCACGTTCTCAGGTTTTAAAATATATTTTATATACGTAAGTGGATCCAAAAAAGTTTACAAGCATTAGAAAAGTAATTATTGTGTAGGACCAGAGTGTAGGCAGATGACACTAGTTGTCTAGCATCGATTGTGCGAGTAGGTAGACTAAGTTCGCAGACGCGTCAGAGCGATTGAAATGGCAAGACTTTTAGAAAAAGGAAGAATTGGGATTCTCATTTGGAAATGCGGGCCGGGTTTCGTTACCCTGATCAAGTATATGCAGCGTGTCTATACCGTTACTGCTGATTGCTATTGTATCCCTTTGACAAGTTTCGTGAAGCCATTCGACGCAAACGTTCTGGAATAGTGAGTGATCGTAGCATCCTCTTGTATGACAATGCCCGGCCTCATACTATTCTCTAAACTCCCGAGTTGCTGAAAAATTTAAATGGGAAGTCTGGAGTCCCCCCCCCCCCATATAGCCCAGATTTAGCACCCAATGTTTATTTCCGTTTTGCAAAATTGAAGGAATATTATCTAGAATGAGGTACCTTTTAGACAGCGAAGCGAAAACAGTTACTGAGAACTGCTCAATGAGTAGGGACGTTATTTCTACAAAGTCGGCTTAAACAAGTTGGTTCTGTGCTCAGATAAATGCCTAAAATATTTGGTGATTATGTGCTACAATGATAGACAAGTATGATTTTTACTTTCTCTTTGTATTTTCTGTCTATTATTAATAAATAATTTTTTATTGTCCTTGTAACTATTTTTTGGATCCACCTTCGTACCCCATATGGGTGGTTTTGTGTATGCGTAATATGCGGCTTAGAAAACGTGATATGAAAATACTCTATGGATCAAAGGCTAGATGAGGATGACAAGGAAAGTTTTTAGCATTCATTCCTTAGAAAACTTTGTGTTCCCACTTTCTTCTATAAAACGATGAAGTGTCTGTCACTGAATTGAACATCACTGTTGAGAATGTTATGCCTTTTCATGGAAAAAGCGTTTCTCAGGGAGAAGTATACTCGTTTTTAGAAGTACGTTATACTCTTTGTACATTCGTCTACCTACATCCTTCTATGCTACTATATTCTGCTATACATTTTGTTAGTATAGTAGGTGACGACAGACTACTCGTTGCTCTTAAGAATTGTTCAAGGAATTGTATGAGAAATACTTGCAAATGCTAAAATTTAAATTCCTTTGTGGAGTTTTCTCAATTTTTTCTTTTTTTAAACTAGGAACCACTTTTATAAATTAGAATATTTTGTGGGCCACCTTATTCTTGTATACTTAAAGTACCATAAATTAAATTTATTTAATTTATATCGGAATTAATCAATTAACGTAAACTTAAAGCAAATATCAGCACGTACATGGAGTCAATTTCTGTCTTTTTTTATTACTTTCAGTTATTAAACCTTTACTTACCCAGATACGTATGCTCTTTCAATGACAGTTTATTAGTTGCAATATCGCAAAGTAAAGAATTAAGAACCATTGAAAATTCGTTATATTATCACTTGGAAAATAAGTTTCAAATTGTGACTTCAGAGTTTCGATATGCGTATATATGTCATTGCATAATTCTTTTCCAATAGCGATACAATTTTCTACAAAATATTCTAACTTTAAAAAGGTGAAATATTTCTCTGTTTTATACGACTAACCCACAAACCAAGTTTTATCTCAAAACCCTTGATTTTCTCGTCGGCATTGACAACAGTCAAAGAATTACTTTGTAGACAGAGATTTATTTCATTTTTTTTTAAAGTACATCTGAAAGATATGTCAATGTACTTAATCATATGTCATCAACAAGATATGATATTAATTTCGATTGAAAAAAATAATAATTTTACCAAATCTAAAAGAACCACAAGGGCAGGCTTCGAAGACCATTTGTTGTTCCGTGAACCACAGTCTGAGGGGCGCTGACCTAAGCTACTATTACCTTTCTCAGTATGCAGTCTCGATGTGAAATGTCTAATAGTGTCTTCAACCATATGCTTGAAGTTTCAGCAACATAAATACATGGAAAGTCTTACATATTTGAAGCTTTTCAATAATTCATGAAACTAAACAAAATTTTATTCAGCGCAAATTAATGCGCAGTGAAACGAAAAGTAGAAGCATGACCTCTTCCTCATGAACATAAAACAAGAAACATTCTCACTTTTTCGAAAAATACATATAGGAATGTGTAAAGGAAGTATACAGAATTCTCTCGGTAAATTCCTTCTTTCTTCATATTCCTCCACGAAATGTAAAGTCCGCCACGAAGGCATCTCTACCCTTAGGCAGATTGCTCACGAAGCTTTTGCTATAATCAAATAAACCAAACCAAACCTTTCTTCCTACACTTTAATGGAGGTTGAAGGACAGTGAAAATTGTTAACCTGAGAAAAGAGCATTTGTTTTTAATCTGAAAGAAAGAAAAACTAATGCATTCAGAAACAAAACTTTCTAAATTTTTTTCTGTAATTTAAGAATATTTCAGTTGTTTCATTATTTCCATTTTGACTTTTCATGAATATTATCCCTTTTTTACTACTTTTGATACAACAGGGAATTACAACGCAGTTCTTTTAAAACTTATTAAGAATAATTATTAAGTGATAATGATAACAAAGCCTTGTTATTACGCAAAATAGAATAACTTTTATTCCAATGACATCTACTACGGCCTGTATTCTAAAAGAATTAATAGGAAACAAATATTCTTTGAAATAAAAGAAATTTACCTTAATTAATTGACATATCAGCTGACAATGCGCTTTGTTTTCAATGTTACACACAGATATTTTTCTTTATGGAAAACGTACACACAATGGTTGAAATAATAATGGTAAAATTCTTCAGCTTGTGATTTTTTAATACATTAACTGTGGAAAGTAGTACACTTTGAAAGAAAAAATATCTTAGCCCTTTTTTCTTTCTCAATTAAAGGGTACGAAGAAAAAATTATAATATTTAATACTATACGAAAACGGAAATAGTAAGTAAAAACTGTAAATAAATTTCCATTTTTCCTTTCACGTGCGTTGCCATCCGAATAACTAGATTTTCTACGATTCACATGAAAGCGGCCATTTAATGACCAAGCTGTATTATTCTGGACATAATGATCATGGTCACGAATCGCGATTCTCAATCCTTTTGCTTCAGTTAGAATTCAAAGAAACTACGGTTAGTAAGATTTGTTCCTCCCTTAATTAAGTGAAATAAATGGAAAAATTCGAAAACTAGTGGTATATTTCGAGGTAGTAGCCTAATATTATTACATTATCGTGAAATTTATATAAAGATATAGCCATTTCGTATGTCATTAATTTATTGTCGACGCACTGAAATGTCTCTAATAAGATTTTCTGATAATGTTTTATTTGGAGGAATATGAAATATAATCAACATAATGGTAACGCATAATGGGCTGCATTCATATATGTTAAAATCGTTTCTGGTATTATTTATGTCATTTTAAGAGTACTCATGTCGAGCAATGCTTTTAGATGTTATCATAATATTATGGTAAAATTATGTTTCTGTCCTTGAAGAATTTAGGATTTGTATTCAGGTATATTCTATATTACTCCTTTCGCGAGCCTGATTTTAATTAGAATGAACTTCTGTTCATTGTAACTAAACTCAGTCATAATATAATGATTCTACTTATTTTTTTATAATAATTCTGTATTTATATGGTTATAAATTTCAAATACTCACCATTTCTGTCTTATTCGATAATGAAGAAATGTCGAAATCATCGACTCTGTCGAAATCCGAGAATCGTCGAAATGGGAGCTACTCTATTTTCAGTTTGTATCTAGTCCCTAGCAGAAACCATATGCAAATATTTGCGAATCATACACAGTCCAGTCACATTAATGTGACCATCTGTCAAAAGCCAGAATAACCACCTTTCGCAGAGCGGACTGCTGCGAGACGTGCAGGAAGAGAGTCACATAGGTCCCTGAAGGTGTTCTCTGGGATGTTGAGCCATGCCGACTTTAATGCCGTGGCCAGCTGCGCTAGATTACGCGGTTGAGGATCCATGGCGCGACCAACTCGATCGAGATGGTCTCACAGATGCTCGATTGGGTTTAAGTCAGGTGAGTTTGCTGGCCAGGGGAGGACGGTAAACTCATCCTGGTGCTCTTCGAACCACGCACGTACACTGGCAGCTGTATGGCACCTCGCATTGTCCTGCTGGAAGATGCCATCATCCTGAGGAAAAACAATGCGCATGTAGGGGTGAACATGGTCCGCAAGGACAGATGCGTACTTGTATTGATCCATTGTGCCTTCCACAATGATCAGTGAACCTAGAGAATGCCAGGAAAACATTCCCCAGACCATAATGCTCCCGCCTCCAGCTTGGACCGTTCCGGCAATGGTTGCAGGGTGGTTCCTTTCAGAGGTTTCACGCCTTATACGCCAACGTCCATCTGTCCGATGGAGCATAAAACGCGATTCATCCGAAAACGCAACCTGTCGCCACTCAGTGGACGTCCAGCTGCTGTACTGGCGTGCAAATTCTAGCCTTCGCCGTCGATGAACAGCAGTCAGCATAGGTGCACGAACCAGGCGTCTGCTTCGGAGGCCCAGACGCAGCAATGTTCGCTGAATAGTACTTTGGGAGACACTTTTGGTAGCCCCTTGGTTCATTTTGGTGGTCAGTTGCTCAACGGTAGCCCGTCTATCTGCCCGAACGCATCTCCGCAACCGTCGTTCGCCTCTGTCATCTATGGCCCGTGGTGCACCACATTTGCCACGTCGCTGATTTTGGACAGTCCCATTTTGCCATGCACGGTACACTTTTACCACGGCGGCACGCGAACAGTTCACAAACTCAGCCGTTTCGGAAATGCTTCCACCCTTGGCCCGAAAGCCAATGATCATGCCCTTTTGGAAGTCGGATAAATCGCTTCGTTTCTGCATTACGCCAACGATTGAAATGTTTTCCGAAGCCCTCACACACCCTTTATATACGCTCAACTGCACTGTGCTGCCACCTGCCTTCTGTGATTGGTTATTTAACTCTGACATGGAAAGTACGTGGTGGTCACATTAATGTGACTGGACTGTGTAAATAACACAGTACATTTACGGGTTCCTCTGATCGGCAAAGGGACTGCCGTATCGAATCTGTTCCCAGATTCGAATACCGGAGACAGTTGGGATGTTTGTGAATATAGAGTGTCTTTGCGCATAAGGCCACTTAAAATATCCGAGCCGAACGTCCTCTCCAGTGCTTTAATGGTAAGGGATGACGGGTAGAAGACGATTGGACTTTCCACACGAATTCTCCTTCAAAATTTTGACTAACGTTCTCTGAGCTAGGTTAAATTTGCAGACAGAATCTGATAGTGCTTTCAGAAACTATGCTTCATATTTCGAATACTGATCCTTTTTTGAACAATATTTGCGTTAAATTAATATGCAAACCACCAATGGCTAAGAAAACCTCTAAATACAGATAAGTTAGAATGTAAGAGTACGAGCTGGCTGCAGATGTGTTTCCGTGGCGTTTGCAATGAGTGACATAAATACAAGGCATTTTCACTTCTGTAATACGAACCAATTTCGAAAATCTTCTACGGAGTTCTGTTCTTAGTTATAAGCCCTCCCATACATTGCCATTGCAAAAGACAAGCAAAAAAAAACTATAATAACCATACGTGTCGCCCAAACGATCAAGGACGTTGAATTATAGACATGGTAGGTGTCCACTTGCAGGATATCAATGTATAATGGGAGAAAAGGGAAAGTTAAGGATTGGTACCTTCTTGAAATGTACGATGAGTTTACTAACATAATGGCTTTTGAATACTAACTCATGCCTTATGATCTACCAGCGACGCAGCACATAAGACCTCTAAGCACTAGTATTTTGATTGGGATTCAAATCCAGGTAAACTGGCTAGATGCATGAGTATCTTTGTGATTCTCTGCACGTATAACGTCAATGCTAGCCAAATTTCCTTAGAAAGCCCATCATAAAGGCATATCTTAGGCCAATAAATCTGGTTTGATTTGGCATATTCAAATAATCTTATACAATCCAAACCTCACGTTTAAAATGTGAAGCTGATGATGAAGCCTCTGACCTTCTGGCTAAGCATACAGCTAGCGGCATGGAATTGCTAGAACGACTGACTAAACTTCCTTGGTCTCGCATTAGACGAACAACTTTGATAAGCTTGCTATAAAGTTGACAATATAGATGGTTAGAGGCAGAGCTAGGACGAAGGACATTTCGCTTAATGTCAAAAGTTAACATGGAAATCAAGACCAATCGTGCTAGCCTAACACAATTCTGGACTGCTCATTGGCCATTCCCAGTACACCTCAACATTTTCAGACTTAGGGATACTCCCTTCTGCGAATGCGGAGAGGAAGGTGATATGGACCATTATTACTTTCTTTGTGTTAATGCAAGAAACATGGCGCTTAAAGAAACCACCGGACTCTACCTGAGCAACGTGGACGTCTAACACAGTCGAAAACAGAGTAGTCCTTGGCAAAATAGAGAAAATCTCAAGACACTGCGTAAGTAGAAACCACCTTGAATAATATTATGTTTGAAATGATCAGAATTTAAAGCAGATAGTCAAGATAACGCTTGAAGACTGCAGTTATCAAGCTAAATAATACTCGAACCATTAGCATGTTTATTATAGAATATTAAGGCTTGTTTTCATGCTTCTTGGTATAGTGTTTCAAATAATAACCCCTTGGGAAGTTCTGTTTAAAAACCACTAAGCAAAGGATGATTAATAATATTAATTTGCATATTTATTTGGTACTCCATTTCATCAGTTTTTATAACTTCAATTTAATTTTAAAAGAAATTTCTTTGTCCAGCATTAATTTTTTTTTACTTCCAATTGCGTCCAACACAGATACCAGCACAAAGCGAAACACGACCGATCTCTTTTTTATGTGCATGAAATATTAAATTTATCCAATTATAAATTCGCCTTGTAAAAGTAAATGGTGCCCTTAGGGACTGTTTGCGCCCCTGCCCTACACAGTCTTCCCCAGGTAGAATAATCTTTTTTAAAAAAATTTAAAATATTGCTTTTACTAATTTCTTTTGTATATATATATGGATTTATATATATGTATATATATACAGGGTAGTCATAAAGAAACTTTGCCAACATCTGCACTTCTAGCGTCCGTTCCGGTTAACCGATCGAGATGAGATTGCAAATATAGTTATTCGGTACCGATCGAGAGTCTGTGAATGGGAACACAGGGGTGCTCACGGTTAAAGTTATATTTACAGAAACTCGAAAATATCGGATGGCAACATTAACTTTTTCCAGTCGCAAAATCTTCAGCGTATGCGAAAACCCTAAATAGCGTTGGAATGGTTCCGATATGTCCCAAAACGAACGTGTTATGCATACACAAAAAAAGAGTTCTGAAAACCGGCCAACGAAACACGATCTGGGAGCAAGCAGAAAATTTGCATGTAACAGACGCAAGTTACCAATTACAGAACGCCATTCGCCAGATATTCAGCGTAAGAAACCGATAAAATGCCAGGCGGGTACGCGAAGTCGTCATACTTATCCTCAATAAATCTAAAAAGCTCAATAACCTTCAAGATCTTCTTTTGTTTCAAGAACCAGTTCCCATCGTATCTAAAGCTAAATATCTTGGCATCATTCTTAATAGAAAGCTTACCTGGTCTGATCATATACAAAGCGTCAAGAACAAGGCATTAGGCATCATGATCAGATTTCTACCAGTTATTGGAAAATATTCTAATCTCAGCTTACGCACCAAAAGACATATCTATACTTCTTGTATTAGGCCAATTCTTTGTTACGCTTCTCCTGCCTGGAACACTGCCACCTGTAAACAACTTTATCACCTGCAAGTCGTTCAGAATAAATTCCTTCGAATAATCACAGATGCCCACTTTTTTATAAGAAACGAACTTCTTCACAGAGATCTCAAGCTTGAATCTATACAGGACTATATAAAGAAATCAAATGATAAATTTTTCAACAAAGCTGTGCAGTGTGACTTTGTGAATTACTCCCAGATATTCAACTATGAAATCCTTTCAGAAGACAAATTTATTCGTCCATTAGCTGCTCACACAATCATAGATGGAGTCTGACAAGAGCACTCAAGACAACTCCTCGTTGGTAGTTGCTTAACTTTCCTTCACATTTGTATATAGTTGTTTTATTTCTTCCTTGTACCTGTGTAATTATATCTTTGTACATATCAATTATTGGAATTTTGTAGCACCTTTTGAACTATTATTCGTATGTTGTCAAGATTTTCATTTCAATTTTTGTCTTCTTTACAATGTCAGATGAATTGCTTGCTCCGCAGATCTGGTCTTGTCGTTTCTCTCGCGATGTCCTAGGCCTCCTTTTCTTTCTTCTTCTGCCTCCATTTTCTCTTCCGAGATTCACCCACGTCCGGATTCTATTATGTCATGTGCCCTAGGGCTTTATTTCAAGAACCGGCATCGCTGCCTAGGCAGTAGCCCGGTATAGCAGTTATCCAGGTATCCAGGTATCCGAAGCCGTCATTTGGGAACTTGGACATGGTGACGAAATTACTCTTTCTGGGAAAGTTCGTGGTGAATTGATAAAACTGTATTATCAAAATGGTATGAACGCTACTACCGAAATTGCGTAGGCGGAATGCACTCAGTGACATCGTTTGGATCCACATATAGCGAGGTTTGTTAAAGGGTCCTGGAACAACATTTTGGTGAATGCATAATATCGCACTATTATCCTTATCAGTGGCCTCTGCCATCCCTCGATCGGACGCCTATGGATTTCTGGTTTTGGGGATACCTCAAATCCAGAGTTTACCTGTGCAATCCGCAAACTTTGTCAGATTTAAAGGATCCTATACCGCGTGAGATTGCAAACATCCCTAATGCCATGTTGCGTTCAATATTATCCACCGTCTCCCGACGCAATGCATACTTACCTGTGATGGCACCCATGTGGAAAACGTTTGATCTAAATATTCTTTTGTCTATGTGTTGTCCTCAGTGATCGGTGTCTTGTCTATGTCATATGCTAATTTTCTACGAGCGCCCAGATCCTGTTTTGTTGGCCGGTTTTCAGAACTCTTTTTATGTATGCATAATGCGCCAGTTTTTGTACATTTTGGTACCGTTTCAACGCTATTTAGGGTTTACGCATGTGCCGAACATTTTGCGACGGGAAAAAACTGGCTTTGCTATTCCACATTTTCGAGTTTCTGTAACTATAACCGTAATCGTGAGTGCCCCTGTGTTGCCGTTCACACAGAATCTCGAGGGCATTCCTCCGAATAAGTATATTTGCAATCTCATCTCGACTGGTTAACCGGGACGTACGCTAGAAGTGCAGATTTATGACCACCCTGTACATATATGTAATTTATATATATAGAGAGAGAGGGACAATGCAGCGTTACTGTGCATTTGACTATAATTTCTGATATCTTTAATCACACAACACCACAAGAAATTTCATTTTCACTCATTGATTTTTACCTTGCTGTACTGAAGTACTCATGTTTCTTTCCACATTACTAAAATGGTTTTACGATGGGGGAGTGATACATCATATTAAAGTTTATGGGATTCAAATCAAATATTCCCATTTATAAAGCTTACAGCATTTTTAATCCTGGAGTGCCATTTAGACAGTGCGATCCTCTATGAAGGCACGTCTTTATATCCTATCTTCCTTACATTTATCCTAAAAAAATGGCATAACAAGTCGAACAAATTTCGTAAAATTGACTTCAAATTTTCTCTGTGTAATCAGAATAATTGTAAATTATGTTGCCTAACCTGGTGGAACTTGTTATATAGTTACAATGAGTCCGCAAAAAGGAACTTCCTATCACTTCTATCTTGACATAAAAATCCATTTAGGTGACTTTAATCCGACAACCCTCTTTCATGGGCTCTCAAGGCTAGTTAAAGTATATTTTAACTTTCTCTTGTGTCTAATTTGATAAAGGTGTTGAAGAAGTCTGAATGTTTGTGCAGAAATGTTGCACATTGGAGTACGTTGTCCTTCTTCCTCTAATGCTGCATCCAAATCGTTGCTTTTTTGTGTCAATTCCATCGTTCTATAACAGCAGGACTAGCTTCGCTATGCGAATGCGCTAATTTTTCATTAGCATTATGAATACTCGAACTGGATATAATAAAATATATATCTCTGAAATTATGTATATTAACATAATGCTTTATTGGGGAGAAAATTTGAGGCATTTCAAAACGATCCATATCTTTTTATAGCATTTTCATATTTGCTCTTCATGAAAATTTTCAAAGGAATACTTATTGTGTATTTTATTGCTTCTTTAAAATGATTTCATTGTCTTTCCAATTAAAATGTAGATATTTTGGTAATTTATGCTGTAATGAATATGTAATAAATGCTTGCCAACTTCTTTTTTCATTTAACAATAATAAAATATTCATAAATGAGAACGGTTTATAAAGAACATACTAGTATTAAATATTTCGGAAAACAAAAATATTTGCGATCTTTAGGATATCAAAGACTGCTAACATAGTAACATATGTGGATTTTTGACATCAAAATTAAAGTCTTAAATTCAGCGGAATTGTTTCGCATATTATATAAGACATACTTTCATTAGATATGTTTTATATAACTAACATAGAAGAAGCTTCAGATTCCAAAAATTATTTGCAGTGGTGGCCAAAATTGTTGACACTTTGGGAAATTTTTATGTTTTTGAACTTTGTATGCTTATAGAAAAAGTTACCTTTCGCAAAATGCAAACTTGTATATATCATTTTAAAGAGAATTCATTACTGAATTCAATACAAAACACAAAATTAAATTATTTGCAATACAAAAAATGTTATATAAACTTTAATAAAAATAAAAAACACAGTTGTGAAGTGGTTTGTAATGTCTAGCTTTCCTGGTCAATCACTGTTCTTGTTCTGAGAACCAATTAAATGTTAGTAACTGCCAGTAGAAGCTAACATCATGTTTACACTTGAAACAGTTTATTATTTTGCTTTGTTCTGTAGAAGGAGGACCTGTTTCTTATATACTGCAATTTCAAGTAGGAATTTTTGTAAAAATTTTTAATATTTAGTCAAGAAGCAATGCCAGCAAATAAAAGAGTAAATTGGACACCTAGAAAGAGATGTAATATTATTGTGTTACGAGAAAGTGGTCTTTCCTATGCTGAAATTGCAAGATAGGTGGGTGGTTCAGTGACTACATCGGGAGTCCGAAAGTTTTGTTTACGATATCAGGAAACAAATTCAATAAAAAACAAAGAAGGAAAGGGCCGAAAAAGGTGCACCATATCTATTGATGACAGAAGAATAAAAGGACTATGTCTCCAAGATAGAAAAATGTCATCAGCGGCCATCAGAAGTGATCTGAATGATGCTGGTGATTCTGTCAGTTCAAGAACAATCAGGAGAAGATTAATAGATGTTGGACTGAGAGGTAGAATTCCACGAAAAAAGCCTTATCTTAATTTTCAGCAAAGAAAAAAAAGATTACAGTGGGCAAAGGAACACATTAATTGGACAGATGATCAGTGGTCACAAGTTATATGGAGTGATGAAACTAAGATATCATTATTCGGTAGTGATGGGCGAAAATATGTAAGACGTAGAATAGGAGAAGAGCTACATCCTGACTGCGTTCAAGCAACTGTGAAGAACCCAGTTAGTGTTATGATTTGGTCATGCATGTCAGCAGATGATACTGGTCGCCTTCATGTCATCGATGGGACACTGAATGCCAGAAAATAGATGGACACTATTCTAGAACCAAAACTTCTACCTTCCATCAAAGATCACTTTCCCAACAATGCTTCGTTTATTTTTCAGAAGAGCATTAAATCATTGTCATGGCCAGGAAACAGTCCTGACCTCAATCCTATCGACAATTTGTGGCACCGTTTGAAAACTCATGCCCAAATGAGGCGCCCATCAAATAAAAGGGAACTAATTGAGGCTATAATTGTTTCCTGGCATCATGTAATAACGAAAGAAGAGCTTAAAACTCTTGTCAGCTCAATGAAACGTCAATGTGAAGCTCTAATCAAAAATAAAGGGTACCCTACTAAATACTGATAACTCACTGCAATCATCACTATCTAATGTATATCGATAACTATTATCGCTTAACTTTTTTCGTATTGCAAATAATTGAATTTTGTGTTTTGTATTGAATTCAGTAATGAATTCTCTTTAAAATGAAATATACAAGTTTGCATTTTGTGAAACGTAACGTTTTCTATAAGCATACAAAGTTCAAAAACATAAAAATTTCCAAAAGTGTCCACAATTTTGGCCACCACTGTAAATGATTTACAGGATTTTTAACATTTAATAACAATTTCGAAAAAAAATCTAACTGAATTTATTTTTTCTAAATACAACAAAACGTTCAAAACATAATGTATTTTTTTGAGTGGCTATCTCCCTGAGACGACCGTTTTTGGAAGCGACTAGTATTTTTGAGAATGTAAATAAGTATCGCAACAGAACAACAGTGGTTACCTACGCAGAACATCAGAACCAACTGGAACTACAGCTGGCCATTACAGAAAGATTTCCTGTACAAGCAAGCATCTCAGAACCTGTTTAAAGCTTATTTTTTACCCCTTTTGTATCCCTATTCCCAAAAATATCTTGACCGATGTGAAGTCGAGTTAATCACAGAAAAGAAATATTTAGAAATCGGTAACTAAATATCAACAGTAAGATTTTGAACAACATATGTAACATGATACAGTTATTCCATATAATATCAGGCATGAGTTTTACAGAGTAATTGCTTAAAATAGTGTTAAGCGTGCATTTAAGCACTGAATCTAAAGTTGGATTTGCGAATGAAATATTGACTAATGCATTAAATACTTGTGGAAAATAAATTAATATAGTAGCGGAAATATTAAAGAGAGTTAAAAATGGGTATGTATAATAAATGTCACTTCCAAATAAATAAAAATAAAAAAAAAAAAAACCTTTGAGAGTCTTGCTAGTTAATGGTCGAAATTTAATCAGGAGTAAAAGCCATAAATCAGCAGCAGAAAAAAAAATTCGAGATACATAGCCTCTTTTATTGCGCTCTAGAAGATTTTTTCTCTTTTATTTTCTTTCGATGTTTAGATGAATATTTTGCGAAAAAAATCCTTTTCTAATTCTATTTCCAAAAACCTATTAGTAAAGATTGTTCTCTTAATTTTACACGCATATCAGATTCAGATTTGTTAGTAGAATATTGGACGATAGAATTCAAACTCATTATATTAACCTTCAGAAAATGGCTCAGTTTTAATCTCTTAAATAGCTGTAGCAAGAAAACCTTTTGCTCTGTTTCCTTCAAAAGTTTATGCCAAATATTTTTTCGATACGCAATTTACGTGACAAATGCTTTTATACTGCCTAATTCTAACTAGGTACTCGAAATCACACAGAAGTAATGAATTTTTATTACGTTTTAAATATTTCACTCATTTAAGTCATATTTTAAAATCCGTATCTTTGTGTTATTTATCTTAAGTCATAAGAGTACTTCGCAGGTGAAAACGTTTGGGACTTCATTTAATCCTAGACACTGAGCATCAGCTTTAAACAAGAACACCGCCGGTATGAAATTCAAAGTTAGTGCACTTTTTTCACCTTGACATGTTTTCATAAAAGACGTACCACACATTTTCGGCGCCATATTGGCGCATTTCTGTTAATATCTTTCTCCTAGCCTTGGGTTCGATACTAAAGTAATTTCCAAAATTTTCGCAATAGATAATCGCGATAAATCGACTAAAAGCGGTTCGAAATTCTTGAAATTTTAATATGTTACGAATAAATGCAAGCTGCATTGTGTAGCATTATACAAAAGAGTACACTACGATCGCTGTAAGTAAATACGATCCAGCTGCTAAATACTGAATCGCTGCTCAGTTAAGTGCGATATATTACAAAATTTCGAAACAGCCAAAGGCGACATTTGCCAGCAGAATTGCGTTATAGAGCCATATGGAAATTAGAAGCAAGTGAACAATAGTCTAACGTTGCAAAATGGCTAAATGTTGACTGTTCCGTAGTAAACCGGTTGTAGAATCAATTTCTAATAGCTGGTTCAGCCTCTCGAAGACCTACCGAAAGTAGGCTGAGAGTTACGAATTTTGCAGCTGACAGTTTTTGCGACTTAGTGCGCTTCGCAAGAAAACCGCAACTCCGTCTCAGCTAAGATTCGAGCATGTTTCTGGTATACAAAGGACAGTATCAGCTATGACAGTATGCAGAAGGATGGGGAACAGAGGCCTATACCATACGCGACTGGCACTATGCACCACACTTACCTCTCATCATACATTATAATAACATTCTGATAAAATTTTCTTGTGTTTTTAAGTTACAGGAAATGTAATAAATAATTTCACCAAGTTTTGTCCACTCTGCTTATATACTTTTCGAGTTACCATCTGTTTTTTGTTTGTTTTTTAATTTTTGGAAACCACTGTAAATGAAGCGGAGCGATCGCAACAGCAAAAAGGAAATGTGTAATTTCACGAGAAAAATCCTCCAAAAAGGACGAAGGCAGAACAGTGGCTTTATTTTCCCTCACAATTTAGTTGCGTCCGTCGATTTTAATGCTAGAAAGAAAATTACATGGAATACATGTCTCAATTAATGATTCAAATCAACTGTCGTGTTTTGATTCATTTGAAGGAAGCTTCGGTTCTCAAAATTCATAAATATTAACTCCTGACATCGATAGACGAATCGTACGACAGTAACAGACTGATTCAATAAACCACATTTGTATTCGGGCATCTTCTCTTTGCCCGGCATAAAAGAAGGTTGGAGAACCATTTCGGCATCATTTTAATTTCGTAAGTTAACAGCTTGTTCATCATTTTACAAATCCCAGGCCATAATACCCATTGCAATGTTTAAAATAAATTAATTAGATGAAAATGTGTTAGGCTATAATGACAGTTTCGGTCAAGAAAGAAGCCAAACCATGCTGATGATACCTGAAGGCAAGGTGTATGGCTTTAATGGAAAGTATTTTCCCCTCTCTATAGGAATTTTAGGCAACTACATTTTAAGTATCCCCATTTTGCAATTAAACTATAGTCAGAAAGAGCAATAATTATATAGGCTTTCATTATAGATTGCAGTGGTGACACCATCTATTGATGAAATGTGGAATTATGTCGCTTTCCATTTGTTAGTATCGAAACTTGGACGGAGGCTCATTGTATATTCCGAGTCCGGGCGCCAAATACGCCCTATTAGAGCTACAGTTTGTATCAGCCACGGAAAACCACTACACTAATGCTCCTCAAGTTCATGTGATCAATTTATGCTTAATAGATTTTCAATTCTGTTTCATTTGCAGAAACATCTAGAATATAAATATTACTAATAGCATTTATTAATAGCATTTATAAGAAACTGTAAGCAGATAGTTGTAAATAATTTGAAATTAAAACCAGTATATATAAAGAGATAACAAACTAATTATAAATATAATGTCTCAGTTAGTCTTAGCTTTTATTATCCTGATAATGCCATTACTATTTATCTTCGAATAACATTTTAATATTTTTTTAAATTTTGGTTTTGGAAAATAAATATTTCACTTGCCGAAGAGAACAAATTTCACGATAAATGATTTTTTAATAAAGCTTCAAAACTAGGCATGCAAAAGAAATACATGGATCAATGTTCGCAGAATAGTTTCTTTAATCTCTTCTTTTACTACAGGAATATTTCTTCTTTGATGCCGAAATGTTTTGAGATTAATAAATTCAACAATAAGTATTTATTCGTTTCACATGCACAACATAAAGTGTCTTTTTCCGTAATAAAATACACTCAGATAAAAGAAATCTTAAACGAGAACTTCGTTGTGGTTTTGTCAAATGGTATTATAACGTGACATGGAATAGTACGTGTCGAACACACAGCAGAGTTCTTTTGTCTTTACATCGTTTTTGGAGTATTTCACCTATAAATGGAAGTTTAGCGTGACTATCTCCTTTTTATGGTTCTTTTTTACTTTTTAGTCATCTAGTATAGAATTTCTTTAATTTTTCTTTTTAACTTGCTATTCTAGTAGAGTCGTGCAAGTTGCTATTATGATATGACTATTTGCGTTGAGGATGAAAACGACAAAACGATGTTGAAATCGAAGAGCACAATAACAAAATAGATGTTTCCTTGAGAATTGTTTCTTCATTTAACTTAAAACAATAAATTTCCTTTTGTTAAATCTTCGGTGGAATAAAGACTTTCGTCAAAAAGATTAAATAGGCATTTTTAGCTCCCCTAACTGGCGTGTATAAAACTTTCTTTCTAAAAGTGAAAATTGACCTCATTTTCTTTTAAATAATATTGAACATCTAATATTATTTTATAGAGAAATGAAAAAGAGTTAATGTTTTTTTTTCTATTTAACATTTTGCGAAACCTTTCGAATACTCAGGAATTTGGGAAGATTTAGTATATTGCCAATTCGGCTTTCATTTTAATGAAATGGGAAAGATGAACAGATGGGATCAAATTTTAAAACCTCCTAAATTAAGATGTTTTTAAACATCTGCAATTGAAAATTTAAAATGCAAATAATAACTTGAATTATGGGAAGAAATAAGAAACACTTCCACTTAATTCCTTAATTCTTCGTCACATATAAGAAAACTTTAAACTGTTAACCTAGGAGCACTTGCTGTATTAAATAGCTGTTGTTGGTGGAAAAAATGTTTCAGCTTATCACATAGATGAAAAGACTGAAGTGTTCTTTAAAACTTTTTAAATATTTAAAAAAAATTATATATTTTTAACTGAAATATTACCGATCCTTTCTTGTGAAATTCCTCTTTTATCTTATAAGATAACTTTTTTTTTTCAGTTTTTGAAAAAGAATCAAGCTAGTAAATTCAATTAATTACAGATTGTTTCAGTAACAGAGTTACTGCAGATAGGACGGATAAGGTGCATCAAGACAACTCGGAATCGCATATTATTAGTAGAGGGTTGGAAATGCCCTCCTGACGTGACAGATGGCGTTGGTTGCCGCGTTTTAGGAGGTCTAGAAGTTAAAAAGTTAGCTGATAATAGCTTCTTCCAGATAGTTGACATGATGCCGGAACGATTAGCAATAACTTTGAATACTGAGACGAGAATATTGTGCTATGTAATACACATAACACTGCAAGTTACAGTACATAAGCTATAGCGCATGAAGGTACGTTTTTCATTATAGGGTCTGGAGATTTGAAGAAAAACGAAGTTTATCCATATCACAGCAGCGCATCCAGGCTCCACAAGCAGATCCATGCTATCTATGATTTTGCGTATCGGTTTCTGCAATAGAGTGCTACAGATCCCCTTTCCTTTGTTTCGTTTACCTTTGAGTCGCGTTTCACGAGGGAAAGAATTTTCAGTTCCGAGAACGCCAATGGGCGGTTAATGGCAAACCGCAGAGCGGCATGAAGTCCTGAAGCACAAAGCCTTTAGCGGTAAGTGTTTAAGCTGGTGTTAAGTAAAATCGCCAAATCTCATCTTACATTTTGCCTTTCTGGCTGCTCGATAGTAACTACATGGTATTTCTGTGGCACGTGTTACAACAGCTTTCGGATGACGAACAGCTTTCTGCATCGATGCAATCTTCATTATGGTTACAGCGCGATAGAGCCCCCACCTCTTTCAGCCGTAACGAAGAACTCGATCCATTTTTGTTACGTTTGAGCAACAGTAGATCGAGAGGGATAATCTGATACAATACTTCTACGAAAACACTGGTATATGATACTCCCGCTGAACGCCCCGAGGAACTGGTTATACGTTCCACAGAAACTACTAGAAAAGTCCAAGACACGCCAGGAATCTTCCAAAATATTCGGAACTCCACGCACCGTCATTTACAATTCTCTGAGGATATTTCGACCACCTTCTTTGGCCCGCGTTTCTTTCTTGAATAGACAAATTATTCAAACTCTTATTCATTTACGTGGTGTCATTTCATCTCTGATGATTTTTGTGCCCAAGTATCATTTCTGACGGTACATTGTTATATGGCTCCGCGTCATCTGAGTGTGTCTTATCCCTTCTACAAGTTTGTAATCCTGGTACTGTGACACTTGCATATGCCTTTGTCGCCATTTCTAAATTAAACCGGCCCACCAGTGGCCGAGCGGTAAAGACGCTGAACACTGGTAGTTCGGTCCGAGGTTCGAATCCCGCGAACGGGCTGGCTGCATGGGCGTTTTCGTGGTTTTCCCCATGTGTAACGTGTATACGAGCCAGTTCCCCTTAGAAAGTCCTCCACGAAGGCATCCCTCCCTTTAGGCAGATATCCCTCGTGTGCTTTGCCATAATTGAATAACCTAACCTAACCTAATTTAATCCTCTTCAGCTTTCATAAGCTAATTATGTATAAACATTAGGTTATTTTGAAGCAAGAGACGTGAAAGATGAGCAATGCCCTCGCTGGGAGTCGAACCGGACCTCTTTAATACTGCCGAGTGTGCTACCCTTACACCGCGAAGGCATGCGGAACGGAGGGACGAAATACTTTATAATTGCCCATTGTTGGCTATGATTATAATGAGTTAGAGCGCTAAATGTTCTTAATATGGTTGTGCGTACTTAATCCTGGTATTAATCGCATAGTTACATGAAATATTAAGTGGGTATAGTATAATCATAGACATTAGGCAGTTCTTTCTAAGCACTTAATTCTTACTCAGTTTCAGTCTAAATTTTGTTGAAAAACAGCTTCGAAGCGATAGAATGCGAGGGTTCAATGAATGTCGGCAATCAATCTAGAGAAATTTTGAACTGATTAATTTTAGGAGTCTGCACTCCAATTACATTACACTCTACGTACCTGTGTTGCCTGGAATCGGAACCCAAACTTATCGGAATGGGAACTGAGTTTGCTGGCCAATGGCGCTTTAAAGAAACATGACAACTAACATAATATATCGACTTTTTTTATTTAACAAAAGGATTAGATTAGATTCGATCAAATATCAACTAATATGTACGTCTTCGTTTTACTGGAAAGCACTATTATTTAAACAATGGAGACGGTTTTTTAGTTAGATTCATAAATGCGTTACAGTTGCAGTAAAATTCTCCGACACATCTTTAATTTGCACAGCTGAAAGCGTGAAAAAATATTACTGAGTTCAAATACTTACTAATTAATAAAACAATGTTTTTTTAAAAAAAATATGCACCTAACTCTGTGAATTTATGTTTTAGTTCATTATTTGCCTTTCAGAAGTATCAACATTTTCTTCGAAGATTTATGTCCTATCTTTTCCAATTTAATATTTGGTTAATAGAACCGGGCAATAAATTTGCCAAGTTACAGTGCATTATTTACAACAGCAAGTATAAATCAGCTAAATCATCAAAAAATAAAATTTGAAATAGAGTTATCTCCTTTTTTTTCCCTAAGAATTTACATCGTACATTAATCAAATGTGACTTAATAATCTTTAATCCAAATTTAAAAATTCTTAGCTAAATAGATGATCTTAAGTTTTAGTTTAAAAATAAAAAATAAAAGGCTATTTTTCACCGATGAAATATGAGCTCACATTTCGCAAAAAAAAAAAATAATCTTAATACAAGTGGGCTACATATTGAAAAAAAGAATTCTTAATAAATAAAAGAATGAGAAAAGTTCATTGTCCAATGAGAAAATTTTGAATTATAGGCAGTTATAATTTTTTATTAATTTCTCTACGAAGTAATTATGCTGTCTTAGAGCAAGATTTGTATTGTTATCGAAGCGTTTAAATCAATGAATATACAAAATATATGTGTTAATTATCTAATTTTTTTCCCTTTAAGATAGAAACAAGTCAGAAAATAATTGAGATAAAAGTGGAAAACCAATTTTATCATGAAAAAGAGCATGCAAATAAAAAGTCTCCCGTGCGATTACATTTTCATTCTATTAAGCTAATAAATTGCAACCAGCGATTTTCTCAGAAGAAACATGGAAAAAACAAAAGCTACTGGGTTTGAAAAGCGTAATTTTCTCTGGTATTACTCTCAGCGGAGTTAATTCAAAGAATTTCTAGTGATGAATCGCTTCTCCATACTTGAACAGAAACTTCATTAATTTGGCTGCTCTTTTAGAATTTATGTCATTTCGGACATTTAAATTAAGTTCTCGGGCTCCTGTGTAACGGCAGATATTGTATAATTGCATTAAGCCTTGCACTTGAAAAGTATTTGAGATTTAACAATCTCAGAAACGAGGCATCTTCTCGGACCTAGCTACTCGCAAAATTGGTAAATGTAAGATTTATGATTGGGGGCTTTTATTTTAATACTTCCGTAATTCATTTTCTGCGATATGTTTCATTTCTTCAAACAAAAATTTCTGAAGTTGTTTCAAGAAATGCAAGATAAAAATAACAATTTATTTTTCAAAAAATTACTTTGGAGTAATATTTTACATTTCTTTTCGTATAATAAAATATAATGAAATTTCATTTTATAATTTCACTTCATTTTAAGTAATATTTTACATTTTCGTTTTCGTATTATAAAAAAGAGCGAAATTTTTCAGACTCGAGTGTAAAATAATATTTTTTCCTTTTAATATCCTTCTGAAACTCATAGAATTTATCCGATAAGCAAAGTAAATACTTTGTGTTTTATTCCGCAGTTTTAACATTACAGGAAACCTATTTATTTAATTTTATCTTAAAGTGTAACATTTAGCCCTTTAAATATTTTTGTTATGGAATACTTTTAACATAAAAAGCTCATGTATATGAAGCTCTTACAAATATATCACACATGAGTACTAAAAACACATACATAAGTTAGATGTTAGGTCATCACACTAAATAAAGCTATAACACTAAAACCTATTTTTGTATCATAACGCATTTAATAATCATGCAACAGCTCAAAAGAAATTCCGTTACTTGGCTACCTCCTACCAAAATATACGTTACCTGGCTTCCCGTTTATAGCCTACATATCATGAAAACTTTAATTATAATAATCTCAATTATTATTTTTACTACCATCCATGTTAAACGTGTTTCAATGGAGGTACGTCACCAGTACTGCTTTCAAGCGAGTCACAGATTTCAAAATGATAATGAATGAATTTTAAAATATACTTCCAGTGGCTACACATGCAATACGCTGCCCAACCGTTATAGTCGTTATAGTGTAATTTAGTGAACTTTTGGGAGTTTTGCGATACACTTATTAATCTCGAATTTAAAGAATTAATTAAAAACTGACATACAAATTAAGAGCTAAACTACAGTTGCCTAAATTTAAGAAGTAGCTTGCACCACTTATTTAATAAAATTTTTGATAGGAATTTAAAGTTAATTCTTAAATGCACACTTTACTTTTGACAGATTTCATTTATCTTCAACATATTAATAGTATAGCGTTTATATGATAGATCTTTTTGAAGTTTTATCATGTATTTATGTCATTAAATGATAAAGTGTTTTACAAATAGTTTATTTTTACCTTTTTTACATATAATTATAACCTTTTTTACAATGACCTTTTTTACAAATAGTTTTGTTCCTTCTGTGGCGCATCTTATAAAATCTATAGAAATTGGCCATAAGCTTATTAACTTAAACAAAAGGTAAAGAGCAAAAAAGATGCTATATGTTTGATATTATTAAAAAAATTAGCGATTTTTTCTCCCTGGAGCAAATTACAAAAAAAAAAGCTATTTACAAGAAACCAATATTACATGGTTGGTATGATTGTTAATACATCGCATGTCTCCCAGACGATGCAATACAGTCCGTACAATGCCTAGGCATGCTGAGTATCAAATTATCGATCTGATCTTGGGAGATATTACACCACTCAAAAAGCAATGCTCTCCGAAGTTCCGGTAGACATGTAGGAGGAGGTTGACGGGCTGTAACTCGTCGGCCAAGCATCTTCCACACGTGCTCTACTGGATTCAAGTCCGGTGAGAATGCTGGCCAGTCGATACGGGTGATATCCTCCGATTTAAAGCATTCGCTTACGATGTTTGCACCGTGAGGACGGGTGTTGTCATCCATAAACACAAATTGTGCGTCCATGGCGCCCCGAAACAAACGTACATGTTGTTCCAGAATGACGTCCTGATAGATTTGGCTTGTCATGGTTCCAATTTGTGCATGCAGGTCAGTTCTGGAACCCAGAATATATTCCACCCCAAACGAGCACTCCTGCACCAACGTAACGGTGTCGTTCAGTGATGTTTCTTGGTGGTAACGGGTACCTGGAGCTCTCCATATGAAAGTCCGGCGAGAACCAGACTGCAAGCTAAACCTGGACTCGTCGGAAAACATCACACAAGCCCACTGTTGTGGTGTCCACAATGCATGCTCTTTACTCCAGGCTAACCGCAGACGACAGTGAGATGCAGTAAGTGGAACGCATCTGACAGGTCTATTAGACCAGTCTGCCCTAAGCGTCTGTACACGGTCTGCCTTGAAATTGTCGCACCAGTGGCTGAAGAAAGCTGACAAGATAGGTCTGAGGCTGTGCTCCGCCTGTTTGCTTTGGCAGTAACTGCCAAATGCCGGTCCTCATTCGGCGTTGTAACTCTGGGGCGACCTGTGCTGTAACGTCTACTCACATTACCATCATCTTGGAATCGTTGTCAAAGCCTGGAGATGACACTCTGGGCAATTCCAAGTTCGTCTGATACTTCCAGTTGGGTACGCCCACATTCCAGACGGCCGACAATTCTACCACGTAAAAAATTATCCAAATGCGTCTTTTGTGTCATAACTATTCGGTTATTGCACTGAAATGCTTATAAAGCGCCTGCGAACAATTTTACTACTTTGGCTGTATTCCTTATATATCACTCTCTTACACTCTCGTCATTGTGACGTACCATCGGTGTCATCTGGTTACTTCCTGAAATTTGCATCTGATTCTTGAAGATGTGTGTAGTGATTTTACAGGTGATGTATTTATTTTAGAGTTCGATTTCCGCGTGACTCCGAATTATCCTTAATTTATGGACATGAGTGTATATCTGCCGTTCTACTGGGCCGATTGACGAAATTCAACTTGCGGTTTTTATGTCTCGAAAGTGCGACTTAGGATATGTGTTAGATAGTATATATATGAGAGAGAGCATTGTTCTAATATAGATATTTTGACAAAAAATTCAACCTTTTCTAAAACGTGGCATTCCAAATTTTTCCCATGTTTCGATTCTACGACTCAAATTCTGCCAAACCGCTAAGTTTTGTAAAAATCGCACGAGTAGTTTTTAAAAAATTAACTCCAAAAATTTTAGCTCCTCAATATGTTAATT
Source organism: Stegodyphus mimosarum (assembly GCA_000611955.2). Taxonomy (NCBI): domain Eukaryota; kingdom Metazoa; phylum Arthropoda; class Arachnida; order Araneae; family Eresidae; genus Stegodyphus; species Stegodyphus mimosarum. Next base: position 416,893 of record KK121829.1, read on the forward strand.
AAGTTTGATATATATTTATTAATATCTCTTTTTTATAAAATTTATTTGATTCTCTCGTTCACATTTCGTCCATTTTTTTTATAATTTATTTTTAAAATTTGTATTTTTAAATATTTTTATAAAGCTTTGGAAACAATTTTTAATTATAACCTATAAAATTTTTACCATCATCTTAAAGTAGATGTATTTGTAAGCATACCTGCAAAGAACTAGAGCATTTTATCTAAAATTTCCTAAGATATACGTGAATTTACATATTGGCGCGTTTTGAAATTTGGCATATGCTTCAAAAGCGATAATAACTCCAAATGTGATTTACGCACTTTGTTAAATTATTTGAAAGTATGGAATATAACTTTTTTCTCGCTCGTGTACAATAAAAAAAAACGAAAGAAAAACGTGTTTCTGTAAATCAAGAAGTTTGTCAAGTGAATTATTCTTGGCACGAACTGAAAAAATGCGCCAAGATAATTTTTTAACTTTCTCCGTACATTCTCACAAAAAATTACAAAATTTAGTATCTAGGCATAATTTGAGTCATAGACTCGAAGTATGGAAAATACCTACATTAGAACAATGCTATATATAAATCTAATATATATATCCTAAGTCGCGCTTTCGAGACATAAAAAACGCAATTCGAATTTTGTCAATCGGTCCAGTACAACGGAAAATATAAGAATGCCCCTTTTTTTTCGCAGTGTACATGATTTGACACATGAATAATATTTACACATTTTGCGTATTCCTTTAATACGTGAATATTTATGCGTATTCCGTATCCCTTTATATTGAACTTGCTGCTTATACATAATTAAAAATCTGTACGACAATTATATATTTCCCTACTTCCGCATGGAAACTTATAAAGAGAATTAATCATCAGGGACATCGCTTTGAGAAGAAAATCAGTCACAGATGTAGATAAAGTTTATTAGCCTACGGAAATAATCCTTTTCACAATGTACAATTCTGGAATTGTCGCTGGCATCATAAATGCCGCGCGACTAAATTTTCGTGCATTTAATTCAGCAGATGACGGTCCAGGAAGCAGAAATGAACTATGAATTATCTCAACAATTATCATACGCATCCATATTCGAAAGAGAACTTCATTCTTCTGTCCCGCGTGTGGCCTTGCGTTATAATATATTCATTCTCTTTTGGCAATGGGTCGCGTCTAGCACCAGTCACGTTACTGCCAGACCGATAAACTCATCAATAGTTAGTTGCTCGCTCGCTTCGGGGACACGATTCGCCAATTTTGTCCCCATTTATTTGATGGCGATTGAGACAGGCAGTAATGAAAGCGGCCGTTTGCTCCTAACGAGGATACTTTTTAGAAGCAATCAACGTAGATTGTATCCTTTCCCGTTTGTTTATTTAGCTGCGCTCAATCCGCTGCGACGAGGTGAGGTAATTTCATTATATTCGATAGACGGTTGATTTGGTTTAACTCCTTAAATCTGGTAGGACAGAATGTCGTCACGCATTTATCTCGGAAATATATTCCCGTAGGAAATGGAAAGATGCCTTTGCAACGATAAAAGTGCGCTTATGACGTACACGGCTTCGGAAATCGCATTGAGATAAGCGTACCAGATAATAGAAACGCCGTTTAAAATTATAATATCATTCCAAATGGAAATTTCGAGAGTACGTTCGTGGGGCAGTACTGACGTTTACAGGCATTTATTCTGAACAATGCGAAGTGCACGGGCACTCAAGAATTTATTCTATGCTTTTAGAAAAAGCAAAATTTTGGTTAGAACATAACGAATTAATGTTTGCCTTTCTAAAATCTAATTGCTAATTAAATGATTCAGAAACCTGTAAAGTACCTTATGATAATTAACCAGTGATTAGGATTTAAATGTATTTTATGGCTTCCCCTTTCCTTATTATTCACCAGAATTCAAATCACTTTACAGGCATTTAAGCTGACTGTTTTGCATCTTTAGATAAGAGCTTCTGGGAATAGCGCTTTGCTGTTAGCATTTTCGCCAATCAAAAGTGCTATTCCGGCTTTAGCATTTTCGCTAGCCAATGTTCAATATGCACAGATAAAATATCTGAATCAGCTTATTCTATTTAATGTGAAGTCTTAGAGTACGTGATCAACATTTAAATTTAATTGACTATTATCGTTATATTAAATATTTACAATTCTGGGCCTTTGTCTGTAGCTGTTGAAAATATAGAAAATATATGACATTGTTTGCAGGGAACTGGGTATAGGTTCATTAGCAAGAGGTTTCCTGTGAAGGTTTGTCGCTATACCATAAGACAATGTATATATGTATATATAGAACGATATAACAAATGATGAAGGACCATCTGATGCTATGTTATATTTGATGTTACGCCTCAAACGTCGCTGTTTTTATACGGTACATCGGCCGGGAATGGAACCAGCGTCACTCGCGTGGCAGGCGAGCATTCTACTACTGAACACCCAATGCACCATATAGAAAACAGCAATAACCGAGGCGTACCGTCAAATATAACAGAGCGTCAGATGGTTCTTTACCTAGTAGATAGCTATTTGGCTATCGCGCCAAAGAAACGTTTGATGGCACAATTCAGGATACAAATTTGTCAGATATTTAGAAAATTTGGTAGCTGCTTGAGCAGCCATCAATTCCAAGAAGGAAGAGTAATAATCTTGAGTGCAGCCATGTGACCCTTCGCAACAATGAAACTTGCAAATGCTATCCTTTGAACCAATGTATCTAAAATATCCTATATAAAGCTTTAATATTATTTTAAATCTTTACAGGATCTAGATTTAGCAACTTGTTTGATGAATTGACTAATTATTATTTCTTTTTTCCCAAATCTTTCCTTCCAAGTTTTTATAGTAACACAAGTTGTGTCTTCCAATTCAGTTTGAGACTAAAATAAAAAAGTTATTTTAACCTTTTTTCTGTATTTTGTGAGCTATTTCCGACATAGCAGTAGCATGCGTGTCTAGTAGGGGTCTGCAAGATTTAGCTTCCAGCTGCAATAGCAATTCTATAAATTCAGTAATCTTGAATATACCTAGGAAAGAAGCATTCGTCTTAGTTATCGAATTTATAGTCCTTCTGTATTTTCATTAAGCTACGAACCGCTGTGATATGTCCAGTAACAAGAAAATGAAAAACACCTCGCTGTTTTATTACAACGAATATATCTCTAAATCCTGAGATGTCATTAATTTCTTTGCCAGTGTCAATGGTTTCACTTTTTATCTTTTAAAATAAAATTATATTAATTGTGTGAAAGAAACATTTTTAATTCACTTTACTAGGATGTCTTACATTTAATGTCGATCAATATGAAAATCATTTGTTTTGATTTAAAAGTTAGTTCACAGAAAAAGTTTATCAAAAATGTAAATGATCTTGAATTGTAATATCAATTGAAATAAAAATGAATATTTAATCCTACTCGGCTGCGAAGTTGCCTAGTCATTTGTAGAGTCATAAGGTTATTTAGGAGTGGGAGAGATGAAAAAACAAGCAACGCCTTCGCCGGGACTCGAACCACGGACCTCTGAAATACGTACCCAGCGTGCTGACCACTACACCACGAAGGGACACGAAGAAGATGGGGGGAAATTCCTTATATACTTTCCCTTTTAAAGGGCACCTGGGGTTCAGAGAGCCCCATTCGCCAAATCCCGGTGGTGGAGAGCCTCATCCACCCCCTTTTTTAGTTCGGGTGCTAGTGTAGAGACATTAGGTTATTTCGAAGCGGGAGACATGAAAAATGAACAACGCCCTCCCCGGGATTCGAATCACGGACCTCTCGAATACACTTCGAGCGTGCAGACCACTACGCCATGAAGGCATGCGAAGAACATGGGAGAAATACCTTATACATTTACGGTTTCACCATTTTAGCATTCTATGCAATCAGGATTCTCCCTCTTCAATACGAATCTACGTTCTTTGCTATCTACGTGCTACGCCCTTTCTGTGTTTCTATGTCTCAGTGTTTTTACATCAGTATTCTAAATTTGTTTTATATCTATACATACGTGTAGGTATAGATATAGATAAATAGATAGATAGATATGTATATATGTATATATATAATATATATATATATATATATACATGTGGAAATAAAAACTCGAAGTTTAATTTGCAGCAGCCGTTTAATTTGTCATTTTAATTTGGTATTTCCCTTTTCTATTCTAAAAACAACAATTGCTTACAATAAAATTTTCTACATGGGGTCATTTCCAATTTAATCCATATCATGCGACCGTTTTTCTACAACGCCGGTGATGTAAATAGATTTTCGAACTAAAACTCGAACAGCTAATAATATTTTTAGAGTTTTACTAATTAACGAATCAAAATGATATCTAAATCGAGCCTAGCCCATTCCGAATTAAGAGTTCGCACTGAATACATCGCATTAAGGCTCCTGCGCTGCACTCTTCTTATCGCAATGGTATCAAAAATGTAAATATTCTGGAACAGCTATAAATGTTCATTTTAATTAACTGGTTATTTGTAGCCATAAATGTCTAATTGAAATAAAAATGCATATTTAAATCTGCCAAGACTGCATATTGTAGCGTCTACATGATTTCCAAATTTGTTCTTTGTTATGGATTCTTTTTATGTTTCAACATCTAACTATGCAATCCACTTTTCCAATTTATTGCACAGAAATGCAAAAACACACAAACGTATAGACACAAAAGTTTATTACAGAAACATAAGAGTATACGTGAGTAAAACAAAATTGATTATTTTACTTCCTAAAACTGGTTATTTTTATTAAAATATGTGAAGACTTGAGCACAATTTTTAATTAGTATGTTCGTGCCTTGCATCTATTTTAATTGGAAAAGTTAATTAAACATTTTAACTGACTATTTTTACTTTCCTCGATATTCATTCAGTGTCATTTCGTGCAGATTTATTCTGACATATTAAAAAAATCAAATTCGAATTCAAAAGATTCAGGAATGAAATATAATATTGAACTCTTTCTATTCTAGGCAGCTTCTAAATAAATACTATGTTATGTCAATCTACTATGGGAAAGCAAAAGGAAAACTAGTTATTATCACATTTCTAATAAATAAGGGCAGAAACGAAATACACAAAGAGTAATTTTGACCAGAACTTACCTGAAACAGTTTAAAATTGATAATAATACTCTATTATAAACATAGAACAATTGTACCTAGCTTCCCTTTTTTCTATACTTTTAGATACATGTATTTTTCAGGCTATATTCATAAGATTAAACGACACCTATGCTGCTAAGTTATTGTCAAAATACGTAGCAATAATTTCTTCCTTTACTTTTCAGATTACAGCAGTTTGATGTATATCAGCCTACATCTTCATATTTTACAATTATGTTATACCTATCAATGAGCGATCAGCAGCAGAGACATGAATGCTGGTAGTTCGTGCTCGCTTCGAACCCAGGCGAACGGGCTGGCTGCACAGTTTGTTTTTTCCATATATAACGTAAATATGAAACAAATTTTCTCTAAAACGTTCTTCCCAAAGGAATTCCTTTCTTCGGCAGATAGTCCTTAGGGTCTTTGTCATATTCAAATAACCAACAGTTATAATTATTTTCCTGCTAAAATATTCATTTTTGAAACTGCAGCTTCCCTACAATGATTTCATTGTTATTTAAAATAATGTCAGTTTTGATTCATAGTTAATATGAGTTGCTTCACAATTATTATTATCATCGTTAAGAAAGGAATTTGCTAAAGTATTGCTAGTTGTATGTGTATTACATAATTGGAATACAGGTAACGAAAGTAAAAGTAACTCGAATAACAATTATTAGAAATTCGAAACAACAGTAATCAGCGCTAATGTTTAGAAATTTCAATACCAGTTTCGAAGGTTTTACTCTAGAATTCTGCAATAAATTTTATTACAGAATACTGCAGTTCTTCTAGCTGAAGAAGAAATATAGAAGAAAACCGTTAACATAACTAACCTTCTGTTCCGACAAACAGTACAAAGTAATACGACGGAAGACATTAGGATTGAAGCATAAATTAAAACGTTTCTCATAAGCCTTCTTTTCTGGATAAAATTGCAAAATAAATAAGTTTTTTGTAATGGTATATTTCGGATTCTTTTCAATAGACACATTGTTTTTCCTTTGTTTTTTTAACTCACTTTCTTTGCTTTTCTACTAAAATGCAATTTTATGCAATTCTTTTCTTCTTTAATCTAAAGCAGATTTAGCACTTACCATTTGCTTTTAACATTTTCTCCTCGTTTACGTTTTGTAAGTATACATGTTGTAATTCTTATAAGTTAGTTTACCTTTATCCTTCCAAATTACGAAAGTAAGAGTGATAAGAATAACGATTTAATTTGCATAAAATTGTTCTTCGAGAAAAGTTGGCGTCAACACATAATATCTCTTTTTCTTCAAGTAGTAAATATTATATAAAGTTATTTTACCCTGGTGGCCAGCAATTTTTGAAGGAAGCTGGAGAAATCTGAAGCTGTAATGGTTCTCGGTTCCAAATATATTCTATCAAGCGTATGTTCATTTCCATGCCGTAATTCATCCTGCATCAGCGAACAAGAGAAAACAGCGCAACAAGCATATTCGCATTTTTTACTGGCTTTCTGCAATTTTCCTAATTTTCATAATGTATAGAATTCAGAATGCAAATCACGCACGGTGTGCTTTAAATGCAAATTACTTTGAACCACATTTTCACGCGTTCACTCACAACATTTTAATGCTTTGCAACATTTCTTTCCAGGAAAAATTAAAAACCACCATTTTCGACAGCTCGTGTTATCTCCTAAATAGATTTCATCATGCATTATACATAGTCTGCGTTGCGTAAATAACTTGCCTTTTTTTCTTGAATTTTTAGGAGAACCAAGAGAATTTCTTGGAGCATTAAAAATTGAAACTGCGATATGTTTGATTGAAAATAATTTTATTGCGTAAAATTCTTTTTTTCTCTACTAGTTCGCTTGCACCAGAAGACGCCGAATACCATAAACAATTACTTGAATATGAAAATATCACACGCAGTTGTTAATTATTTTGTATTTAAATATAACGCATTTGAAAAAGAGGCTCGAATTTTTGTGCCATTCATTTAGACTAAGTGATTCTAGTCTACAACCTCATAAATATTCAAGAAGGTTCTACGAGGAGGTGCGAAAGTCGCTTATTATTGAGTGTGATTTTATCAGTCTCATTTTTCCTAGGATATCCTCTGTAATGGAAAACGATGTATTTTGTAGATCACCTGAGTATTTTTAACGACTTTTCGCAGTAGTCAAACCTAATTTGTACGTCAAAACTGACTTCCCGGTGCGGACAAAGTTTGTTGATTTGATTAACGTAACGTATACGACAACTTGTCACATGCGTCCAATTAATTGTACCTTATGGGTTTGTGGATATATTCTCGAGATTATTTCACAATTTTATCCTCATTTAAAATGATTCATTACGTAATACATAATTTTAAAGCAAATAGATATAATAAATACTCTGGAAACTGAGCCGAGGAAATAACTCAATTTCGTCAACGACACACATACTGTCTCTTAATTGTTAAAATAATTATTATTCTAACCCGATGTGCGGAATATAATGTAGTTATAAACATGTTTATTAATTATAACAAAGCTACAAACGCTCATGATTGTCAATTGGATCTACTATAAATTGCATGCGCTTTAAATTATATCAGTTAAATAGATTTAGAAAAATAGATTGAGATTTACATTGAGCTTTACTGCATTTAAATTCTACAGTTTGTCAATAATTTATGATTTGAAAGATATATTTTTACATTCTCATGTTATATAGAATGCCAACACACTGGAAGATTTTTTTTTGTCATTCGCAAAGAACATTCATTCAAGATATATGTCTGCTATAACAGCAACCTTTACTGAGATGGAAGGTTTTTAAAGAAAAGACAAGCAACGTAACAAATTAACGTAGTTAAAATTTTGAGAATTCGCTAAAGACGTTTCTAACATAAAAATTATTGCGAGTGTTCTGGTACTAGGCAATTTTTTTAACTTTTTTAAGTCGTTACAATCACGTCTCAGGTGATTTATCCTCCACGTGATCTCGCACGTGGTGTCAAAATTTAAATTACTTTAACTTCCATGATGCTTTACAAATAACAAGTTCCCATAGCGCTGACAAATGTTAAAATGTAAAATATGATTTATCCTTAATATTTAGTTAATATGTAATAGTTAGAAACCCGAGATTTTTAAAAATAAACATACTTCTTAGTAATTTATATTCCCTTCTATTTACTTTAAAAATGCCTTAGCCGAGACTTTAAACTTTTTTTCTGTTCTTATATTACGTTACGTATATTTCTCTCGCACCATTTATCATCCATAAAACATGGCAAGTGATCTAAACTAAAATATATTTAATTTATTTTCTAGGCGGCATGACAAATACCGCTTTCCAGAACGTTGCATTCCACATGATATAAGCTGTTTGATTTATCTTCGAAATTACAGTTGCTTAACAATCCAAGATATTTAAAAGAAATAAATGCGCTTTTTATTCATTAAAATCTTTGTTTTTATTAGCATATCAGTCTTTCAAGTATTAATGTCGACAGCATTAAAAAAATATTTGTAAGTGTTGAATTGAAATTAATTTCAAGATTAAATTAGATATTTCCGAAATTATGCATTTTGAGGTTGCAACTTCCTCTTGAATGAAGCAATATCTGCTGTTATGGTTACGCGGTACTGATAGTAAGTGTAGTGACAACGATGTACACATAAAAACACGCTCTTACTTGCAAGCGTTTTTGGGATGGAGCGTTACTGGTATGGTTTTTCTTGTGAGGTATAATAATGAAAATCCTAAAGTGAAGCAACATTAATAAATATTTTACAAAAGAAATCTTTCAACGTTTGTATGAAATGAGCCGTTGTGTCGTGCGTATTTTATTTAACATTTGTTTAAAGTTAGGTATTATGATATGTCTAAACCTTTGGAATTAGGAATCCCTCATTTCAAAGCGGATCCTTCATTCCAATAAATGCGGGTTACATCAGCGTGCTTTCGTCCTTAGCAAAAATGCCTTAAAGCGATCTTCATTTAGAGTCACATGACACTTCAGAAAAAATTCCATCTTTCAGTTTGGATTCATTCCCGAAAATTAGCAAGTGATATTCTTCTTCGTTTGTGCGAAATCCTGTAGTGAGTGTAGCAGAGTATATTTACTTCCGTTTTCATCTTTTTAGATTTCAAGGGGGTGCCTTTTGATTATACTTGAAGGACATCTCTAAATAGTTTATGAGGTATTTCTCCCGCCTTCTTCGCATGCCTTCGTGGTGTAGTGGTCAGCACGCTCGACGCGTATTCGAGAGGTCCGTATTTCGTGTCCCGGCGAAGGCATTGCTCCTTTTTCGCTCCTCTGCTTCCAAAAAAATCCTAATGACTCTACAAGCTTAGAGAATTCCGGTATTCCTAGAAATTTATATAATACTTCAAAAAGCTACTTAAATAAATAAATAGTAAAAATTGTAAATAAAATAGAAAACAATTTGTGCTTCTTGGAAAGAGATTGTCATTTCTGGACTTGCTCTGTGGTGCAATATTAGTAATGGTCGTTTACTTCGGCTTTATGATTGCCATAAAAACTGCTTGTGGCGAGGATAATATTTCTGTAGGAATACTCTTAATGTGGGTAATCCGGGCTTAATTTTGTTTCCTGTTGGAAAAATATTAACAAACCTTATTTCAATAAGAAGTAAAGTTACGATTGTTAATGGAGCACCTGATGGAGTAAGAACATTTCCTCTAACTCTTTTCTGACTTAGCTACTTACGGGGCTTTTCTATCTCAATTAGCGGGATATCTTTTGAAGTTATCGCTGAAGACATTAAAATGGAAAACCGTACCGAAAACGTTTATACTATGTGTGAAAATCTCTTTGCTGGCTTTACAGTCAAATGCCGCTTATTTTATGTCATTTATTTGTTCGGAATTACGTTCCGTTATATCTTGCAAATCTCAGTCTTACTTGCATGCTATGAGAAGTAAAGTTAATTAATGCAATATGAAGACGATTCAATGAAGAAGAAGTGTTCTGCCTATTACTAGAGGGTACAGAACTGTTAATGTACGACACATTACTTCCGATTGCAGGAATTTGTTTCTATTGATTAGAAAACTGAGTATAAGGTATTTCTCCCGCTTTCTTAGCCTGCCTTCGTGTGGTGTAGTGGTCAGCATGCTCGACGCGTATTCCAGAGTTCCGTGGTTCGAGTACCGGCGAGGGTATTCCTCATTTTTCATCTCTCCTGCTTCAAAAAATACCTAAAGTCTCCACAGTGGTGGCCGAACTAAAAAAGGAAATAGATGATGATTCTCCACCACCAGAATTTGGCGATTGGATCCCCTAATCCCCAGTCGCCCTTTAAAAGGGAGAGTATATAAGGTATTTCTCCCGCTTTCTTAGCATGCCTTCTTGGTGTAGGTGGTCATCAGGCTCGGCGCGTGTTCGAAAGGTCCGTTGTTCGAGTACCTAGTCTTTGGTTAAGTATTCGACAGAAAATTATATTTTGTAACTTTCCACATCTAGCTGTTTTAAAAAATACACTCGTAAGTAATTATGAAACGATATGGAAATCCTGACTCAAAACGCTTTTTAAGTGGTGCTTTACTTCACCACAATTTTCGAAGAATACGTCGATTGAAGAAAGGCATGCCACTGAATAGTTTTTGACTTAATTCTTTCAAGAACAAAAATACAAAAAATTATTTTTTATTTACATTCGTGAATATTGCGGAATTAGCTTTTTAGTTAGAGGCGCTATTTATATGCATCTGATATCGCTCTTTAGCTTCCCGAGAATTCTGGAAAATACGTCGCCATAAAAAGTACATTGCGAATTGGAATGATGAGTTTATCTCAACTGACAAATTTAATTATACTAAAAAATGTTTCCCGTTCATGAAACACAGATTTATATACTCAAAATTACGCAGTTTATTGCTAAGTATTTGTACGTGGTTAACATAAAGTCATCTTTCTACTGAATATAAAGTCATCTTTATATTCAGTAGGATTTTTCTCCATCTCTCTCTCTTTCTTTATTTTCTTTCTTCTTTTTTTTTAACTTTGTAAACGCTTATAATTTGAATTTTTTTTTATTTCTTTCCTTATTAACTTACTAACTTACTCCTAGATATTTACTTTTATATTTCATAACACACGGGGAGATATTGTTTTGTCTTAATTAAAAAAATAGTACATCTAATTGATGTATCGTAAAATACAGCTAATTTTCAGTATATTCAATCGATAATTTTATAAACATTAGTATCATCATTGTAGTTAATAAAAAGGGTTATTGACGACCAAATATTTAATATTAATATTATTATGTTAATACTAAAAATATATGTTCAGTGTGAGCAACTGCATGAATATTTTATTGTGATAATGACTGCATAGTTAGCAATATGTGTAACTTTATTATGATAATAAGGCTTAGAAGATAAAATATATATGAATTATTTTTATTTCTTTAAAAGATATATTACATAAAATATTTAAATATTTCAAACGGAAAGGGACTTTTTATACCATTTAATAAAAAACAATTTTTTCAAAAGAAGTATCAAATAAATTAAAATTTTTGAAATTGTTTTTAAAAAGTATAATGATATAAGTTACAGCTGCTAAATTTTTGCTAATCTTATAGGAATATAGAATGAATGTGATTGAATAATTCTAATGCAACATTTTCTAAGCTCAGATATTTAAGAATAGCCTAATATAATATGTATGAATTCATCACTGCGAATATGACCAGTTCCACATACTCTGGATAATGTGATAAATGCAAAGTAAACATTATATTGCTTATTATATTTTATCTTTAGGCCTTGTATAAAAATGCGTTTCAGATGCAAGACATATCACAGAAATATGACAACAAAATTGCTATAATCAATATTTTATGTATGCAAATATTTTCAAGTACATCATTTTCCTAGATTTGTTCAACAAGCTTATATGATTTGACCAAGTGTATGCAAGATAGATAAAGGGCAATGGGACTTGCCCTTAATTCTCTTTCCTAATTCACGTATATAACATGCGTTAAAGAAAAAAAATGTTTAATATATTTTTGATATGCGTTTTATTACGCATCATCTTTTATTTATATTCGCAAAAATCATCTTCTGTAAAGCTGAAGGTTTTGTACATGTTCTTAAATTTATAAACAATAAAAACTTAGATTATGTTTTAAATATGGCGAATGACACCTGAAAACATTTTCTCAATTAATAATTTCCCATTTCAGAAATAATAATTAAAATATACTGTAAATGATTATATAGATTCAAAAAATTAAAAAACAATTATGAAGACTTTCAGATTTTACATTACGCTCAAAGGGGAGGTTTTGTAACGTTTTGTGTGTTACCTTTATTTATTAAATATTATGTTCTTCGCACTTAAACTATAAAATTCAATTCAACAGCATTATTCCAAAATAATTTTAAAATGAGCATATCTTTAGAATTTCCGATACACAGTCTCGCGAAATAATTTTTTCCACAGTGTTGCCATTTCTCGCTTTGAAATTGTTGAGTTCGCTAATAAAAAATTCTTTAATGTCTGACAAAATATGAAATAGATAATAAAGCAAATTCCAAGGTAGGGCTTCCAGATGCCATGTTTGGTGAAGAATTACCTTATTCAATATTTGGTGGCTCTTGGTTCCTTTGCATTGCGAGAAACATACATGCATTTATGCATACTGTTCATTATTAATTTTTATAAGTATAATATAGAGCTGTAATATTTGGTGGCAACAGTTTGAAAAGTGAATCAACGCAAAATTCCAAAATGAAGTTAATAGCCCTTCTGGGCTAAAGCCCGTTGAGCTAAAAATAACAAAAATGTCAGTTATAAAATGCTTAGTATACCCCGCTGTTGTTTAGTTATATTAATGAATTTAGTCACTAGTACTTAGTTACTGCATCTAAAATAATACTTATAAGTATAAAACTTCAATAAGTAAAAATTTTATTCAGTATATTAATTACGAGTCAAGGTAGCTCCTTCCAAAAATTTTCTCAATTATATTCTTTTACATTAAGAAATCTGTCACTAGATTAAAAGTATTGAGACAAGAAATATTCTGTTTAAACTCCCTGTATCGTTTAATTTAAACATTGAACATTTATTAAAATAAATAGTTAAATTTGAATATAAACATTTTAACTGACGTAACAAAGTTAAGGAAAAAATACGGGTCTACAACTCTTATATTCTTCAATTAAATGTGAACTTTTTAATGAATTTATGTTATAACTAACATTTATATTTAAATAAAAATTATTATCTCAAATTACTGATTCCTTTTGAGCAATGTAATTTCACTTCTCAAAATTCGGTGGCCTTTTTTACTTGCATGATTACTTTAAAAATTGCATAATGAATAAAATAATAACTTAATATGTATATAGTATGTATGCTTGCTGGAAGAGTAACAGAAAAAGAATTTAAATCTCTCTTCTGTCCTTTTTAGTTCACTTATGCTCAACTTTTAAGGGAATATAAATCTCATCTGAATAAAATATGTAAGCTCTAGCATTCAAAATATGCTGTGCAAATCTTCCTAAAGGAAAAAAAGACATTCATATTTATCCATTAAAAATATTAGGGAAATAAAACCTGTATTCAGTACAGTAAAATCCTTTCTGAAACTCTTGATCCTTTTGCTTTTAGCTGCCTTTATAACGAACTTGATCTCTTTTGCTTAAAATTCTGATATCTACGTTTTAGAGACTCAACATATAATCTTTGTTTGGACAGCAGATGTTTACATCCAACACTGAAGTAATTTTATTTGTGGGCATTTCGCGAATTTACTTGTGATTACCGCATTCATGTATCTGCATTTAGAAACAGTTATTCATTCGACAATTTTCAGTGGATTCGTGTATTGTTTGTTTTGATATCTGCAAGTCTGAGATTTAAAGCGAATATCTACAGAAATCTACAGTTACATTATTGATGTTCAATAATACGAAATTGGGTAGAAATATTTACTTAATACATTATTTGACTTCGAATGCGTATAGCATTTTATGAAAGGAATCAGTGCTATAAAAATTACGGGAATAAAATTTGCAAATACGCGTTATGAAAATGTAAACATGACATTCTAAAACGACGACTAAATGTTTTGCTTCTTTGATTATGAGTATTAATCGTCTTTAAGTACAATATATATTAAAATAACATACATGGTATATGAAATTAGTTTCGGTCATGCGGGTAAAAGGATTCTCAAATATAAATTCTAAAATTTTACATGTTCCATTCACAACATATACTCCAGTTGATGAAATATTAAATGCAAACAAGTTAAAACAAGTTTCCTACATTTGCGAGTTAATCTTTACGTAAGTACCTTACGGGTAATCTTCAGTTTGATATTGCCGAAGAACTGACACTTATTTAAACCTTGTCAAAGGGTGAATTAACATTCTGACTGCTATGAATAAAATACAGATGAATTTTGACAAGTCAAAACTGAAAGGGTTAAAGAAAGAATTTGAATAGTTGAAAATTTAATTTACTAAGTAAAGTTATCATTATTCTTGCCATTTTCATTTCAACATTCATTTCAATTTTTAATTATTTCTATTTATCAAAGTTCTACTGTATTATTGTGATTCACAAGGAATTTATTCTGTTTATTTTTGTTACCTAAAAAATACTTTGTCCAACGATCTCCTCCAACCAAAGATTATATAAAAATTTTGCAACGATATTCAAGAAACGAATTTATTGATTTAGATCACTTTCAAAAAACATAAACACTTTTATGTAAGAAAACTTAAAAAGCAAAACTGGATCAAATTTAGTGTGGAACTCCGTCTTTGTATCCGGTACAATGGAAAATTGCCGCATCAGTTTAGGTGGAGAAAACCTCGGAGGAAGAATTCATAGAATCGCCGGTTCGGCAGTGTTTAACTGTCCCCATACCGCAATGATACCATGCACTTATAGATAAACTTCTTCGAGATTCAAACCCGACCCAATGTTGTGGCAGCCGACTCCATTATTACCATGTCAACACAACGGCAAACCATAGATCTTTCAACGCTAGCCATACGCGCTAACCACTTACGCCGCGAAATTATGCATGGAAAAATGCCAGAATTCTTTATAAAAGATTTCACAGATGCCGCAGAAATACTGTATCCTTACATATAAGCCTTCTCTAGTATTCGAATCTGTGCTCAATGATACAGCAGTCAGAAGAGTTAACAAATATACTGGTTACGACTTAGAATCAATACTATTAACTCGTGATAGCTGTGAATGCCATAGTGGCTTAGTCTCTCACCTTGGGGGATACGCCAGATTTTTATTGTAATCCATTTGCTGCATTTTCTCGAAAATTCTCTATAATCGAGCAGGTTTGAAGCTTGTAGAAGGCTTGTATGTTTGTAAATGTAAAGTGCTTCTGAGGAATCTCTGAAAATTTTTATACAAAATTATTGCACCTTTCCATGCAGAATTTCGCGACGTAAGTGTTTAGCGCACACAGCTAGCGTTGAAAGACTGCGGTTCGCCGCTGTGTTGACATGGTTGTAGTGAGGTCAGCTGCCACAGCATTGGCAGCCGACAGATAAGTGCTACTTATGTCTTAACTATTTCTTGAAACTCATCTCACGGTATATAAATGTCGCGTCGCTCGTAGCATTTATGTACCGTGTGATAGAATATTAATTCCTTGTCTACCAGCTGAACTACTCAACTATGGCTCTTAAATTTGGAAATGTTAATTAAATTTCAACAGTTTGGCAAAAACTTTTATGTTGTGTTTTATGCTGTTATTTTTATGTATTTCTCAAACTAATGTTGAGAACAATTGAATTCTAAAACTATTACTCATTTTCTTCATTTATAAAATTTCATTTGTAGCTTCTTAATAAATATATATCGGGTTTTAATAATGGTTCCAGATTTAACGAAGATTTGAAATTTTACCTTAACTGCAAACTATAATGTTTAAATAATGTCCCTTTTTTTTCTTACAGTGATAGAAACATTCAAGAGTCTTTTAAGATTTGGATTCGATAAAATTCAGGATCCATTTATTCATTCAGGAGTGCAATTTTCTTTCCAAGAGAAGGAGAGAGATATCTTCCCCCTACCCTTACGAAATGAAACTAAGAAAAAAGCAGAAGTCAATAGCGACAAGCAATATTTAACAATACATACTTTTAACACAAAATATTATGCAGTAATACCAATATTAAAATATCATGTCTACAAAAATTATCACTATATACGAAACGTGCCATCATTTTCATCCTTGAGATAAAAGAATAACAAGAATAACTTACATAAAATTGTCTCTCAGTCATTCAAAAACCACAGAGTAGTTTGTTTCTGAGATCATGAGAGCATAATTCGATATAACGAATATTTTTCCTTACATCGAATACTTAAATTGATTACTTTATATCCATTATTTATATATTCTTAAACTTGGAAATTTAACAGAAACTTTGATTTCAGGGAGAATTCCAAACAACTAGATATTGATTCTTAACAATTTATGACACCACCTCTTTTTGCATGAAAGATGAACCACAATAACTGTTTCTAGTGAAGGATATACTTTTGTAATTAATTTTGTCTGAGGAAAGATTTATTGAAATAATTATTAACATCACAAACGAATAACTATGTAAGGTCCTATTTTCAAATAATTGTAACGTTTCCATGAAGAAACCCGCTAAATTAATATCCTACTCTTCATAATTGTCGCTTGTGGATTTCAGCAGTCCAAAATCATTTAATTTCTTGTTGTTCTCAATTATATTGAGATCTTTAAAGATAATAAGTGCAAAAGCAGTTCGGATGAATGAATCTTACTCCACGTCCTCAAGCTCAAAATACTGATAAATTGTATTTAGAAATAATTTAGTGATTATTTGTATTAAGAAATTAAAACTTATTATTTGTATTTAGCCTAATTATTTATTTTAGGAATTTATGCATATATATATATATATATAGTACGTAAGATAAAAATATGAAAGAAAACTTCTAAATTTAATTGGCAATAACTTCTTTTACTTTTTATTTAATTTAGGGACTTCATCTCTTTGTCTTAGAAATAGCGCAAAACGTCAATACTACGTCATTCAAATTAATTATGCGATCTTACGTCACGCTTAATGCAGATGCCTCTTGACCAATCGCCAAATTGTAAACCAAAGCTTAAAACTGAAACTTTTGACTCTCTGCATTCTTTCAAAGCTTCTTTCTTCTTTCTATGAACTGATGCGTCACGTGTGATTGTGCATTCCTCCTGGCCGATGTGCTGCTATGATGCTTCTATTGCTATAGTATCAAAATTGTAAAATATACTAGAAATATTCACGATTGGAGTGCCAAGTGAATTGTGGCCGCAAATGAGAATTTAATTAAAATTGAATTTAATTCGGCTTTCTTCAGTAAGGATGGACGTTCTAAGCATTAAGTATCTTCGCAATCAACATTTCTACGATTTTACATTTCAGTGATCTTACTTCAGTCTCTCCAAAATTGTACTTTCATATCATGACAATTTGCTCTACAGGATTGGATTACGTGCTGCTAACCTCAATACAATTATTCCTCAGCTGGATTTCTGGAAAATAGTAGCTGCAAGTTCATCATTCTAAAAATTAGATATCAACGAGTATTTAAATATGGTGTGCTATCATTACATACATATATATCATGCGATTAACAAAGCTTCATATTTTTATCACATATTGATTGAATTTAAAATTAACTTTTAATAATATTAATTAGAATGAAATTAGATTATGAAAGATTTAAAACTAAAGCAGATTGTCCCTTAACTTTTAATAATATTAAATAGAATGAAAGATTTAAAACTAAAGCAGAATGTCCCAATAACAATGCTCTTGATCTTTACAATAACTGCATCTTTGCATTTGTCAAAAATAAGGAATGAAGGGAACTTGGCAAGACAAACGTAAAAAGTATGATTAATGATGATAAAAGCTAGCTGCTTCAGCGAATGAGTTCTAATTTAAACTCCGTACCTTACAACAATGTAACGTTCACGGAAAAAATAACTTTAATTAAACATTAATAAAATTTTCTTACATTTGTTTCCGCAAAGGAAAAGTCATTTAATGGTATGTTCCACATCTAGTTGGAATATATTTAGAAAACTTAGAAAATAGAAAAGTAGGGAAAATAATAATTAAATTAGAAATAAAAATAATATAATAATAATATGTAATTAAACTATGAAAAGTAATTAACCACTAAAATTAATAATGCCTAATGAAATAAAAATATTTCATACTGAATTAAATTAAGTAATACCAAAAATAAAATATAACTTCTATTAGTATTGACAAGTACTAATCTGAATGGTAATATTTCATTAATTATTTAGGAAAGGTTTTAGTGGAGTTTATACGAATTTTTAAGTATCTACCTTAATACTTTATCATACATTTTGATTAGATTTTTAAAATCATTTAGATTTCTTAATCTTATATTAGCATTCTGAATGATTTTAGTTGAGAAAGTCGTTTAAACTAATTACGAATATCTTAAATCATAAAAGAAGCAAAATTTAAAGTACCCGATTTCATCAGTTAATCGAGTTGAAAGAAAGGTGTTATTTTATAAGGTCTAAATATTAACGCTTACTTATACTCAAACATATAGAGTCATCAATATCGTAACTGGAGCAAAAATTAGCCATAACATCACATCAGTCTGAATATTAGTGCTTATTTATATTCAAACACAGGTTTATTAACTAGAAGTTGGAAGCACCGCCGATAGTTTCCCCGAAGTGCTACAATTAGGCCCATTTCATGGCCTTTCATCAGCTGAAGCATGCATTATTACCGGAAACAGGAAAACAAAGCCCCAAGTTAAGCCCAGGTTTCAAAAGATTATATACAGCACGGGTTTTCAAACCTAGGCCCTAGGGCATCATGGCGCCCGCCGATCGTTTAACGTGTAGCCGCCGTTGTGCGATCACAGTAAAAATGTTTTAGTTTTCGATAAAATTAAACGTGAAAGTTTCCTCATTTTTAATGAAAACAGAAACTGCGTCTGTCGCAGATAGCAGCACAAAGCGAAATGTGACCAATCCCTTTTTTATGTGAATCTATTATTACATTAATCCAACTATAAATTCAACTCGAAAAAGCTCCTTCCTTTTCGTATACGTTCATAGTGTAACTGGAAGCATATTCGACGTGTATTCGAGCGGTGAGAGTTCGAGTTCCGGCGACTCCAATGTACGTTTTTCATCTCTCCTGCTTCAAAGCAACCTTATGACTTTGCAAATGGGGCCCGAAACTAAAAGGTGGTAGAGGATTATTCGTCACAATCAAGGTTTGGCGATTGGGTCCCCTAATACCTAGTCGCCTTTAAAGGGGGAGTATGTAAAGTATTTTCTGTCCCCTTTTCGCATGCCTTCGTGGTGTAATCGGAAGCATACTCGACGCATATTTGACGCTTCAGAGTTCTGAGACCTGGCAAGGACAGGTACATTTTTCTCCTCTCCTGCTTTAAAATAACATAATGACTCCTCGGTGCAAAGTGTCGGCTGGTGCATTTTGAACGCCCTAAACGAACAGTACACTTTCATCCCACATAAACTAAATGCATTAATATTTCAAACCTTAATATACCTTTAATAAAGTATAAAAAATGCCATATTTTTAATAGTTGCAATTTATTATAAAATGGCTTATTATTGCTTACCTAAAGTGGCTTATTATTGCAAGATATAACAGTTTTAAGCCGCCCAACCGGGATAGTGGTTAGCGACGCTGACTGATATACCGGAGGGTCCGGGTTCGAATTCCGGATAAGGCATGGATGCTTGTAAATGTATAGTATCTATAGTCGGATTGGGAGGGGGCCCTCTAAATATGCGGTGAACCGAAAGTCCTCTTGACAGGTTTTGGTAT
>KK121829.1:444291-479717 GCA_000611955.2 Stegodyphus mimosarum
TATATATATATATGTTACTGTGAAAGACCGAAATTGGAGAATGTCGACTTTCACAGGAGAATGTCAACATTCACCAAATACGTCGGTGAAAGATCGAATATAACATTGCATTCTTGTACTTTCGGACCCTCACCGGTGTATGTCGTCAATCACAGATATGCTCTGGTGTAGGTCGAAAAGAAGGGCGACTGGCTGTTTCCCATGAACGCAGTTGTAAAAGCAAGGGCCTCTTGTGCAATTCAAAGTCTCATAATAGTTTAAGTTGTTGCAATTAATCATATTTGAATCACATAATTTAGTAAGTTTTTTATTACTATTATTTTATTTTCTCATTTACTACGTACTGTATAATTAAGTAAGTTTTTTAACTTCTATTATTTTCCTTTCTCATTTTGAATGTATTGTGTGTTTTTTCGCGACTGAATTACGGAGAAGAAAATATAACATTCTCATATATTCAACATTCACCATTAGTACATGGTGATTGTCGACATTCACTGGTGTAAATCAGAAATAAGAGTATTTGGAAAATATTTCGGACATACACCAAGCGACTATGTGAATGTTGACATTCACCGGTGAAAGTCGACATTCTCCAGATTTCGGTGTTTCACAGTAACATATATACATAAAGGCGCGCATTTACCATTTCGCTCAGGTGAAAAAATATATTGGCAAGGCTCTGATGTTGAACGTTTCTAATCATACTTCTGTAATGTGATGTACGTGTTATTTAATCTTAATTGTAAAAGTTTCAGTATATATGAAAATTACTAACACAAAAATGAAAGAATGAAGATCATATTCACCATAACCAACTTTGATATCAATAACATTTTCTAAAACTTTGATAGGCTTACTATATTGGCTTGCATGCGAAAAATATAATAATACTTTAAAAAGTGATGAGCATGCAGAAAGAAAACACCTTAAATATAGAAAGTCTATTGATGGAAATGTATGGAATATTTTTCTTGCCTAAATTATCGATCTCTATGAATATCATCTTATCTAGAACCATGTAAAATATTCTATTAATATAAATAATGCCATACTTGTCACCTTAAGCACGCGAATCATTTTAACGACAAACAATCTATTAATGCCTCATTAATCATAATACAGACGAGGAAGACTGGTAAATTATTTATGCTATTGCTTTATCGCATACAAAACAAAAATCGATGAAACGTTTAAGAAAATTCTAAAGAAGTAAGTATGTTCAGTCAAAATTATTATGCAAAAGACTTTTAAATTATCTATAAAATGTATCACTGGATGAAATACACGTCATGATTTTGCTACATTGATCTATCTACTCAAATAAAGAATCATTCTAATACTTCAAATCAAACAATTTTTTGTCACGTGCGTATAAGGATGAACTCGCGTGCAAAATAAATTAGACGCTTTATGCTTTTCGCAAGGACCACACCTACCAAGAACAGTTTACAAATACATATAATGTATTACGCAATGTAACATATTGAAGGTGGAAAATTCCGAAATACTCCATTAAAGAAGTTTTGACTTCAAAATAAGCAGAAGTATTTCAAGATATCTATTAATAATGTTACATTTAAATCATGTCACTATATTTCTATCTCCAAGAAAATGCAAAATAAGAATAGAAAATTACTGAATGCTTAACACTGAATGAATTACATATATATATCCTAATGACTAGGGATTGCTGTAATCGATTTAGACAGTTGTTTTACTGCGCGATTGGAATAATGCAAGACCTAGAAGAGACTTGCAGATGTATTAAAGACGCATCACATAATTTTATTTCCTGATAAAGCAAGTCTTGAGGAGCATAATCAGATTTTCATGGGCGCAGTATGCATCCAATCTTGATAATATTCTTTGAAATTTACATTTTAGAAAAATGACGGAGAAAGACGAGCGATGCATATTAGTAAGAGCAAACCGGAAAAACAAGTACGCATTCAAGCAGTAAGGAGAGACATAGAATCGGTTCTTTGTTGAAAATTTGATCTATGATTGAATAAACGGTATCTATATTGCTACGCGTTACATAAAATTACATGATGCGGATTAATTTTGAGATGGTGCACTTTAGATTCATATATTACGAGTATAAACAGTTAATAATTTTAGGAAAGGAAGGAGAAGTAGTCAAATAAAAATGAATAATAAAAGGGAGAGTTTTTTGAAAGATGAAGCTATCAGAGTGTTGCCTCGAAATTTACTTTTTTTTTAATCTCAGTTCAAAGTGTGACATATGTTTATTTATGCAACACATTACCCGTACATATACATACTAATAAAATAAATTAAAATTTAATAAAATCATACAAGCTTTAGCTATGTTTTCTGTTATTATATTGAATGAAAAAGTAATTGATTAAGCATAAAAATTAGCTATAATCATTGTTGATTTAGAGAAATATAGTGAGCTAATGGATGTCCGGACAATTTTCTTTACATGATAGCATAAAATTTATATTTTCTGCAAGTAGTTTACTAATTCCGTTTGAAAAAGTTTTTAAATGATTCTGTTTTGTTTTTAAGAACAATTAAAATACTCACAGTGACTGATTATTGTTATGCATTTTTTTTCGTTCTACCTGTAACATTAGAATGTCACTTTTGATATTTTTCTGTAATGAACTATCACACCAGAATAGACTGCATTTAAGTTCGAAGAGCTAGAATGGTTGTTCAAACCTAGATGCGAAAATTGCGTGATTCACTTCCAAACACTTCCATCTTCCTACATTTCGATGCCTCGTCTGTCATCGAAGACATGTTTTCGGTACAACACCGTGCAGTCTAATAACCTTAATCCTTCTAAGCTCTCTGTGAATGCATCAGAATTTCTAGTTTGTGGATGTTTCCAAAGTTAACGTCAGAAATCAGTGTTTCTAATGCTGAAGCTAGATGTCAAAACTATCGGTACTATGGATATTGCAAAATCTGATATTGTAATACGAAGCTGTAGAAGGAAGAATTAACAAAAATAATAATAACCAGATTCCATTATTCGAATTATTTATAACAGGAGAATAACTATTTATATTCATGTATTTTAACAGCACATCTTCAAATCATAATATAACTACAAATGTGCACGTCGCTTTCAATTTTGGGAGGGCTTTTCATTCTCAATTACTTATATACGTATTGAACTCAAAATTCATTACCTAAAAAATCAGATTTTTTCTATTACTAATAAAATAAATGTTTAGAATTTATTCCATACATACAAATAAAGCTTGAGTAACTTTCTATTTTTCTAAAATTTTCAGATTTATTAGAAACTGGACGCACTGGTTTTAGATTTTGAATCTGTTTGTGCATTTGTTGCTGCAAAATTAGAATACTCTTTATTGAGGCAATAAACTGCATTTCCAAAATTCCAGATTACAGTGCAGCACCTCGAAGAAACAATCCTTAAAATTTAAAAAAAAAATGTGTGAAAAAATTGAAGGTATTAAAAATATGAAAATCATGAACGTTAAAAAAAATTGTAATCTAATTTTCGTATGATGCTTAAAAATAAAGCTTAAAATAATTTTAATAGAAACATATACTATTAGCATAATGGTTTAAGAATCGACTTCTATCATCCATCGAAACCATCGAAACTAGGCCTGTGAAAATTTGAAAATATAACGTTGATTTTTGTTGTTTGACTTCTAAATTAATATTTGTTCGGCGTGTTATTGTATTTTAATTATAAAATTATATGTTTAAAATAAGCTGCTGAAAAGGGTAAAGGAAAAAAATACCAATGGTTATTATTTTATAATAAACTAGCTGGGGTACCCGACTTCGTTCAGAGTCCGAGGTCCAATTTTCAGTTGAAGGCAGTGTGATGGCACTCCTTGTACTTGCAAAGATTTTAAAATTTTGTAAGGAATTTAATACTTTCTTCAACGTTTACATTGTATCAATCAATTTGTATATTCTCTCTTCACAGGGAATTTTTGTTTCAATATTCAAGTTGATATCGCCGACAATATTATTTCTAGTTGCCAAAATTGCCCTTTGAATTAACCATTCCGGATTGGTATAGTTGTGTACAATGTTTGGAAAAATTTGGTCAATGAGTTCGTTTCAGTAGTGGCTATGTTGCAAAAATCACTGTTGAGTTCAATGAGGCCGGTCTTCGGGTCAAGTAGTGTATGTGCCTCCGCCTATTTGTAAATGTTTCTGAGGAAAATGTGTCGTTACTTCGTCTTTCGATAGTTCAACTCTCATATTTTTTGTTAGTCGCGGTATTTGTATGTGTAGCTAGAAATGTGATTTTTAAGCATGCATTGATTTCATCTGCTGGTGTTGACTTAAAGATAACTGGAAGTATTCTTCGAAAATCTCTTAAGAATAGAGCTCCTCCCATCACTTCAGAGTTTCCTCGTAAGTCTTGTAATGTTCTGTTCACGGCTTGGAGTGATTGTGTACGTGCCACCACTTTACACACTTTGTTTTCGATTTATATTTAGTAACTGTATCACATTGATTGCTCACAATTCACTGTTTGTTTTTATTACCGCACTGCACTTCACCGATAAGAAACTGACGCTCAGACCCATGACATATATTGCTGTATATAACCCTACGAATGAGTAGCCCCACCCATATAAAAATCCTTCGAACGGTCCACAATGTTCCAGAATATTTCACAACATTCGAGAATGTTTTGAACTATCCCACAATGATATGGGATGTTCCCGAACATACCAGACTATTTCGGAATATTCCATAATGTTCCAGGTTGTTCTGGAATGATCTCGAATGTTCTGGACTGTTCTAGAAATTTCTAGAGGACGAAACTTCCACCCTTATATCTGCGAAAGCGCGTAAAAACGGGAACCTTCTTCATGAATGGGCCATAAAGGGTTACCACACCATATTAAGCTTTTGATAGTGCCGGAACTCGTTTCTGAATTTCAGCGGCACGCACATTCAAACACTTATCTTTATATTGATTATTACCACGCAGAAAAATATGTACTTATTTAAGAATTAATTATTCGGGATGCAACTGTGCATTTATTTCTTTGGATCACTTCAGCACGTGACTTATATTATTTTTTTTTTCATTAAGTGATAAAAGTTTTATCTTGCCAGGATGTCATAACACCTTCTTAAAAATAATAAATTCATTTAAAGCGTTTTTTTCTTCGAGACGTTAAAGAAAAGATGAATGTCAGATATAGTATTTGCACATCTTTGAAACATAAATTTCGATTCCTTGAAAGACAAGTTCATAATAATATTTTACTCATATTCAGGCGATTGCAGCAAAGAAATAAATATATTTTCCAGCTTATAACACTTTGCGGTGAAAATATATATATTCTTTAAAAATTCTGTCACGATTTATAAATTATAGTCTTGTCGTTTATGAATTGAAATTCAGCAAGATATTTAAATATGATTACATTTCGTTATCAATAAAAACTTCTCAATACATCTCCAATAATAGAAAGACTTGTATAATTAATCGGAAGGACATTTTCAGCACTAATTTAGATTGGGCGACATGTTATATTTGCATACTTTGTTAATACTAAGCATGCATAACGCAATATTCTCCTATAATTCGTAAATTTACGACGTTTTTTATAGCTGTTAATTTAATTTCTAGAATGTATTCTTTATTCGCACAAATTTAAATTGAAATTGCTAGTCATAATAATACCATCGTATTTTTGGAAGGAGGGGGGGGGAAAGTTGATCACCTGGTAGTCATCTAATGGGAAGAGAAAGGCCAGTTCCATCTGGGAAAATGGAGTGAAACTCACAGAATGAGAAAAGGTTAATGGAGCGAAAAGTGAGTTAGTTGTCTCTCGAAATGCCCCTCCCCGTTCATTCCCGAAATGAGTTTTACCTTAGTTTATTGCCATTTATTGTTTCTTCTCTTCCTTACAACTGACCTGTGAGAAAACGAAAATGGCTAAGTAAAGAACAACGAAGTACAGCTTTTGCTTTCACAGTTAATTTTCAGTATTTTTCAAGCCATACGCTACAGTTGTTGCTGGTACATAGTATTTTGAAATATGTTGCTCATAAAATCTGTGAATGCAGGTATTTTCAAACATCATGAAAGCCTTCATTTACCCAGAAGATCAACGACATTTGTTAGAAACGTATCTTTATCAGCAAATAAATGTAAAGCAATAAAGTGGCAAACGTAGCTTTTCACAATTCCAGGCACCGTAAAACTTTTTTACCTCGTTTGTGATAATTTACTGAATCGTGTGTTTGTTAAACTGAATATTGCAAAGCACATGAAGTCTACCTACCTAAGAAAAAGCGTATATTTTAAGGGATACTTTCTAAGGGAAATATTCTTTTATTAATGCTATGTTTATAAAGATGAGAAATACCGTGAAAAAATATTCAAGCTGTCAGTTCGCTTACTAGTATTAGAAGCCATCCAGATATATACCCGTAAATATAGGGTCACAAAGACATTGATTTTAATTTATGATAAACACGAGATAAACAAATTTGAACATTTAATACCGAGTTGTATACCGCTTAGAAATTGCTAATCATTCACACAAAATTAATAATCTACATTATGGATATTAAAGATAGTGATAATTAACAACACGAATCGGCGTAACGTGCGTACATTTTCAAGACTATGATTTCGAAGCTTAAATAGGACGTCTTTCCTGAGCTGAAGGAGTAAGAAGAGCGACAGTGAAGTATAGAATAGTGTAAGAAGAGCGATAGTGAAGTGATAAGAACAGATAAAATATCCAAGAAAGTCCCTGCTAAAGAATAGCTATACAAACCCATTGGGCCATCTATTGATGAAAACCTAAAGATAAGCCACTGGGAAATAATTTCTTGAAAATAAAAGGGTAAAGAGGGATTGGAATTCAGATTATTAACCAGAGTCGAGAGATTTTTGTAAACATGAAACGCTCCAGGAAATCTCATTTGCCAGCGGTAGACATTTTGTAAAAGATTTTTGTTGCGGGGAAACGAGAAAGGCTATTTTTTACCATTAATGATGGGCAACCGAAGATTTTAAATTTCTTATTTCCGAATCTAATTCTTATCCTCTTTGTATCGAAACTTCAAGGCCCTCCTTGTTTCCTTAATATATGTTAAGCCACACTGGCAGGGAATATTGTGCCTCTGGAGTTCATATCCGAAATGTGGAAGTTAGGTACTGAACTTCGAACTTAATTGGTGGAAAAAAAAAGTACAAATGGTTTCTCTTATTTGATTAAGGAATGATTTGGCAAACCATGCTAAGGCTACCCGCCTACGGCAGGGGTCGGCAACCTACGACTTATCTGATGTAAAATTCCGGCTCTCAAGTTCCCTACGAAAAAATTAATAATTTATTATCAAAATCCTACAAAACAAGAAGATATATCTTTAAGTATGTTTAGTTTTTACTTGAACTATTGTTTTATTCTTAGAGATGAGACTCCGTGACCATGTTTATCTTTTATTTTTTCAGCTCCGCTCCAGCATGGCATCTTCTAAAAAAAAGAACTGAAGAAAAAAACCGAGAATTCAATCAGGACTCGACGAGTCGTTTGCATTCATAAGCAACACAGGTGGCCGTCCGACTTGTCTAATGTGCCTTGAAACATTCGCACACAGTAGGAAGTCAGATCTGGAGACACACTTCACTACAAAACATACCCAGTGTGTTGGTAAATATTCAACCAGTGACGCATTAAAAAAAGCTGTTTGAAGAGCTCCAAAAAAAACAGTCAAGTTCTATGCTAAGTAACTGGGCGCAGTCTTCAAATAATGTAAATCTGGAAAGCTCTACAGTATCATTAGAAATTGCAAAAAAAAAGAAAACCATTCATGGATGGTGAGTATGTAAAAGATTGTTTTATACGTGCATCTGAAGAATTGTTCCCTGACTTTTAGAAACAAAGCAGAAATTATGAAAAAATCAAAGATTTGCCGTTATCTGCAAAAACAGTACAAGATCAAATTGCTAAAATGTCTTCAAATGAAACACATATCCAAGTGGTCCAAAAGAACTGCTAGGATTGCTACCGCTCTCAGGGCAAACTCGTGGAGAAGATATAGCAAATGCTGTGCAAAAATACCTGGAAGATAATGGAATCGATATAAATAAAATCGTTTTTAGAGCAACTGATGGAGCCAGAAGTATGACAGGAATCTTTAAAGGAGTAACAGCGATTCTTCAAAAAATAAATAAATAAATAAATCACAAAATTCTAGCGTTGTGTGAAATAAAAATATTTCTCAATGAAAAAAAAGAATTTACCATCCCGAATTGGAAGAAGACAAAAATTTAATTTCATGGCTGCAAAAATTTAATTTCATGGTAGATACTACAATGAAACCAAATGAACTAAATTTAAAGCTCCAGTGAAAGGGCAACCCAGCCTACGCCTTGCTTGAAGAAGCAATTTGTTTCGAAAAAAAAAATGCTTCTTGTTGAAGACATGGAGAGCAGTAAATTACTTCATTTTAAAAATCTAAAGCAATATCGCGATGAACCCAATGCAACTATTACAGAAATTACTTCAGCATAGCTCTAAAAACTATGAAGGATGGATCCGCTGAGAGATTCGAGCAATTCAATACAAACAAAAGTACTCTAGCGTTCATAGTAAATCCTCTCAACATAAAACACATGATATCAACTTTGAGCCATTTGGAATTGATGATGAATCGCTTCAAATGCAATTGCTAGATTTGTAAACCAAAGACTTGAGTGGCAAGTTCACAGAACTCAAGAGGAAGTTGTAAGAGTTGGAGGTCCAGAAATGTATGCACATCGAACAGCACAAGTGGAGAGCACTAATAGAAATTCCGCAAGTTGAGGCCCTTATATTCGACGCATGGAATTGTCTTCCAGAATGCTACACTGAGGTAAAGAAGTTGGCATATGGGGTGCTGACAATTTTCGGGTCGACATATTCGTGCGAGCAAGCGTTCTCTTGCATGAATTAGTAAATTGTACAGTTAGAAGTCAACTAAAAAATAAAAATCTAGAGTCGTGCTTGAAACTTAAAACAACAAGCTATAAACCAGATCTAATCAAACTTTCAAAAAGCATGCACTACCTACATTTGTGTTTTAATATGAATAAATACTTTTCCGTAAATAAAGCTGTTTATTTTAAATCAAAAATCAAATATATAAAAGCAAATACTGTAACATTGAAATGAAAATTTTTAGTGGTTCTTTAAAAACTGTGAAATTTTGTAAATTGTAAACTTTGGCTCTTCCTTTTCAATAGGTTGCCGATCCCTGGCCTAGGGGGAAAAATGCCTTCGGCGTAGGACTTTTCAACGTATCCACGTTACCCCGAAGGTTCTTTGGTTACACCATGGAAGTAGGAAATAAAGGAGAGGCTCGAATTGGTTTTTTCCATACATTGCCCCGAGGCAGTGACGCGCCCTTCTCGGTTACCAAAACACTTAGAGATTTGCCATTAATATCAATAGGTTTTTAGATTATCGGAAGTAAATATTTTGTAATTACGTCGTAAATATGACTAAAAATATTTTTTCCTCTTTTTCAGAGGCCTAAGTCTGTGAAAGAATACATTTTTAAGCAGCATTCATTCTAAACGGAATTAAATGCTATACTTTTCCCAGCACAGTTTTAATATGAATGGAATATTTTCACAAGTTTCCGTTAATTAGATTAGAAAGATATTTTATGGTAATTTGACTTTTTCGCTTAAAGATTAGGAAAATTAAAATCAAAGTTTATTGTATTATGAATCTGAAAATTACGCATTATTATACTTTTCTATTTACAGAACTTCTTGCTGAAATACTTTCTCAAATATGGTACGATTTTCAGTTTCTGAGGCATCTTTTAAATCAAAAATCATAGTCACCCTGTTTGGTTCATTTTAAATTAGAGCACCTTCTATTTTAATACTGAAATACGATAACTATTGTTGCTGATTTCTGAATTCCATATATCTAACTTTCTATGAGTATTTCTAAAAGGGATTAAAAAAATGTTTTTAATGTTACTTAAAACTTGTAACTGAGTTATTATAAAGCGTAAGGAAATAATTTCTTTAACACATAACAATTTTTTTACCCTTGATTTCAACAACACATTCTAAAATTTCTATTTCATTAAATGCGCATCTCATAAACTGTGCTGTAAAAACAAATTTTAAAAGATTGTTTTCCAGTACGAAAAATTCTTGCTTAAATAGTTTTATAAATACATTTGTCAACAGAATTTCAGTTTATGTTTACAATCAATTGTTAAAGTCATTATATATTTATAAGCATTATGAATTTAGATCTGTTTAATAACTAGACTTCTTCATAGTAACATGCACAGGAATTTATGAGTGAATAAATCCTTCATTTTCAAACACATTTATAAATAGTCTAATAACTATATGTATTTCGTTAAAGATAAATGCATGCTTCTTACAAAAATGCGCAAAAATACCAATTTTCTTACTTTTTAAAAAGAATTTACGGCATTTGCAAATCTTTAATTTCCGTGCATTTATTATATTTTTCAAGTAAAGTAATTTACATTAATTTAATGTATATCAGGATTTTTTTAAGGAACATGTATAATTTGAATGAAAATTACATGCATTATTTTTAATACTTGTATTAAATAATTTTAATGCCTGTAATTATTTTTATTAATTTAAAATAATGCATGCAATAAGTCAGTTTTTGTTCGAAGTTCTTCCACGAACTCATCTTTTTCCTTAGGGTAGATAGTCCTTTCATGCTTTACCCTATTTAAAAATCTTAACCTTGTGGGGTTTGACATATTTAATTCAATGTTCGATCTTTGAACCCTCCCCCAAACACTAACAAGCGAATAATCGCATAAGTGCGTGAACAAACGCGTAAGACTTAAGAAGTTTTAAGTAATCTTTATTTTTTAGAATAAGTACAATCAACTCCTAACTCGGAGTATACATCAAAGACTCCACTTGGGCTTGAACTTAAATGAATAGGAAATTAAACTTAACTAAGCTTAACTAAAACTAACTGAAGATATAGCCGAAGCTATCAGGATTCTAAGTAATTTGCCCCAAAATCTGAATTAAATCGGCGAAGTCAAGCAAGGGCCTAAAGTATGGCCGAGCGTAGTATCTAAGAGAGAACGTAACCAAAAGGCAAACGCGCGCTAGTCAGGAAATCAGACTCTCTCTGTCGGTGAAACATCCACTTAAATAGAACTCTTACACATTTGCAATCACTGCGTTTCTGAAATTACATACTGGTAGGAAATTGGAAGCTAAAACTAGAAATGATAGAAAAAAAGCATAACTTAAAATAACCTTTAATAAAATTAGGATAAACCTTACAACCTGATATATGTACCGAAACACAAATATTTAAATATGCATAATTTTATATTTACATTTAGCTATCAAGTTTCAAACTTTTGACATGTTTCTGAATACATTCATTATCAAATTCAAATTTTCTAGTAAATATATTTTAGCAGAATATTCAATACCTATCTTAGCAATTTTACCCAGTTTAATAGTTTACTGACAATATAATAAGCAACAACTATCCATTTCACATTTAAACATTAACCTCATTGTCATCAGTTTGCAATCTTGATTGCTTTATTCTGCATACCAATATTGCCTCATTTTTCGAAACAGTTACAACAACTAACTGATCTAAATTCGCAAACAACTGAAATTTACATATTGCAAGGTAGTCCAAAGGGGAACATTATGCAAATTGTATTGATATACCAATTAATAACACTGATGATTAATTTTGTCATGCCTTGAAACTGTTTTAAAAGTAGCAGATCACCACTCAATCTGCCCTCCTTTTATTAGAGATTAGATTAAGAAATATAAATTTGTTACTTTTCATTTGTTATGTATTACTTATTTCAGTTGTGATTTAAGTTGTTTTAAAGGTAATGATTTAATTTATTTTGCTTCAGACTTAAAGATTAATTTGTTTTTAATTTTTTTGTAGTTGAACTTAAGTTTCTTTGGCTTGTTGAAAAGTAATTGTAGTCATTTAATTTGTTCTCTTGACAGTTTTGGTTAACGCTGATTTTAAGTTGCTTGTGTAATTAATTTTTCTTCTTTACTTTTGGTTGGTTAATAATTTAAATTCTGTTTAGTTAATTATTTTTTTTTCTTAACCTTGGTTGTTAATGTTAAATTCTTGATAAGTTGATCCTTAAGGTCAATCTTTTTAAAGTTTGTTTACACAAGTTGGTGTTTAAAGTTTAATTAAGTTTTAATTTTTATTGTGCCCCCTTTACTGCTAAATTTGGGATCCATATTTTTTGACTATGGTGATCGTTTTGGTGTTGTGGAGAATATAAATTTATTTCCTACTATGGTGGTCGTGTTTGGTGTTGGAATAAACCCAAGAAAATTATCTTTGAAATTATTATATTTTTATTTAAGTACTTATCAGTATTGAAGTTAATTTGTATGTAAGATCAATAATTAACACCTATCCCTTCAAAACTTTTCCGTTGCCTTTCCAAATTATTTATGGGTTTGTTTTCGATTTCTTCGCCCGCTAGATGGTAGTCTGTGAAACATCTGTCAACATTAGGATCGCTTGCACCCTGCGGAGAGGCTAGTTTCTACATTACTAACCCTGCCGCAGGGTCAGGGGGGCGGGGTGTTTTGCTTACTCGCAGGCTTTTCCTATGCTGGAATGGGACCCCTCGTCGAGGCTAGCAGCGATCTTCGCCAAATGCGGAAGCTCTTTCTACGTGGAGTTGCACCTTCCTGCGTGTTTTTCCCCTGGGGTTGCCGGGCTGTTGGCGGTTTTCCTACCATCTAAAATCGCCAATCGAGCCGTCTTGGCGAATTGAGTAAAAAGGATTGGGAGCTGGCGACGAGAGTGGACTGACGCAAGACTGAGACGAGGACGGACTCGAGGTAGACGCAGCCATTGACGGAAGGAGACTGAGCTGTCAGCGTTATCAGAGAACCAACGATGTCGGAAGAAATGGACGAGAGAAGGCTACTATGGAGGGCGACGCAAATGTCCAAACTTATTCTCAACTAATTACTTCCTTTTTTCTCTCCTTATAGAAAACAAGCAACCATATCTACAATGTATTCTCTATGTTAACTTCACTGTTTGGAACTGTGACGTCGGCCGAAGTTTGTTTGTCGGATGTCTGTATCTACCATGTTAAATTCCCTGTTTGGAACGGTAATAACTTTTATGTTTTTTCTACACCGCCATCAATGTAACTACTTGTAAATTATTCAGTAATATCTTAATAAATTCCATATTTAATTTTAACTTTTCTTGTAATGTTTCACTTTAAATTTAGAACACTGGACCAGACCACAACGCATTAAATTAAATTATTCTGTTGGAGCTCATGGTCACTATTTACGATTGATTTGAACACTAGTTTTACAGTATTTATTGTGTTTATCATGTTGTCACAAACCTTACACATTCATGTTATTGAGAATTGTTTATCCAAATATTGACTTATCTTTTGGTATTGAACTTAAAACATAAACACAAACTTTTAAGAATTAAAAGCTCCAACACATTTAACAGTATATGAACTGAATAACAGAGAATTTTCATTCATAATTCTGTATTACACTTAGTTATCAATTAAGCATATTGCGAAATAAAAATAAAATTTTAAAAAAGGAAGGGAACTTTATTTTGATATTTATTCTTACAGCTCTCTTAATCAATAACCATGGAATAAGGTATGTTTCGTATACAATTGCACACAGCTGCTTAATTATTTACAATATTTTTGCAAATACATTAGAGAATTTTATAAAACAAATTTATAATCAAAATCGCTGTTGCAAGTTATCGAAAAATAGCCAAGATATGATTTTTGAGTAAATGCCGCCAAACTATACAAAATGCTATTACCCATCTAGCAATAAACGCTTTTTTTATGCGGAATTGTCCTCACTTTTCGATTTGTGTGGAAGTACTACCAAATCGCTGTCACGTTAATATATGCTCTGGATATCTGCCAAAGATCTGCAGCACTGCGTCAGGCATACGGTGGGAATGGCATCTCCCTTTATTCTTATCACCATACGGTTAAGGGGACATATGACATAAAATTTTCAAATTT
Organism: Stegodyphus mimosarum; assembly: GCA_000611955.2. Lineage (NCBI taxonomy): Eukaryota > Metazoa > Arthropoda > Arachnida > Araneae > Eresidae > Stegodyphus > Stegodyphus mimosarum. The sequence continues at coordinate 458,353 of KK121829.1, forward strand.
TCGATGTTTCAATTTCGGGCTAGGAAAATAAAATAGACTAAGAGGATTCCAAAAATATGTAATTTATGCATGTTTCGAAATTTTAAAAGACCGAAATCTCTCATTAAAAAATGTACACAACCACTGACACACCTACGAGTTTAAAAGGTGATGTTTTATATTCCGTTACCTCTTACACATGCAGACGTTTTAGCAGTTTTTATTTCTTCCTTGGTCAGCATATGACTCTTTTGAAAGGCCCTTGGCTACACTTTTTTAATCTGGCTTCTTTACTAAGCTGTGTCGTAGACAATTGTCGATTTTCGTATGTTTATGTTCAACGTGCTTTCTTTATTTTAAGTTTCGCTATTCTTTTCGCTCTTTTCATTTAAATTCGTGCTTTCTGTGTTTATTTTTGAGTTTGAAAAAGTGTTTTTATGAGTATTATCACATTAAAATTAGGTTTGTTCGATGCAGTAATATGTTTTGATGATGGTATACAAAGCTGCAATAGAGTAATGGAACTATTAAAAATGCAACCAGTGCTTTATATGGTAATGTGTCTGCAAAAAATAGATTGTTTTAGAATTCGTGAGGCCGAGCTCGCTTACCAAAAGCTTTCTAAAATGGCCAAAAATAAAAATAAATTTATAAAAAAACAGCTTGATGTAGAAATGTCAGTTCAAGATGGTTATAGTGCAGAAAAATATTAAAATTATATTTTGTGTAAATTATTAGTGTTTAAATGTTTTTTTTTTTTCTCAAAATGAGATGTTCGTAACTTTCGGTACATTTTTCATGAAAACTATTCAACCTGGGAAGCTTCCAATTTACTACAGTTGTTTATCAAGACAATTTCGTTGAAACTATGCAGGATATAAAATTTACAAGCATTAAAATTGGATATATTAATAATTTAATACTAATTTTTTATGATTTTCAAAACATTTTACTAATTTATTCTTAATATTTTATCTTTTTAAGTAAAATGTAAAATGTTGCTTATTATTCATAAATGATACGTTTTTAACTACCATGCAAAATTTGAAGACGATTGGTGCAGTAATTTTTAAGAAAAGTGTATCAAATTAGCACATTGTCACAAGAGATTCGTCAAAGATAAGTGAAATTAAACAACTGTTTTTTTAAAAATATTAGGCATTTATATATATTTGATGTCTTTTCTGTAATCTACAATCTATGCATTTTAAATGAAAAAAAGAATCAAATGTATAAATTTATTTTGCGAAAAGTTATACCTTAATAGCTTCGTCTCGAAATAGTTGCATTTTGCCAATCGACATGTCGCATGTCCCCTTAAAAGCACGAAAACACCCAGTCCGTTTGCCTGAAATCGAGTCCAGGTCGAACTACAAGTGTTCAACAATTTTACTGTTCTACCGCTCGTGGGCTGAAACGACACGAAAGTTAAACGTCTCTAAAATACTTACATTAAACATACTACAAATTATCAAAAAGATACGTGTGTTACGTGAGTAAATTTTTAAGGCTACAGTTTCTTCGGTTACTGGGATTTATTTCCTGAAATTTCTTATCCACTGTTATCGCTTAAACACGTTTCTCTGTCGTCATTTTTGTTTCTGCAGCTGAAGACGGAATGTACCATTTAATATTTAAAACTATAATCCTATAAATTTATCATACGTTACACCTATTATTGTTCATTGCTATTTGTTGCTTTAACACTTATTCTTCGGGGCGTTCATATTTAAAATTATAATTAATTATTACGAATTTAAATTAATTTAAATATCTTTAGTGATTCATTAATTTTTATTTAAAATTATATAAATTAGAAATATTTCCTTTTGTTTTAAATTTTCCAAAGAAATTTGATTAAAAATAAATCACTCTGAAAATCTATAGAATTCAATTTTTTTAAGTTAATGCTGTAAAGGTTTTAAATTTACAACATTAACTTCAAAAATAAAATAAAATATTCAGGTAACGGAAATGATCCGGTATTCCGAACTAATAAAATGTTTCCGTTGGGGAAAATGGAAGCATTTTGACTTTCCCTATCCCGAACAAAAAAGGACAATTAAAGTTGTATTAAAATCAAATATAATTAATATTAACATTTTATTACACCATGAATTTGTATGATGGTAATAAAAGGCAGAAATATTTCTCTTATGAATGAAGCTGATGAACATAAGTATTGTTTAAGTAAATGTTCTTTAATACTGATCACACCTTTTAAATTTAGAAAGTATTCATTATCGATCAGACGACACCTGTAGGAATTACTACGTACAGGAGATGCTGAATAGGAGATAAAAGTTTAGGCAACTCTATTACTTCTGTGTCTCCGGCATTAAATTTTTCGGCTTTTTCAGTCATAATTTGATCAAAGAATAGGCATAATTAAATACTCACAAAAGAAAATATTTACAGGAATCAATATCCCCGACAGTAATATTAAGAAGGAAAGAAAAGACGATAAGTTTAGGTGGAAAGCAGAAACTATCCAATGAAACGAAGCCGTTGTAAACCACGCGAAAATCGAACGTGATCCGGTCTCCAGCGATTCAAAAGAAACACAATATTTGGTTATGAAATCGGAGTATAAAGAACAAGGAAAAGGTGTACCAGTTTCTTTGAAAATCAAATTATTTCAAACAGAAGTCCATTAAATATTGAAATGGAGCTGCTGCTATATGTTTATATGTTTATACATAAGTTTGGACTTAAAGCTTTAAACAAAGGACAAGGCAACTTTTCGTCGAAATCCTCAAAATCAAATATCTCACATATTTTCAACTCCTAAGAGTATACTAATTCTAGTCCTGCTGCAAAATCAGTTTTACTGCTTTGAACAACGAATAGGATTACACAAGGTAAGGGTTATAGGAGAACCTGCTATTGCGAATAAAAGTTCCGTTTTAAAGTTTAGAGATAATTTTATAAAAGAAGTAAGGAATATTTTGCTATTCTGTTTGTAGATAAACAGTTGTTATTCACATCGAAACAAAAGGGGAAAGGACAGCACAGACTTAAACTTGCTGTCGTCATATAATTGAGTTAAATTCATCACTCTGATGGTCTAGACTTTAGAAGAGTATGACTGCTAATACGAATCAAAGCGTATATTTGTCTCCCGCTTAAAGTTTACCAGATAGGAGTAGGCTCTCTCACCTTCTCACGAATGTAATATCGGACATCTTCTGTTATGTATCCTGATAAACGCTCTTGGTGAAGAGACGACTAAATGACAGGCGTGGCCTTTGTCCGCCCGTATGGAGAATATCCTAACAATAGCATCTACATCTGAATTTAATTTAATGACGTATGATTTGAACGAAAGAAATTACTGTAACAAAAGCGTTATTAGTATTTATTAGTACTTAACGGCGAAAGCCACTTAAATTGATCAGACTGTTGGTTCTTTAGCGGCATGATAGTTCAACAGCTACAGAAACAAAACTCACAATGAGCGTATATCTTAACGCTAATATTATTTACAAAAAATTTAATGAAGAAACTGATAATTTTCAGAATACTATTAAGTAACGGAATTCCCTTTGCACTTGCGCAGCTTTAAATGTAACTTAAAAATCGTTCAGTCCAAAAAGCAACAGCTTTAACAGCTGTCAACAAGGACTTTATGGTTGACAATAGAAAGGGAATGAAACCGAGAAAACCCAAACCCAAGTAGTAATCTGGGAGGTTACATCTAGGGAGGCTGATAACTTTTAAACCTTTCTCCTTCCTATATACGGGGATGTTAGTTCAATGATTTTCGCTCATTATTTACGAACTGCGTTTATGCTTCGTCTAAGAGCGTCAGTGCGATTTTAAATTTCAATTGAAAGAGAAGTATATTTTTTGTCCTTCTAATATTTTGCAAGAGGTTCTAAAACAATCGGTTAAAACAAGTATACGAGTCGAAGAATGAAGTTTTAAGAGAAAGTATTCGTTTGATTATCTTCCATTTTTTCCTGCTCCTGTCTTCAAAATCCAGCTATCTAGATTCTAGGCTCTGTAGCTAGATCGTTTTTGTAGCTATTGGTTCATAGCTAGATCCAGAGCAGTACATTCTCAGACTGGAGTAATGCACCTCAGAATTTATATTATTTTTAGTTTAATTATACAACTCTATAGTGAAGAAAATATTCGATATTCTAATTCTGCCTTAACAGCATAAAATTAATCCTAATTAACTATCAATTCTAATTAATAGTCGAATTAATTCTAATGGATCATATTAATTCTAATAGCCAAATTAGTCCTAATTAATTGTAGAAATTAAACAGAAAATACCTAATCTTCTCCAATAATTGTTTGTAATATCTTCAAGTAATTTACGTGAGCACTTACCGAATTGATGAAATTCGCTTTATGAACTTTAAAATTATTTTTTTTGGTATAGACTACATCAAACGGCAAATAACCCTTCTACCCTTTTACACAATTTACCTATAGCATGTAATCGAGCAGTCAGTTAGTAGAAAAGTGTATTTTTTACACGAAAATACGGTACCAGGATCAAAGAACATATTTGAGTTTAGAGGTACCGCAAAATATCGTTAGTAATGCGTCGGTAATTTGAGGTATGAAATCCAGAGTTTCTTTCATTTTCTTAGAAATATATTAATGGAGACAGATTTCGCTAAGATAAGAGGATTATATGCAGTGATTAGAGATATAAAAAATTGAATCTAATACTTTTTTCAGGTAAAACTAATAACTTTGGTGACAACGGCATTAGCATTTTCGTAAGAATTAATGACAATATCTGTTTGCATGAATAATATCATTTTAAATTAAGTGTCACGTTTAGTAACCCAACCTGATATCAATTATTTTACTTAAAGAACGCCTGCTTTGTTGTTTTTAATTCTTAATTGATGCATAAAAAGCATTTATGTACCTGAAGTTTTAAGAGAAATGAATTAATTAAAGCATATTTTCCCATGAAAGCAAACATCGAAAAAAGAGAAAAGCTTTAATTCAGAGAAGGTGCACGGTAAGCGATATTTTTCCAAACTTTCATAAAAATATTAATGCATATAAATTACTAATTAAAACAAGCTATAGAAGAGTAAAAACCTGTGTCTTTTCTGACGAGGTCAATTAAAAGGTCTCGACGTTCCATCAAAGTGGGGAAAAAAGTCCAATTTTGTTTGCTTTTAAGAGGATTAAACGCAAAATGGATTAAGTCAGTTAGTTGTCGTTACATGTATTAGCTTAAAATTATATATAATATAAAATAAATAAATAAAGTACCTAAAACTAAAAAACAGCGTATTTTTTCTTATGAAAAGTGAAACTATGTTCGAAGTTTTATGACATTCATGAATTACTCTAATTAAATTGCGCTTTTTTAATAAAATAATTATTGGTGCTTAGGAGAAAATAAATTTTATGTAGTCGTTAAGAATCGCGACTCAAATCTTAGAAATGTTGAGTGTTCAAAATGTAATGTCTTAGGTACTGTAAACTTTTTTTATGTATATTTGCGTATGAACTAACACTGAAGGTAAGGTGAGGTATAACTTTTTTTTTACGACTCAAAGTAATATTCATTTTGAGCACTAAACATATAATGTTTTAAGAGCCGTAGAATACCTAAATCAGTTTTTGTAAGAAAGATGCAGTCATTATCTTTGTTTTCCACGCCCTTAAGTCAATACATAAGTTTTTTCTTAAAAGAAGATACTTTGGCGTTTTCATAAAAAAAAGGTGGTATTTTCCCCTAACGCTGATATATTAATTTCATTCATTTTACTGCGAATTTCAATGGATACTTCAGTTTATACACCAATCCTTATTATTTTAAAGTATCTCAAAGGCAATGTTATGGTTTTCACATATTACTGTATGGAGTCTGCTTTTAAGAAGTCATGATTTTGTACAATTTATTATCATCTTTATAAATGAACACTTATTAGCTAAGCAACTAAACTTCACAAAGAAATCAAATGCATAGAAAACTCGTGGAAAAATCAATTATCCCTATAAGCATTCATTGTGAAGTGATTCCAAAGTGACTAGCCATCTATACTTATATGCGGCTATATCTAGAGAAACATAGAGCGGATTCTAGAAACTGTCGAAAGATCGAGAACGAGCAAGAATTTTCTCGCATCTGCAATTCCAAGAAAAGGCCAAACATCATCTGCTTGAGGAGATAAGTTTCGGCATTCTGAATATAATTTCTAAATTTCTTATTTTCATTCTACTTTTCTCTAATGTATAATTCAAATCCCTTTTTATTTATTTTAATTTCCTGGAGCTGTCAGGTAACGCTGCGTGGCGTCTGCAGAGCACAGTTTCTGAAACACTGCTCTAAATAATAGAAATAAAAATTGAACTAAAAGTGTGATTTTTTACAATTAGCATTCAAATTTATTCACATAGTACTTGTACTAACGCACCAAAATAGTACCAATGTTTCTGAGTGCAGAGTTTTAATACAACGCAACTAAAATATTTAAGATTTTCATTCAATGTTGCGAAGCTCCGCACAGAATGTGAACGGGAAATTTTTGCTAGGATTCAGCTTTTATCAAAACTGAAGCAGGACTGGAATATCTCGTGACAATGCATCTTCAAAAATACCTGTTAAGACTTCTTTGCTAGAGTACAGTCGCAGTTGGTTGGAAAACTGTATCTATGCACGACAGGAGAAAAAAATGGTAGCGTAAGACCAAGTAGCTCGAGATGTTAAATGATGTCCGTAATTTTCATGGAAAACTGTAAATAAATATATGTACAGATAAGAAAGGATATCGTAGTCAATGAAAATCGATAACCACCGATGGCAAAGGTAAACATTTCTTCCCTAAAAATTACCCGAAGTCACAAGGGCAATTTTAAACTGATATTGTTTTAAATTCAAGTATTATGAAGCAGTTTTGCAAGCAAAAACGGGTACATAATTTACAACATACCAGAGGGCAAGCCTGTCAGATGATCGGATTGCGGCCAAATAAAATTTCTAATTTCTAATTTATAATTAGGTACTCCTGTACAATATAATTGTGTACAATTAGAATTTATAATTATGTGCTTGTGAAAAGAAAATGCATAAAAATCTTTCACTATGAATAAAGTAAGCTCATTCTTTCCCAGCTACAACCAATTAGCAAATAATTTTTTGTTGCCAAACTAGGAAACAAAACCTTTTGATACGTATACCGTTAATACGTATAACGTCATACTTTAAATTTAACGTAATTACCAACTTTTTCTTATTATCAACAAAGAATTAGTGAAGTCAGTTATCTTAACCTGAAGCAGAAAAGTTGCCAACAGCAGCTCTTTATTTAAAATGCTGACATTAACGCAAAATTTTCGACATACAATGACGTCACATGCAATCCCGTACTTTTTTCAACGTCAGAATATGAGCTTATATAATAATAATATATTTAACATTCGGTAATGCTACTATAATTTCGTATTTTGCAAAACTTTGTACTTGCAAAAACGTTTTTTTAATAAATTCTGCTATTTGAAAGCGAGCAGTGGCAACACTTTTCGAATTACACTTTTTTGCATTGATCATTGGTAATTAGTATACAATAGACATTTAGCATTTTTGAATATGCCTTTACCAATATAGGAAGTTTTTGCTTGAGGGCGTTGGCGTTAATTAAAAGTTTACGGGCACCGACGTGCTCCCGCCTTAGTTGAATCCGTGGACGAATGCCGCTATCTAGCGACCAAAAGAGTCTGTAGCTGAAAACGAGAGATTTAATCACGAACTTGAGCTATTGTAGGGGAAACTCAGACAGTATAAGTACTATGAAAATATAATTTCCAGATGGAGAACACAAGAATATATTTCTTGTAATATTTGGAGTATGCTGTAATTTTACACTTGGGGCTATAACAATTTGAAGATGAAAATACACAACACGAATCACTAAGTAAAACCTGCTTAATCAAGTGTTGCAAAGTCTATGACCCGCTTTGTCGGGTGAGCAGATTTTTATCTCCAGGGCACGAAACTGTTATCACTCGGAGAAAATGAGCGCAGAAACTAACGCATTTTCAGAGTTTTCAGTTAATATCTCGGATGATTAAAGTCGTACGAAGATGAGAATGGTCGAAATGGCTTCTCATGAAATTTTGGAATCGAGAGTTATATATTTTAAGTTTGGCAATGCTACTTTTATTTTGTATTTTGTGAAACATATAGATTTTTTTATTAACAAATCTTGCGATTTGAAAGCGAGCAGTGGCAACACTTTTCGAAATAAAGCAGTTTTTTTCTCCAGCGCGTTCGACTGTTCCCACTCGAAAAAATGAGTGCAAAAATAAGCGTTGTCATAATTTTTAATTAATATCTCGGCTTATTAATGTCGTACAAAAATGAGAATAGTCGAAATGGTTTCCCATGAATTTGGGGGTACCACTCTTGAAATTCAACTCCCTGTCGTTGCGCAGAAGACGATGCCACAAACAAACGAACAGGCGCCCTCAGATTTTAATAGCATAAATATAGTTCAGGCAGTTATTCTTAATGATAATTTTTGCACTTTAAAAATTTAATTAAAATATAAAAGTTAAATTTTGATTCTCCTCAACTGCATTAGATGTTTAGACTACAAATCTTGTTTAACATTTGTTTTTTAAAGAGAAAATGTCTAATGAGCTTGAGCAGATGGAACGTTAGGCTGTTATTGGATTAATTCTGGCTTTAATCCAAAAATATTCGGTTTTGACCAATGCAAAATGCATTCCCTTTTAAATAATGATACTCAGATAAGAAACATGTCGGATATCATTTATAACCATTCAAGCGCAGTACGAAGGTCTTGCTTTCCAATATTGCATTGCTGAAATTACATGTACAACCAAAAAACAGTGACGAAGCTCCTAGAACACCATCATGCTGCTATGCTTTGGACTTGCCAGATCGTTTTCTCATTAATAGAGAGAAATTCACAATGCACGCAATATTTCATCATTAGGGCAAAAGAAAACAGTATTTTATTTTCTAGGACATAAAAATACTGATTCTTATGGTTTTTAAATGAAAAAAAAATATTTTAAGCTTCATAAGGGAAAGAAAAAGAAACCGAACAGACGTTTTCCTATTTTGCCTTATTTCACTTTATTTCTTTACATTCTTAAGTAGTAGTTAAGGACAGAAATTTTTTTCGGATAACTTTCTAAGGAAAACTTCAACTTGATTCATGTTGAACATGGGGAGAATCGTCCATTCCGATCACCTGCACTGTGAAATTCCTTTTCAGATTTCAACCTGATTAGAACTACCAGAGTTTAGCGATCTGAACTATCTGACCATTAGTGGATTCAAATGTAATTTTTACACCAGAGCATTGGTAGAGTAATAACCTGTTTGATAGGTCAAGTCTTGTTCAAAAAAACATTATTTAAATGACTAAGGTATAATTTAGAAGATAAAATTAAGCCTTTTTGATACTTAAAAAAGAATATAGTTAATAGACATGAATTGTTTAAACATTATAGCAATGGCTACTTCAAATACTTTTAAGTCTCGGTAGTTCACATCAAAAACAACGCAAAGAAATGTTGTTATACAGTGTATAATAATCATACCTTATACCATAACCATAATTTAAACTGTTATTACACAGACATTTACGATAATTTTTAATTTAGAAATATACGCTGGAATTTTGTGAACGCATTTTGTATACTTTTGATACATAGAGACTGCTTATACTTCAGGACTAAAAATATTTCATTTAGTTTCCGACAGAAGAGTTTACGATTAATTGAATTAAAATATCTGATGTTGATACCACATGATTTCCTTGTACAGCCTTTTACATGACGCGCATTTTTGCACCACTTCCTTTAACCTTATTTCATAAAATTTTATTACAAATATACTTCTCATTCAATAAATACAGTTCTCATTTCGTGGGAAGGCAAAAATAAATGAAATATCAAAACTATTTCATTAAACATTTTAAAATACAAAAAGGAAAAAAAAACAGTTAAAAACAAAATTTTTACAATTAAAATTACTATTTCTATGGAAGAACAAGGGCAGGAAGATAAAATTTTCGGTGCACAAAAGAAGTAAAAGAGCGTTAGTTCACGCGTTTCACTAGGATTAGAATATAAACACAAATTTGGGGGCAGCAAATTCTAGTTCTTTTCGATATCCAATAATGAATTATTTTCTAATTTGTCTAAGATATATAATTATAAAAATAATTTGAATACAAAAAACTCCAAATTTTCTATTATCTTTTGTATCAAGTCTATTTTTCGAGACCATATCACTTATTCCAGACCAAATATTTGGTAAATTTAAAGTGTAAACTTCAGCTTATACATTAAGTTCCTACACGGATAAAGAACAGCCGAGGAAACATTCTTATCTATCCCTTGCAATAACTTTCGAAATGCTATTAGTACTTGAAGATTACCAGTCAGGGGTGACATTCTAATACTGCGAGTTATGTGTAAGCTGCGTTTGGAACAGCGGTTTGTTATATATTGTTTAAGTTTGAATATTACTAGCATTTCAGTTCAAAATAATTTGAAATCCATGTAATTATCAAATTATGCATTAGGATATAAATCCGCATTTTCAGGAGGGGTAATTAACAGATAGATGTTGTAGCATGTTTGTGTAACCAAGAACTTCACTTGCTTAGAATTAAAAGCATGCTATTATAATAATTATTTCTTTTGAAACAAAATAAATTTCTATATATCGCATTACTTATAAGCTAATATTTTGTCACTAATGAGAGAAATTTTAATATATCACTTATTAAATTGCAGGAAGTTTTCAATATAAAAATATAAAACCTGCTGTATAAAATCTGCTGTCCAAAAAATGCTGTCCACAATTCTCCGATATAAACATCAATCCCGTATTTCACATGTTGAACAACAAGTGTTTCCCCTTTCAGAAAGAATCTTCAAAAAAGAAAATGTTGAATATTATAATATTCATCGTTTCATGTCAATAATGTATTGTTTATCTTAAAGCATATTATGTCACTTACTTGAAAAAGCAGTAATAAATTTATCGTAATTATGTGGCTCGCATTGTAACTCACTTTTACCTAAAAAAGCATGAAGGATATTCTTTAATTCTTATAATAATAAATCTGTTTTAATTTTGTTTCATACTTATAATTATTTCATACATACAAAATCAAGCATTTCATAGAGATTAATTATTTGTTTATTGAAATTCCAGTGCATTTGTAAGTCCTACTCATGTGCGTATAGCGGTCTATTTATTTATTTATTTTTATTCAAACAACCAAAATTTGCCGTTCTTATGAATTTCCGTCTTTTTATATTCCTCTTCGTATGTTTGCGGGATATTGATACTTATGTAGAAAAAATTAACTTAATAATAGTAAGGTTTAACTAAATAATAGTAAAATATCCTGTTCTGTAAAATTATCCTATTTAATTAGTTATTATGCATTTATTGTCACACTTTAAATAATAATCAGAATACAAAACATGTAATTTTTTCCCATTTTAAACTGCTTAGCTTATGATTAAATACAAAATTTTTATTTATTTTGAATAATATGATTTCTATTTATCAATTCGCAATCACATAATACTTTTAAATCAGAATAAAATTCCAAACCTCACAGTATTTATAAGCTTCCAAAACTCTTCATAAGCTATTGCTTGCTATAACGTGCTGATTAAGTTCAAAAGTGGTCAAATCGAAAGCTCATATTTCTGTCCAGATCTGTCGAGATGGTATGTGGGAGGATAAACTTCAAAGTTCTCACATATAGCGTATACAGTCAACTTTTCTTGTATGTAATTTCATTTAAGACGAGGCAAAATATCTTCAGTAATTGCATGTGGCAGAAATCTCTATTACTTACATTATTTTATGCTCAGCAAAATTCTAACTTATATTTGCGATTTCATAAAGAGTTATTTCGAAGTGAAAGTCATTTAGTGCTTGTTTTATATAACAACGTAATTCGATAACCGTGAAATGTAACAAAAGAATTCGAAACATTTGCATTTCAAGTTATTATGAAGCTAATTTAAAGGTGCACTGCTGTTCAATGCATTTTGAAATAATACCACTGTGATTTCAAAAATGAGAAAAAATGCTAAGTATGCGAAATTATGTATTAATATTTAAAAAAAAATAGCTCTAAACGCATTTCACTGTTGCATGCAGTTTGAAAACGTTTAACTGAGATTCTAAATTTAAGAAGATATGTTATGTAATATATTTATTATTCTGGATATTGCATGAATGTATGAACGGTTTTTTTTGTAAAACATGCTACAATGAGTGCATGAATGTTCATAAAAATTCGTAGGTAGTAGATGGATGCATAAGAAAAGCTCTTCAAAGAAGCTTTAGTTTAAGCCCTTTTGTAGTTATTTATTCCTAAACATTTTACATCTTGCCTACATTTGTATTTATGTATCTTGCTTCTCTCTATATGTAATGCAAGTAAGTAAATAAAAACAAAATATTACGACCTAGAAAGCAAAATTTGTAAAATAGTAAAACATAATTGTTATAGTTTGTTGTCGATCCAGATTGCACAAAGAGAAACAAGCGAACAAAAAGATAAAAAACGAAGTTAAAAGTAAAAAGCGTCTGATCGGCTTTTCCTTCTTTTGATATCTATTTTGATTTATTATAATTTGTATTAAATTTTTATTCTGATATTTAAATTTCATAATGCTATTCAGTCTGTAAGTATTTACGCAGATGATTTGATATTAAATTGGTCATCATCCTTTCTCTGTGTTTCAGTTATGGATCAAATTTGTACGTATACACATGCTATTGGAGTTAATTTTTAGAAAATCGTTCCCAGTAGTTGTGCATCTAATGATTACTGATCAGGTACTCGTCCAAAATTATGACTGCATCTGTTGATATTTTAAATAGCTGCTTTATCCCTTGCCTGGGATGCACCGCAGGGGCTCATCTACCTTATACCCTAAAAATAGGAACACATCTACGCAGAGAACTCTACCGTAAGTTTAGCTTAATTCTCTTGTAGTCTCTTCTAAACGCCAAAAATGACTTCTTTTCTCAGTATACATTGTCAAAAATAATCCGACTTTGTTTTTTTTTTCTTATCTTACAGAAAAAGAAAATAATTTAAGATTTTATTTAAGCATTATCTATATTCTGATATACATTCCTAGCACGGCTGAAAATATAAGAAACACCAGGGCTATGTGTTAGCTCTTTGCAGCTAGCAGATTCACCGCAAACGGAATTCAATTAAAACCACAGTGTTATGCAGTACTTTCCACTTAGTCAGTTGGTGAATATAAATAATCCGCCGTATGATTCCTTAAGATTTTATTTTCAGCTTCAGTTTCGATGGGATTAGAGATAAAATTAAACGTCGATTATTAATATATTAAGTAAACTAACAGTAATGAACTATTACTAGAAGTAACTGTTCAGCAAAAATTCAAAAAAGTTAGGATTTGAATTTCTCATCGAAAGCATATCAGAAAATGTTCTGTGTCTTTGCTGTAACGAAGCCGTGTGTTTTCCAACTGAAATAAAATTCATTCCCTGATGTACTATATTTTAACATCATAATACAAGATAATGAAACCATCTCGCAAATCTAAACAAATAAGAGATTTGGTTTTATATTTATACATTGTTTTACTAGTTAAGAATTTTTTATTCTTATCGTTTCAAGTAAAAGAAACACTTCTTCTAAAATAGAGAATACATTACTTTTCAGATTCGCTTAAAAGAAGTATGCATGTATTATGTACATTTTAGTGTAAATAAGCGCTTGCGTAGCTTTTATTCAAAAGCCTGAAATTTTGCGTAATTGTGCTTTGTTATCATAGCAGTGAAAGAATTACTGCGGTTTGAAGCTCTAAATAATTAATAAATCTCTCCTGTGATATTTTCACCATAAAAATACTGGTAATTAAGAAGTTACCAATTGATGATAAATGGCAGATGCTTAAGAAAATATACTCAGATTATTTTTCCAGTTGCAATAACCGACACCAAAATGCCATAGTTTTAACTTCATTTATGCCATTTAATAAGGTAAATACCGCCGCTATTTAAGAAGAGAAGGCGTTTAAAATAATTGAAGGATAAAGTTAGTTATATGTAACGGAATGAATGAGAACGTCCTAATTAAAAAGAGTTAAGGGGCTTTAGAAAATTAATTAAAATTATGATTTTTAATACATACCCCCTCGAGAGAAAAAGGATCCTGAAAAGAAAATCTTTGTTAAAGAAGATACTGCAATAATTTATATTAGACGAAAGAAAAACAAAATTAAAACAATACACACAAGCATAAAAATTTTGAAAATTGAAAATTAATTAAATTTTTAAATTATTATCTTAGACTTTTATTGTGATGAAGGCATATTCTATACTCCTACCACAGTTACCAACACACTCATTTTCATAAAAATGTACACACATACGTTTTTAAAATTTTATAATAAATTTATAGAAGGTAAATAGATATACAATCAATACTGAATTGTTGTTTCAATATTACGTACTGCATTGTTACTGTAAAAACCCTTTGTTAATGGAAGTATATATCAGTATTTTATTTAATTGATAAGCAATGACTAAAATATATGACTTGACACGTTTAAAATATTATAATTTCCTCGCTGTTTTGATAAAAGATAGAATTCATGTATGATTAAGAATAATAGAAATAAGATTATATTAATCATTGAAACGTGTGTATCAAATAAGGATTATTTATAATGAACGATAAGGTGAATAAATAATAATAAACGTGTGTATCAATGTATGATCATTTATATTATTTATAATGATAAAAGATTACTTATGATGTATAATTTTTTATAAAGATAAGGAGGAAAAAAATACGATATCTTGTGAATCAGAATAAATTACTTTCTTCTAAGCAGCTTGCTCTCTTTGGATATAAATAAGTTAAAGGCACTTTAGGTTTGCTGATTTAGTAATGTATTTCTTAATCATAAATTTTCATATTTAAATACTTAACCAAATTCTCAATAGTTTGTACCCTCTGCCGGAAATACTCACCTATTAAGTGATTACTATATAAGCACTCCAAAGTCATCTTCGATTAAATATGTTGATTTAGTGCAGCGGATGTAACTCTATAGCTAATGAAATATTAATGTTTGGAATCGTTATTTTGTACTTAATTACGAATAAAAATAAAAATAAATTAAGAATTAAAAGGAAAGCGTTATTATGATAAATTTTAAAAGGTGGTTTTAATTTGATAAAGTAGTAACTCATGAATATATGAACAGAATGGTAATGGCATCCATACATTTTTCCTCTTTGTGAGGAGGAAAGAACCATCTCATTGATTCGGAATGTGCAAGAACAAGAACTTTAGGAATTTTATTAAATTTTCCATAATTGACTTAAGAAATAAGAGTTAAATTCACAACTAAGTGCACTTTATAAGAAGCATATTTCATGGTTATACGATTGAATTGCAAACTGTGAAGCTTGTAAAAATATCTTAGGAAAGGAAAGAATGCTGTAACGTTAACGTTGTATTTTATATAAATAACGTTTTTGCACGCCTTCACTATCGCAACAATAGTTTTAAAATATATTTACCATTTTGACAAACTTCATGTTTATTAAGATAGAATAACACGCCGAACAAGTATTAATTTGAAAGTCAAACAACAAAAATCAGCGTTATATTTGCAAATTTTCACAGGACTAGTTTCAATGGTTTTACTGAACCATTAATCTCATATGCCAAAACGTAACTGACCGAGATAAGATAAAATAAGAATGGCTTTAGAGGAGTTAATCACGCCATCTATTGATGAAACGAGACTGTTACATAATTTCCTTAAAGGCTGAAGGCAAAGATGGATATGAGTTAGGGTCATTAATTAGAACAGAAATATTTCTTTTGAATGTGAAACGCCTCTAGAAAATCTAATTCATCAATGGAAGATTTTTTTGAATAATTTTTTGACCAATGTAAATTAAACCATACTGGCAAGGAATCCTGCAAATACTCCAGGAATTCATATCCGGAATGGGGTCCTTGAGTACAGAGATCGGAATTGTTGATAGGAGAATAAACAACCCGAAGGTTAATTTTATAGCTAAATATATGTTCAAAAAAAGAAAACACAGAAGTCCTCTGTTGCCCAGCATTATTGGTCCGAAAATCACATTTTCAATTTTTCTGAAGCCAAAATTATTCAAACAAACATCTTCCACTGGTGAATTAGATTTTCTAAAGGCGTTTCACATTAAAAAATCTTTCTGTTCTAGTTAACGACCCTAATTCCAATCCATCCTTACCTTCAGCCTTTAAGGAAATTATGTTTTAGTTCTTGTTTCATCAATAGATGGCGCTAGTATATTAACTCCTCTCCAGCCATTCTTAGCATATCTTATCTAGTCACTATATCTTATCTCGTTCATTTGCGCTTTGGCAGCTGAGGTTGATGGTTCGGTAAAACCATCGAGACTAGTCCTGTGAAAATTTGCAAATATAACCCTGATTTTTATTCTTTGACTTTTAAATTAAAATTTCATGTTCTTTAGTTACAGAATACGTAACATTAAATTTTGTTGAATCCTTACAAACACGTAAACATTTTTTTTAAAATTTAAAATGGTATCATTCCCATTTAATTCATTTTAGAACTAGGCATAGTAATATAAATGCGTCACTTCTTGTCTCTTGCCTAAGTACAACAAACACGTTGTGATAGCTTAAGATTAACATTATACCAACAATAAGGAGTAATGTTCTGAATAT
The DNA here is from genome assembly GCA_000611955.2 of Stegodyphus mimosarum. Taxonomy (NCBI): domain Eukaryota; kingdom Metazoa; phylum Arthropoda; class Arachnida; order Araneae; family Eresidae; genus Stegodyphus; species Stegodyphus mimosarum. The sequence continues at coordinate 475,077 of KK121829.1, forward strand.
ATTCAATCAGGACTGGAGCTAAACCATTTGAATCTCTGAAGGGCTCAACAATCAACACATTGGTGGTACTTTTTGACCGATTGCGTTATTTGGTATTCTGCACTGATTCATGTAAAATACAGTTTAATTACGAATTCGAAATAAGACTGAATTAAGAATTAGACCGTTAATTTAATAAATCTTAATATTATTCTGTAATTATAGAAATGAGTATATTCTGATAAAAGGCCTCTTTCGTTTCACTCCAGAAATGATGATGAAACAACTTTATCTCTTAAATTTTAAATTTAAATACCCACACTGTTAACATACATTACACAGATATAGAAACATAGACAGAGATGGAGATATACATACAATAGTAGTTTGGAATATGGATGACGTAGAACATGGTGTAGTTGATGCAAAGCCAGATTAACAAGTATTTAGTTTAAAAAAAATTGAATATAAAATACACAGATAAGCTTGCGCAAAATGCGCTTCCGGTCTTTAATGATATCATTTATAATTTTTTACATTTTTGTAACATATTTGGAATCAAATAAACAGAAGTTGGGGTGGGGACAGTACGCTACCAGGATACAAAAGCTGAGAAGAAATTCATAGACTGTACTATGAATGTTAGTGAGGTTACAGTTAAACATTATTTTACTTTTATTTTATCTCACATTGTTATAGGATAAAAGACTTTTCGCACTGTGTATGTATATGGATCGTTAGCATTGTATAAGAACTAAATTATAAGGATTAATTTGAAATAACACAGTACAGGGAGATTCACTCTAAGCAAGTTCCTATTCGACAGAAAAAAGGGGAAATAACCAAATTAAAAAGAAGATTGAACGTGCCATTACAAATTACAATTTTAACTTACATTCACACGCTCACACAGATATCACTTAATCACTTAGAAGTACTAATGTCGTAGAAAAATTTATTGCATAGATACAGAGAAATATTGATGGCCTAGAAACGTAGATTATAGATTCGAACGCATACGAAACTGGCGGCCGATGCGAATTAAATCTTCATTTTTATTTCAGTAAACATATTGCAGCCTCAAACAACTTGTTGTGCCTATTTCAAAATGGTCATATTTTTCAGAAAGCTCCATGTTTATAACTAAAATGTTATTAATATTTTGTTTTATTATTATTAATTTTGATTGTATTTTTATGTTTATAACAGTTTCCTTTTACATATTTATTGGTTCTCTCTGTCCACAGATGAAGTTTGTCCGAGTGCAGGTTTTCATTCATGGACTCGTAGGGTTCGACAAAAAGTAAAAAGTAAGCAACTAATTAAAACAGTTTATTGGTTAATTCAGAACCAGGCTAAGATTTTTTTTTCCTGCTTTTCGGGATGCCAACCCATGAAGATGTTACGAGGAATGCTTTTTTTTATCATATTACAATATTTTTATGAGCTTTTAGGTTTTAGTTCCACTCTTTCAGCTTATTGCAGTGGTCTTTTTTGACTCAATGGTCTTTTATTATTTCTTTTTATTCCTGTTTCAGTAGAACATTAATTTAAAATTAAGACATCGTTTATATTATTACTTTTCTATTACCCTTAAATTACTGCAGTTTTCAACTCATTGTTTAGTTACTAGTTTTGTAAAATAATAGTTTTAATGGACTATTGCTTATTTTGAATGATGCATAACAAAGCAGAGACAGACAGACGTGGTCGTAGTACATAAGATGAAATTTATAGACAGAAGATAAGACGTAATTTATTGCCTCACAACTAAATTATGGATATACACACTCGTCATCACATCCCATAATTCTGTATAGCTTACATTTTCAGACAATGATGTACATCAGAAGCAAGCAATGCTTTTTGGCAAAGCGCATAGGGAGAGAAGTAAATGCTCCCACAGAAATGTGGGAGGGTTAGAAAAGTACCTTGACCTGTGGTTGGATAAGAGCTATCCGCATTGCAGATTCAAATAAGCATGAAACGGATTAATTTGGAAAGACGCATCACAGAAATAATTATAAACAATTTCTATTTTTAGAGCAAAAAGGACAGATACAGCTATAAAAATGAAGAATTGCGAGGCTATTGATAATATAAGTTATAATTTTATTTTAATTTTTATGATATAAATTATAATTTTAATTTACATATTTTTAATATATTTTTTTATTTTACATGAAATCCAACTGCTAATTTTAATTTTGGAATAGCCCCTTATTCTTTGTTTTAATTTGGGTATTTCTCCTTTCTATTTCAAAAATAGTAAGAAATTTTCTGAGCTTCACCATTTTTAGATTAATCCATATCACATGAGTTTTGCATACGATGATAACATAGCTAGTTTGGAACTAAACATTTCGAGAACCGAAACCTTTCTTTTAAAAATATTGTGCACTTCTGCAGTATCCAAACATTGGTACACTAGTACAAATACATACATATGTGATATCATTTTAATATTAGTAGACTATTATATTCCAATACTAATGCAATTTACAAATATGTTGCATATGTATTAATACTGGTACGCAGAATTTACGTTTAAGATACAAGTGCTAACAGAACTTTAAAACATGTCTAGTGCGCTGATATAGAACTGTCTTGAAAACAAGCCTCTTATGATTTTTTCAAGTTCATGGCATTTCTTTCTTTCCATTCCTTCTATGACGTTACGATTGGTCTACTGACGATGACGTTTCTGGATTGCTACTGCTCTTAGCTGTGGCACGGTACTGTTTAGTTATGTGGTCGATTGGAGGTTCCAAGAGCTATTTCAGAACATTTTTGGATAAGTCTGAGCGCCTATGTGTTGCGGCAGATATTATTTGCCTATAAATGTTTGCTTTCAACTGATGGAATGCGGAGATGATAAACACTTGTTTCTGGACACTCAGAAGTGTCAGAATCTCCACATCATCCACATACACACTGCGCACTATCTTGGAAGCCTAAACGAGATAAATATCTCAGGTATGGGTCATTTCCTATCAGGAATAGTGTCAACTCAGAAGTAGCACGGCGTAATTAAACACTGATCTTTTGAAGGTAATTACATACCCTCCTGCTAAGCCTGTCGTTGTCTCAGGAACTTCGCTTGAATTTTTGATATAATATTTTCCAGAAAGGAGAGTATATTCTGTGGATCACTTTGACTATGGTGTACCTATTATTTCAACTCCGCATAGAGAGGAGTCTTGATACTGAGCCAGAATATATGGTTAATTCGTCTCCAACTTAGTGTTCCAACTATAATTTCCTAAAGGGATAAACTGCTGTTGGCTTTTCCTGCGATGGGGGAAAATACAGTTAGACCCGAATTGAACGATGGTATGATAAGATGTATAGATTGATCCAGCACTGTACCGCGTACGATATTAATATTTATTTTAAATCATGTTTGTTATTGTTTTCAATAAATAATCAAAGACAACTACTGTAAAATAAATGACTCAACACTTCAAAGCGATGACACCACAACTAGAAAGCTGACACAGATGTTGAAGTGTGTAATAAAAATACCTGAAGGTATGCTGATTTACTGTAGAGGCAGAATAAAGAAGTTAGAGCCGTAGCTGGATTTAAATATTTTTAAGGTTGACAAATGAATTCTTTAGAAGCCAACACAAAACGGGCCCCAGTAGCGGCCTTGTTCCAGAGCTTTTTACATTTTTGAAGAAAGCTGGTCTAGCAAGTAAGAAAAGCATATGTGTTTCGAAATGGTGTATTTCAGATTCAAAAGGCATATTTTAGAATGGAGGCTTAATGGAAAGGAAGGTTTGAAATTTTAACTTTCAGATTCGAAACAGCTTCGTTATTATCGTTATTTAAGTATGAAAGGGTGAAATATTTAAAATAAGCTAGAGGGCTAAGTCACTATTGCAAATTAAACTTACATACTTTATACGTGTGTGTCATATATATATTTATAGATAGACAGATAGATAAATACAGAAGATATAGATATAGACAGAGAGAATGAAAGAGAGAACTTCATATAAGGTATAAATTTAGCTAACAATAGTACTGTTTTATTGAAAACCATAACATAATTTCTCAAACCTAACCATTAATAGCAAAGGCAACTTCAGTTCGCAGTTGGACCCTTAATTTGTGAAGGGGAAAAATCTCAGATTTCTCTTAGTAATAGGAATTAAAGAGTTACATAAATCAGTGTGAGTGCAAGCCTCACATTTTCATTCCGAATTCCTTGTGTATTGCGTGGCAACGAATGCCAGCTATTGATAACTTGTTTGGAAGGTTGTTCACTGTCTTTGGATGAAAGTAGATGAGTGGTACGTAACGACGGAACGTTTTCACCAGTGTTGCGTAGCATTTTGGAAAACAAGCCTTTTGTGCCTTTTCATGAAAGCTGCTTTATGCATCTACAAGGTAATATCATTAATTAATTCATACATTATGAGATATCTGTTCACCATTTAGATATCTTTCCATAATTCATAGACTTTCCATGAAACCAGGAGGTATAGCAAGCGCTTTAACAAGCGCTTCAATTAACAAATGCAATTCCGTGCCCTCTTTTGTATTCTTTGAAAGTTAGTTAGTATGGCTAATGTTAAATCTTAAATAATTCTATTACTTACCTGTGTTTTTCCACTGGTCACCCAGCCGAGTTAGTATCTTCTCTTCTTCCCAAGT
>KK121829.1:479730-518340 GCA_000611955.2 Stegodyphus mimosarum
AGGACGCCGCATGTTAAATCAATATTTCCACTTAAAATTTAAATGAATTGCATTTACCATAAAATATTTAAAAAGAATATTTTGGATTGTAGTTTAGTTATACATGAACTTTCAGCGCTTACCAACATATCTTTATTCTCCATAAGTTCTAGCGGCATTGTAGATGGCTCTATGGACGGCATAGCTAACGTTAAACAGCGAGCAGTAAGATAATGATTCATGGCCAAGACGAAGGATTCAGGCACACATCTTCAAACAAATTTTAAAATTCTAGAGGAAGAAGACCGTGGTATACTGAACAAAAGTGCAGCTGCCGAAAACTAAGGAAATACTAAGTGCGAAGATGTTAAGATTTTACTTCTGGAATAGTTCAGTCCTACGTGCACTTCCAATGTACAATTAAGTTAAGTTCAATTAAAAGTAAACTAACAGTTAAGTCAATTAAAAGTTAACTCATTTGGAAAAAAAATTAGACATTCAAGATTTTCAGTTGTTTCGCTGGTTGGTTTCAATGGTTTTAAAAGAGGTACTCGATTTCATAATTAATGGTTTGTGGTGAAGTAAGCAAAGTTGATGAAGAAGGAGCAAACAACTGGTTGCACAAATTTGACCAAGTGAGAGAAATGTATGGTTCGTGTGATATTTACAATATAGACGAAATTATACATTTTTGCAATCTTTTCCCAAGTCATACTTTCAAAATAAAAGTGACAAGGGCCATGGTGAAGTAGGCAGTCGAGTCTGAGGTGTAAGAAATGTCATCAGAAGAAAGTGCAAAGGGCGTATCATTCCGCCCACCTTTCAGGAAAATGATACACGCCTTGCACTTTAGAACGTTTTGTTTCAATATCCGAATTGAACGCCAATTTTACGGAAGCCATGAGTACAGTAGGCAAAGAAGTTACCAAGTATTTTCGTTCCTGGCTGCGACAGCGCGTTATATAGTAGAAAATGTTTACTAAAATCTAATCTGTGAGTGTATTTTGTCAAGATACAGTACAGTATATAGCACGGTGTTTTCTACAACGACATACATAACACATTGTAGTTCTTATGCAACTATATCTTATAAATGGCTAATGCGTAGAAAATATTATTCCCAAATTTAAATTTGAGTCTCCAGTTAAGAAGAATTTTTTAACTCTAGATTTTTCGGTCCCTTGAGATTCGTGTTAACGAGGCTTTACTATATTAATTTTAGTCAATTCACTGCGGCGAATAAATCAGGAACTTTCTTCTTAAAATTACCTTAGAAGACGAAATCTTATTTTGTAAACAAACAAAAATGTTAAGTGATTAAGTAGAGGAAAATATTCTTTTACTGAATAAGTTGACTTGATTCACTTTTGCAAAAATATCTGCAGTCCTGTTTATTTTAGTTAGAGGAGACGGAAATTAATAAAAATAATTAAAAAAACTGCTTTTTCTTCTCCAGAGAACATAATTGCAAATTTTGCCAGCTAGTAGTATTGATTTTGTCGAATAGAAAGGCAAAAAAGAGAGATTTAATTAATAATGCGTTTTCAGGATTTTTAATGAAGATTTGTTTTCTGTCTAATACGAAAAAAAATGTGAATTTTACGTCCTTTCTTTAAGCATCTAATTTGGAAGCAATTATTTTTGAATAATTTTTTGCTATACTGGATAAATATACGTTATCAGTATATAATATATTATTTTACACAAAGCAAGCATTTTAGGTTAATTTTTTCGGTACTCCTATTTGCCTAATTTTTATGCCGCGTAATATCTATACCTAAGGTAAAACAGAAATTTTCATTGTTTTCAAACAATTGAATTCAATTTTATCAAATTCTTCTTTGGAACATATCAGCTTTCTATATTTTTATAACACATTTTGAATGAAAAATAAATTTAAACAGACAGTGGGGAAAGTTTAATTTACCCTGAAATTTGTGATAGCCTGCCAAATGTTTCACATACGTGATGCAAAATAATTATAAATACGTATTTGAACATTATGTTTTCAGCTTATTACCCAAATAAAAGAATTCTATTCGCCCAGATTAGAGTGATTCACATCTGGTAACAGATGCATAAGTGATATCAAAATTATAAGAATTTGCCATATTCTTGTTTACCATCTTAAGATGATGCAAAAAAGGGATACTCGTACTTTGAATTTTCTGTTTAGTTCTCTCTATATGTAGGTGGATTGAAGAGTGTTCAAGCAAAATTATGACAGCAGCAAGAGCGAATACACAATTACAGAATATTAGCTGCTTGCTAGAAGTGCGCACAGTAACTGAGCAGTAAAAGTAGAGAAAAGAAACAAGTTGTTCAGTCAAAATTTCAGATCATTACTAAACAGCGTTTCCACTGATTAACGCTGAACAATTACCGAATACAGAACATATTTTAAAACAGCTATTCTTGAACCCTTACAAAGGAAAAAGAAATTTATGACCTTGGAATTATAGCGTTCCTACTATCCATACATTTCAAGTTCAATGTCAAACATTCTTTAGTTTAAGCCTGTTTACGTTTGCATGAACTAATGGCAATTGTATTTGAAAACATACTGTTTACCATTTTAATGCATGATGAACAAAATTACATCAGATTGTCTACACTATATGGTAATTTTACATTGCATTATAAGTCATTTCTAATCTAATCTATATCTTAGATACATTATCAACCTATGGCAGTGATTCTCAATCTGCGGAGCGCGCCTCCACTAAACAGGAATAGCGAGCATATCGAAAAAAGTATTATTAAACAATTGATAACAAAATACATTCTGACATAACGAAAAACAAAATATACATTTACACTAACGAAATACACTTATAAATATGATTGTTTTAGTAATTGTATATAATAGTTATCATATCAGTACCAATTTAAGAACACGTTTAATAATTATTAGTTGTTCCCTTAGGCCTGTCTTGAACAGCAAAGTTTCCAGAAAGAAAGTTTAAAATTATAAACAGACATTCTTGAGGTTTTTTTTTCTGTATTTATCTGAGATCTACATTTTGTCTTCAAAGCAGCCACCTTAGAAAACCCGGTTTCGCAAAGGTAGGATGTTGAAAACGGTTCATGCCTGCCCAAAATTCAAAGAGCGAGTTATTACTAAACTTCTTTTGATTTCACCTCTTGCCGTAAAGTTTATGAATATTTCTTCTTCCGCAGTTGAGAGACTTTTGGAAGAATTTTGAAATGATTCTCTAATCCATCGTAACTTGCGACCTTGTTCATCCACATTTGTAAGCATTTCTAGATTTGTCTTTAAATATTTGCCCTACAATTCTAGTTTTCTACTGAAAGCGTTAACTTTATCACTCGTATCCGACATACGTGTATTTACTCTTTAGATTTAAAGATTCAAGGTATTTAATTTTTAAAATATGTCATCAAAAAGCTCAGTTTCATCACAAATATCCAATCTCGAAGTTTCTCCTCGGTTTTCCTCTTCTAGTCTAGAAGAAGGCTTCCGAATGTTTTCCTCTTCTAGGTCATTCTAGGAAAATAGTGATTAAATCTCTTAATTCATAAAACGTTGCAAACATTTCTTACGTGTAAACTATCAGGCCTCGCAATAAAATAGTAATGCTCAATGAACAGCACTTCTGTCTTTTCAAAGAGCAGAAAAGAGTCTTGCGGTCTCCTTTTTATATAATTTACTATGTTCACAACCGTCTTTAGCACAGTATTCAGAAGGGACTGATTTCTTTGGAAGCCAGAGCTGCTTTTGGGAGCAACTGTGGAGATTTTTATTCACAATCGCTCGTACGCTTTGGAATCTTCCAGAAACTGAAGGAGAAGTATTGCTGCATATTGGATGCAGTTTTCCCACTTTATTTTTGCCTCGCTTATAAAATCATTTAAGATTATTTTATGTTCTATTGGTTTTCAGAACAGAGTTCTGCTGACATATCATTGCAAAAGCGGATACAAGGAATGCAATGGGCACCTTTATTGCTTCTGTCTGTTGCTTCATCAAGCTGAAATAAGTATTCTTGAGAATACTTTTTGGAGGGTTTTATTTTTTGAACTAAGTTCGACTGTGCACATGTTAATACTTTATTATCGTCTAATGCTCGCTTACACCCACTTAAAATTAATGCATGATTCTACATAAATCTACTTATATAAATATTTAATTCCGTGACTGACAATTTAACACACAAATTTCAACACATGCATTAACGATAGATTCGATAGCGATAGAAGGATCAATTCGGCAGTGACTGACTGGAATTTAGCGAAGTGCAGCATTTATACAAGCTCGCATTGTGGTCGCGCAGATATTCTGGAATGTTCGAGACAAATCGAAACTTCATGGGAATCAGCGAGAATGTTCAATATGGTGGACATAAGGCAAACGAAAGGTATAAGTTCAATAGACATAAGACAATAGAAAGAACTATAGAGGCATTACTTCTGCCTTTGTCAAATGTGCGGATCGGGCGTAGCCAAATATTAATAAATTAATTCTTCTTGGTACAGTTGAGGTCGTAGTGTAGCTTCAGCGTCAAATACTGAAAGTACCGTATTGAGAATATTTTGACACATTTGTAGAAAAGATATTAGCAATTTATGAACACTGTGATTTAGAACTGTAAGCAGAATAATCTTTTGAATGCAAATGGATTTAAATTGTTTTTTCACGAAGTATGTTTCTTAACGGTTTCGTAAAAGTAAAGTTCTCTGTTAACTGTTTTATAAAAGTGAAGTATTCTGTTAATTGTTTTGTAAAAGATAACGTATTAATAAGAGATATTGATAATTATTCAATTTGAAGTAAAACCTAGCATTGTAAATTTAATTAGTTAAAAATTACGCTCTCCAGCCAAGACGTAAGATTTAAAGAAAATTAAGCTTAGAACATAAGATACATTCTTTATATAGGGTATCATCAAGGTCTAATTTGTTTAAATTACTAACTTGTAGAATTTTGGTTAGCCTGCAGTTGTTGAAACCTCTGCACATTTTCACAAGCATTTGCCTACAGTACGACACTAGAGAGCAGGGATGAAAATCTGAGTTTAAAGGATACAGAGAGTTAAAAAGGTACTTTTGGAAAGAGCAAATTGAAATGTATAAATAACTAGTTGCTTGCTAACTACCTTTTCTACCTGATGCCCGCAAGAAAATGAGTTACACTACATTGAGTTGATGTCAAAATCTCTCCAACTAAATAAAAACTTCTGTAAAACTTTTAATTTAATTTTAGACATTTAACTTCATGATTGTAAAAGTTGGCTTATGTTGTAGGTTTAGATTTTAAAATTTAGCAAGGTTTTTAAAAACTTTCATTACGATTACTTAAATTCTGGTAGAAAAAATTTAGGGAATCTCATATAAATTAATCAGCTTTTTTTAATTTCAGTCTTTACTCTACCTTCTCCTTTACGTATTCCTCACTAGAATATAATGAGTAGCGAGTACTTAAATTAAAGTATTTCTGATAAAGGTAGATTAAGGTATTCTGATTTGGGACGGAGCGCGTTTATGGCATCGCGTGCGCGCTATTTTGTTATTTTTCTGACAGCTCTCATAGTTTTAATTATTCGGCTTTGGGGTTTCTCGCTGCTGATACTTTATTTCTGACGCTCCCGTATAATTAATGAGTCAGCTTCTAGTAGTATTTAATCATGTAGGCCTTGACTACAGTTCAACGTTGGATTTCATTTGGACTGTTCTCCTTTATTTTGAATTTTCATGAGTTGGGCAGACATGAGAATTCCTTTATGCTCTATATTCTGTTTAATCCTCCAACAGTTGCGAGATTAAGCACTTTTGTCATACGTAAATTCGTAATGTGACTAGTTCATTTGTGCTCACTGTGGTTAATAACTGGAATGCGAGCTCAGCATGTTGATAGCCATCAAAATGTTAGATACAAAGTTTATTTTACCCTACTCAGAAATTTGGCCATGCAGAAGGATTGAGACCGCCAGTTTTCTCTGTTATTATTCTCTGATTGACCAAATGCACTTATCTCTTCAAGTAGCCAGGGTTTCTGCCCGAAAACCTTAAACTTTCCCTAAGAGCAATAAATAAATGGCATTTTCTTGATTATAATTGCAAATGAATCTTCTACTTTGTACTGTAACTCATTTTCTGTCAATATATATGTACTAATTTTGTAGAGATATTAGGCATTTGTTGAAGTAGGAAAAATGAAAAATTAACAATGCCATCTCCGGGAATCGAACCACGGACCTCTCGAATACGCGCCGAGTATGCTGACCACTGCACCACGAAGGCATGTCAAGAACGTGGGAGAAATATCTTATACTTTAATTGTCTGAGTATTTTATGAGATGCATATCCTTTTACTTAAAGATATCATGACAAATATTTTTTGATCGCATATACGCACTACTTGATTTTGGAGATAAACTGCTTTTTCGGGATGTTGGTTAGAGAAACTGATTACAATGCTACGCGCTCGGATGAGAAAGTGGCCAATCGTAAAATAATAAAAAAGTATTTGAATAAAACAAAACAAACAATAGAGAAAACGAAAAAACAAGGAGAATAATGTTTGTGTAAGAGAGTTTAAAATTACCAATAAAACTAAATATTTTATCATACAGTGAAGACTTATTTATTTGTTCTTGTCCAAAATCAAAGTTTTGCTTCATGAAGCATGTATATGAAAGATATTAATGTTATTTACGCAACTATTATTTCAAAGTAAATGGTATTCAGTACTTCCAATAAAATATTCAGAAGATTAAATGAGAGTTTCTACTGAGAAGGAGCTGCTGAGATGCACCGTTATTAACAGAACACGCATATAAAACTATCCAAAATGTTATTGCGATCATTAAATGAAAACATCCCTTTTCAGATTATGTAAGGATTGCAGAAATAAAGACTAATGAGAGACTTAGAAGTCTGCTTGAGGATTTCTGGAGGACTATAATGGAAAAACCAAAAGTGACTTTCTATTCCTTTTGTCGTTGCTTTGTGTTTTTCTGCTTTACATTCAAAGGACTGTACTTTCTTTGTTCATAAGGAGGAAAAAATGCGCCCATTTTTAGTGAACAATTTGAATAGCCTTTGCCTCACAAATCATCATTCCTAGCATTTCAATATTTAAGAATATCTAGACTATAAAATTTTCTTTTTAAAATTGTTTACTTTCGAAACTTTTGATTCCCTTAAATTTACGTCCCATTTGAAAGCTGCTTTTAAGAAGTAAAACTAACTTTTTTCATATGTACGAAAAATTTTTTCTGTGATATGCAAATGGTAATTTCCCAGGAAGTCTAGTACGTTTCTCCATTAATATTAAATAAGCATCGGTTATCCATTTCTCAAAATTTTATAATTATGTATCACGAAATTTATAACACGTAGTCTTGCAATCCACGAAAATTTAGAGAAAGCTGTACATTCCTACAAATTTACATTGTATTAATTTAATTCTAGAAATTATAATATTTCAACTACGCCATGTTTTGATTTTAATTTGAATCAAATATCCTTTAAATGTTCTTAAATATGCTAATATGTTTAGACTACAGATAAATGAGTGCCAGTGTTTGTATTGTTTGTATAGTAACGGTTTTGTTAAAACCAATTGTCTAGAAATAACTGAATTATTTATTCCTCCTTCTCACTGAAAATTATAATAAACGTGTCAATGCAAAAATAATTTTTTTAGTTACTTATTTTCACTTTTAACTCCAGAATTTTTAGCAAACAAGGATTTCTTACATGACTACGAGTAAACCACGGTAATTGACGTAGATTTAATTTTAGTAGAAGTGAAATTAAAAAGGAATTTGTTCGTAAATAAATGGAAAACATGTCAATGCGTAATAATCACATGTAATATTTTAAATCTAAAATAAAGTACCTAAAGAGATGTGTGTGCCGTTAAGCATTTTGCTACCACACATAATTTATTTTAAGATTTTAAAAACTTATCATTATTTTACAATTATACAAAAGTGAAACAAAATTAATAAAAATTTCTGAGTCATGTTTCTTTCTAAATATTTTGCTTTTTTAAATCACGATTGACAACTGACCGCATCCCCAGAAAGAAAATTAAAATTTATGCTCTGTTAATCGAAGAATCATTCTAGATATCACAGTAACTGTAACAATGATAATAATTAATTCTGAAATGAAAGCATAGAGAATTATTCAAAGTTTGATTCATTTTTATTTAAAGGAAAAATGATAGTTTGAATGTCTGGCTACTTAATAAATTGCAAATGATTTCTCTATAATATAGACGCAGTAGCGTTAATTCAAAATACGTTGTACAGAAGGTTAACCATTTATCTGCCAAAGTTAACGATAGCATTCATTTATTAACAATAATATTTTTCTTGTTTCTTTATCGAATTTATTTGTATATAATTATTAATTTGTATATATCGAATTAATGTGCATTGAATAATTGTAGTTTTTCTTTATCGAATTGATTTCTCATTTATACTTGCTGAAATATTTTTATGTGTCATTTGTAGGACATATGTATAATATTTAGCAAAAATGTCTTTTAAACTGCTTCCCGTGAAAATGACTGAAATTAAAAGCAAGTAAATAAAATAATAGAAGACTTTTTACAAGATTCCAAATTTAGACGAAAAAAGTTTTTTTAGTTCTGATTTCGAGATCTTTTTTAATTCAAGGAGTACAGAAATCTGACGAAAATTAATTTTATTAAATAAGATAACAGTTTAAATAGCTTAAATTCGCAACGCAGAGAAAGAACATGCTATTAGATTTGTTCCACTATCTCAGATAAGAAGCAGTAAATAATGTTAGTAGAAGCATGTTTCATTTGTATAATATGATTAAAAGAACATTCCTTTAATTCTTCTGGAATAAATTAAGATGAAGATAAATTCAAGATTAAAACCCCTTCAATATTTTCAAGTTACACTATATCTGCATTTCTTTCTTTTACATTCAACTGTGTTTTTGGGTGTTCAAATACACTGACTACCAATAAGTATTTGGACACCTATGCAAATGACGATATCTGCGGTCCTAAGGTACATCACGGACTCCGCCGGTATATATCGTGTAGGAAACAGCATCGGCTTTAGTCGCATGCAAGATGCCTCGCAGTTCGGAGCTCTCTGATTTCGAGAAAGGTATAATTATGGGGTATCAGAAATGTGGCCGATCCTTGAGGGACATATCTAGCGATCTGAAGTACCGAAAATCGACAGTGGCCTATGTGATTAAAAAGTGGAAGGTGAGCGGTGATTGTCGGAATGTGCCCCGAGTCGGCAGACCAACGAAACTGGGAGATAGAGACCGACGAGTGTTGTCCAGAGAAATTCGGAAGAACCGCACCCAACCGATGGCCCTCATCCGCGAGGAGTTTCAATAGGCATCCGGGAGTATAGTTTCAATAAATACCATCCGTAAAGAAGCACATCTACTTGGTTTTCATGGTCATGCTGCTGCCCATAAGCCTTTGATCACAAAGTCCAACCAAGCTGCTCGGTTAATGTGGTGCAAAGCACATCGAAATTGGACCGTAGATCAGTGGAAACGGGTTCTTTGGAGTGACGAATCAAGGTTCACCCTTTACCGTTCGGATGGCAGGGTCTGGGTCTGGCGTCTACCTGGAGAACGTCTCCTGCCAGAATGCATTGTGCCAACAGTCAAGTTCGGCGGAGGTAGAATTATGGTCTAGGGTGTTTCTCTTGGTATCGGCTGGGACCCTTGGACCCCATTCATGGTAAGCTCAACTCCGATACATACTGCACTATTTTGGATGACAATGTGCTTCCTACGTTGTGGCAGTTTTACGGGTTGGACCCCTGTTACTTTCAGGACGACAATGCCAGTTGTCATGTTTCGACGTTAACCAAGGCTTGGTATGGTGCCAATGGAGTTCGTCGAATGGACTGGCCTGCCCAGAGTCCAGACCTGAACCCTATCGAGAACCTCTCAGACGAGTTGCATCGCCGAATTCAGGGGTGCACTACCCGTGCAAAATCGGTGAAGGAACTTCTATGTCTTCTACAACCACTAGCTGTCATACAAAAACTTGTGGAAAGTATGCCCCGGAGGGTCCACGCTGCAATTACCTCTCGTGCAGGCTCTAGTGATTTTGAATACCAACTAGTGATTTTGAATAAAGTTAGTTTTTCTTTTCTATCACAGATGTCCAAATACTTATTGGTAGTCAGTGTATATTTCAATAAAATGAATGAATTGGGAAAAAAGACATTTTATTTTGCAGTAATTAATAACGGAATAGTAAGAATACAATTCTAAATTTTAAAAAATAAAGATTAAAAAATTCTAAACATAGAGGTAAAAAAAATAAAACAAAACTGAGTAGCTTGAAGTACAGAACTACAGACATTGGTTTAAGATGCCATTCAAATGTGTAATCTTTGCGTTATAATAGATATAAGAATGATATGTAATCTAAACCACAAGTTGCATTGTAAATATACGAATGTTTTCAGCGTAATAATTATTTTAATTTTATTTCTTAACACAAAAGATATTTCATCATAAATTTTACGCAAATTATGTCTTAATACCAGTTTACAGATTTAGGGTGTTTGTATCTTAGTGATTAGAGCATAGTCCCAAAAGCTACATATCAGTAGATTGAAGAACTCTGAAGCTATACTACTCACTTAACTACTGATTAAAGTTACATACAGTAAATACTTGAATATTAAACTGCATCGTAGATAAACATACCACCGCGGTGACGCTCTAAACAGATGCTGAAAAGCGAAGGAAACGCTCATGATCTAAAACCCATTTAGGGGGAAAAGAAATTGTTGCCGCTCCTATTTCGTTAGAAGAAAACGGAACTCAAAACGATCTGTATCTCACCTGCGATAACATGTATGTGAAGATTTAAAGATCCTGAATTCGATACTCAGTCACGAAATCTTTTTCAGATTTACTGATTTCTCTAGTTATGACAAAATTAATTTTGATAAAATTATATAAAAATTGATATCTTCTGTTAACATATTTTACAACATTGTTTATTGTGAATTACGGTAATTAAATGTACAAAGTTACACGCGTTTTGTCAGTATTTGTGTGAAAGTAAAATTTAGAAAAGATGTTAAAATTAATTTCACACGTTGAAATTCGATTTTTTTTAAATTTGTTGATATCTGCGATAGATATATAAAACTTTTGGTAGCTATCCTGCAGCAACTGAGATTAGATCAATAATCAAGACATTAACGTTAGTAGATGCCACTGGTATGGCTCTGGCTGGGATTTTAGTGTAATACTTGTCTGCTTTTCATCGAAACTCATCTTGTAGTTCAAAATATTACTGACTCACTGAGTTATCGAAGCAAACATTCACCTCACATTTCTTACCTCAGGATGAAAATTGAAATATGTGTAACTTTGACAACGTGATTTGTTCACAAAAGCGTTTCAACCCACAAATATTCTTTTGTTTACATTTTTTTTGTTTTGCTTTTCCTTTTCGTTTTACTGTTACAACTGAGTGGGAAAAGTCTATTTGCTTTTGCGTCGTCTATTGTAGTACAACATGCTGATTAATCGCAATAAAATAGTTCTTTAAAATATTAGATAATGGCGTTCAAACACGAAGTTTTACATTCAGAAGCGTTAAAAAATTGAAATTGAATTTTTATGTTTAGGGCAGAATAGAAGTCAATAAAGTTGTAGTTGTACCTAATTGTAAGCTAGTTATAAGTATCAATTTGTTTAATCACCGAGGAATTTTTAAAAAAAGATAATTCAGGATTTTATAACGACACAACACAAGAACATAAATCGCCGAGACTACAAAATTGTTTTCCTACGTAATTTTTAAAACTATTGAAAGAAATTCCGCAGACATTTACTTTCACATACGCTTTGTATTAACATGATTAAATTTCATTTTACGGTCAAATGTTGTGAATGTTTCCCATCGGAGCGAAAAAGAAATGAAATCCTATTATTATTAATAATCCTATTATATTAATTAATTTCCTGATTATTTAAGGATATAACTATGCGGAATTTCTAACGCTGTATTTATCTAATTTTTTTTTATTTGGAAAAAAGTAATTGTAAATACCAGCTATTTTAATAAATCAAATAAAAAGGTGCCATCAAATACTATTTTGCACTTTTAAAAATATCTTCGCTTAACCACAAAAATTGAAAATTAAAACAAAAATGTTTCAAACACTTACTCTGAAGTTTCGGAAAAATTATTGTGTATTAAAATAATTATGTGACATTCTAATATTTTCAAAGCTCAGATATTTTAACCATGAATAATTCTTCTTTTCAGTTTTAACCATCTACATATGCAGTCTAGCTCTCAGACAATTATTGCTTGACCGTGCAACCCTTTGCACTAGATGAAGTTGGATTCGGAAAACAATTTATGAGGTATTCTAATTAAAACGAAGAGCTCCTGACAAGGTGCGCACAAACCGTACACGGATTAACAGGAAAGGGTCTAGTTGCCCCTAGGGACAGAAGAGGATGTCCTTGACATCCCTACATTCATAAATATAACATGATTAAGTTGTGCCCTGTCTTACGGTCCGTTAATTTTGCGAGGTTAATCTTGAAGTGGTGCTTCTAGGAGTGCATCAGATTTTTGACAATGGGTAATTTCAAGGCGGATATTCGTGGATAGCTTGCTCAGCAAAGTGGCAAGAACGTAGTGTGTTGAATTTTAGATTCCTTTCCCCCAGGTTAGTTAAATAAAAGCGTAGAACATCGTTATTAACCAAGAATACTTTCATATTGATGAATAGCAACGCCCTGAGCATTTCTACGTCATATTTCCAACTTTAGAAATGAGTTTTAAACTTCAAAATTTCATATGCTTCAATATTTCAATTCAGGTTTAATGTTAAACAGAATAATCTATGACGTATTTCGCTTTCTGACTGAGGGTTATGAAAATGAATTTTTATCCCCTTATCGAGTGAGCATACAAAGGAAGCGGTGTAGTAAATAACGTTCTACATTTGAACTTATTTCTGAATATTTTCAGTTTCAGTATTTTCAGTTTTAGTAAAAGGCGCATTTCCAAATTATATGAAATGGCCGCGTAAAAACTGGGCTTTGTTTAATCAAGAGCTTTACGCAGCAATAGTTTTCAAAACAAGGTAGAAAATTATATGAAATTAGCTTTAATTTTGAGGACAAAACGGTTCTGTAAATGAAATATTCAACATTTTACAGAATTTCTGGAAAATAAGCGCAATGTTTTTCATGTTTTCATAAGTATATATACATATATATATATATAACCCAAAATATTTGTAATTAATAGTTTCATCTGAACAATTAGCAAAGATAAAATGAATTGCTATTTTACATAATTCTGGAACTGTTAATATTCAAAATTAGCATAATTTCGTTTAGTGTTTTACTACATATCAAAAGGAAAATACTCATAATAATTGTGCCATAATATGCCTTAAAGATCGATTTAGGTCAGTCAGTAAATTCGCTTTCTTACTTTTACACTCATTTTACACTAAAAATATAAAAGTCTTTACATATTAACTAACGATAGCTTCACTAATTAATTTTCTTTTCTATGTCTTTCTCTCTGATTCGGGTATCGCATAAAAAAGATTTCGTATTTATTAAAATTATTAACGACCAGTATTAAATTGATTTCCATAAATTTCTACCTTATTCTGAGGAGGTTTTCAAGTGTATGTGTAGTATCAATACCTTTTGAAAACACTCTGTATAAATAAATAAACATATTTAAGGTATATTTTTAAAATTCTTATGCAATCAAAACAATCTTGATGAATTCATTTATTGCCTAAATTTGAATTCCTGTACTTGTAGAGTTCATTTTCATATTCGATAGTTTTCTCAAGTAATCAAATTCAGTTATTCAGTGTTTGAAATTATCTCTCTGAGGGATTCATTGATTCTTGAATTGGAGATGATTTCCCCCTACAAAATTTCAGTTATCTAATTAAAGACAATGTTAATGCAAAAATTTTAACGTTCAGACTAACCATGAATAAATTTGTCTCGACCTGTTTTTTTAATTAAATTAAACAATATGCTTGCTTAAAAAACAATTATAATTTAAATTTTTCTTCATAAATAGTCATCTGAGTAACACAAAGATGGAGGATAGTATTTGCTGCAATATAATGATAGAATTTAGTATTTTTTAAATGCAGTAGTTTACTTTTCCATTCGATTTTTATAAGCTTAAATGCTTGAGTTACAAAACGTTTTATTTTTTGTAAGTCGTGTTGTTTAACTAATCACCATCAAAATGCTAGACCTATTTATAGCTGAACATATGTCGTATTCTTTAACCTATCAAAATGTACCATTTTTTAATCATTTTCTATACATATCATTAATTCTATCAATCTCAACACATTCATGTACACACATTTATTTCGAAGCAGAAATGCTTCAGTACATTACATGTTTAGTTGCATAACCGTCAATAATTGCTCAGATTATAAAAAAAAAATTCTTGGGTTGATTAAGTGATTTTGGGGTTTAGTTTTGAATTTCATTCAACTAATTTGATGCAAATTTTATGACCCTCTTTGAGTTAAAATTAAACGTTAAGCCACATTTAATTACAATTATACAGTTTTCGAAGCTTTAGGAACCAAACATTTTCCCCTCTGTTTCATTTCAGTAATTACGCTTGGTGTAATTTTTCACAAAACTAAATCCACAAAAAATAAATAAATAAATAAAATAAAAAATTTGAAAGTTTTCAGATTTTAAATTACGTCCAAAGGGGCGATTTTAACGTTTTGTGTGTTACCTTTATTTATTAAATATCATGTTCTTCGCACTTAAACTACAAAATTCAGTTCAACAGCAATATCGCAAAATAATTTTAAATGAGCATAGCTTTAGAATTTCCAATACACAGTTCCCCGCGTTGGAGATAAAAAGGTTTTTTCCCCCGTAGAGTGTAGCCATTTCTCGCTTTTAAATCGTTGAGTTTGTTCATCAAAAATTCGTTTCAGTTTTATAAAATATGAAATAGACAAAATCAAATTCTAAATTCGGGCTTCCAAATGCGCATATTCGGGTGGAAATGTATGTTATTTAAAATTAGATTTATTACCGTTGTTTTATCCCATTTGGAGAAATATAGATATATTTTTGCAGATTATTTTTAGATTTAATTTTTTTAAATATTGTACAGGGCGATAACATTTGGTGGCAACAATTTGAAAAGTGATATAGCCGTTTATAGTGATTCAACGCAAAATTGCAAAAACGAAAACATAGGATTTCAGGGACAAAGCCCCTTTGGACTAAAAATGTTCATGTATTTTCTTGCAATAGATTTTTGTTTATTGGCATATGCTTCTGCTTTTATATTTTCGACATAATCATTTTATTTAAAAAATAATTTTGCTAATATTTAAGCAATAAAATACATGACGTAAGTTTTCACAGACGAACTTTGCCATTTTTTTTATTTTCGGTTGGTGATTCGCACACATCTGTATAACACTACATGATTAAAGAGATCAGTTAAAAAAATAACAAAATTAGTTTTAAATACACATTTGGTGCTGATTAAAATTTAGAGCGATAATCTTTGATCAGCAACTTGAGAGATTTCAAAAATACTTTCCAATTTATAAAGCCATTTTTTTATGTGAGTCGAGTACTATGCGTATGGTCTTTCTAAAAGTTTGGCATTCAAGATGAAATTCAATGTTAAATATTTATTACATTCATGATCTAAAAACAGTTACTATGGACCAATAGGTTTAACACATTCTTTTAAAATTGCATTGAACGGATACATTCAGTGCTCATTATGAGGTTCGCTCTTCCTTTCTTTGTGCTTTTCCGTTCACGAGATACAGTCTCATTTACATAAAGTATGAAATTCAGTTATCATTAAATGGTGATTTGGAAATTTATTTCGTTGAAAAATTGCAGGCTCGCCTATTCATCGACCCAAAATGTCCTAAAAGGAAAAGTACAAGCTTGATACTACCAAATAACTCCTTTCCTCACTCTTCGAAGAAAAGAAATAACAGCTGTCTAGAGAACACAAGGAGAGTTTTTAAGGGGTTTGTGTTCCGTGGTGTTGAGTGGCACCCCATTAGTGGCTTACCCAAGGTCTTTTTCTACATTCCTTTCTATCGCAGATGCACAAGAAAACAAAAAGAGGAACCAGAAAAGAAAAGACACGCAACTTTCTTTATAGCCTGGCTACTGAATTTTCAATGAACTTTCAGATGTTCTTCAAACAGATAAGAGTGTGAATATAAAATGGGGAGTTCTTGTTACAAATTTATATATTTCCTTTTTAGATTTCCAGAATTATAAATTATTTTATGAATGGATATTTCATTTTTATTCATAAATTCCTGTCAAGGTAGTTAAGTGCATTTTTGTTAAATTCTTTTTAAGGTTCTATTTGGTATTAGCGTTCTATTTGGTAAAGATATTTTTCATTTAAGTCTTCCAAAAACGTGATCTGTATTTTCTTCATCTTACCAAACTATGAGTGCTTCCTTTTCAACATATCTTACAGCGGTTTAAAGTGCATTAATGAAAATTTTTTAACTAACAAACTCAGCTGAAATCTCTAAGATGCGATAATGGGTAATAGTAAAATGGGAAAAATTCAATAGAAAGAAAAAAAATATAATTTATGTTACAGCTTTTTACAACCAGATAAGAGCTTTTACTTCGAAAGGCATTTTATCTCTAGAGGTGGTGAACATTAATGAAAAATGAAAACATTATCTTTAGTTTCATGCCGCTATATGTGGGGAATTTAATATTGTTGTACAGGAGTGGATAAGACCACTGAACTCTGGCAGTTCGACCAGGGTTCGAATAGCGAGGACTGGATTAACAGAGTGGGTTTTCCACCCATTTCCATCATGACATTTTCACCGCATGTAAAATATGAATGAGCTAAAATCTCTTCGATAAATCTCCGCGAAAGCATATGCTTCATTAAGCAGATAGCTTCGCCGTAATAAAACAATACACCCCAATCCAAACATATGAATTAATCTTAAGCACTGCAATTTCTGTGTTTCAAAAAACAAGCATAATTAAATTCTTTTACTTGTAGAAGCACTGAATATTTATGATGATGTAAATAAGGAAATAACTAATAATATTTATTACTTACTTTTATCGTATTTCAATAAAAACTTGTACGCAAATTTCATTTAAAAAATAAAATAAAATATAAAACTATGTCTTTTATCATCTTTTTTTTCTCTCAGAAATTAGCAAAATTTTTCCATGAATTATGTAATAAGGTAATTTACTATTTATACTTTGCGGAATGACAATATTCTGATAATCTACTGGATTTTGAAAATATACAAAGATAGACAAATTAAATAGAGACGACAAATTACAGGCACAGTTGGGGGTCAAATTTGTGAAGGTCTGCTTCTAGATTCCTTTCAACCCTCAGTTTGGACAAAACGAGATTTTACACTGAGTTAGAAAAATAATTCTTCTTCGATATGTGTTTTTCACAAAACACGAAATGAAATCCAAGATTTCATACGTTGAATACACTTCCGTCGAGGTGTGTATTATGTCGTTAATGTTAACAGAAGTTGCTATTTTTATAGGCTATATTTATGTTATTTGCTCAATATTTTATGCTAACTTTTAATAACGTTTAAGGAATTTAAAAGTAATAAAATTAATTATGTACAGGTAATATTATATAATTATGCATCTATACATACTCATACACCCACACGCAAACAGATGTAATAAACTGTAATAGTTTTCCGTGCCATGCATTTAATGAATAAAAATTAAATATAAGGATACACATTAATTAATAAGATGTTTAATTTTATTTAGAAAATCTCAAACGCTCAACAGAGCAAATGATAGGAATAACTGGTGTTTAAACATGAATGACTGGAAATCTACCCGGAAAACTGGAGCATAAACATTAAATAATATTAATGTTAGATGCAAATCTTTCATAGAAGACAATAAATGAAGTATTTCAGTAACCAATAAGCTATTATAAGCGAAAGAAGAGTAAGTAATTTATCAAAGACTATATTCTGCAAAAGTTATTAGCTTTTAAGGCGAATAGAAGGTCTCTATGACATTATAAGCAATATATTTAAGCCGAAAAACATAGTCAACTTTTGATCAACTAGAAAACGAAAGAAATAATATATTTTATTTGTAGAAAAGCATAAACCTGACAGAAATGTTTACGATTTAATACACAAAATTTTACTTTTAGTAAATACTTCATTTAAAAAGTATTAAAGAAACTTTGCTGTAATTTAAATTCGTTACATATCTGAACCTTGCCAGTGGTCGATCGGATAAGAATACTGAACACAGGTACATTGACTGGGACAAAGAACGAGCAAACGGTTAGCTTCCAGCGTGTTTAGTATTTTTCCCCATGTGTAATATGAATACGAGCTGTCCAGATCTCATTTCCCTTAGACAGGCAACTCTAATTTTTTATCATAATATAACAAATCCGATCCATTTCTTATATATTTAAATTATCAAAATAGTTTTACCATATGAATTATTTAGGTTTTAATCTAAAGCTATCTATTTGCACACAGGCCACGCAGAACATCATAAATATATTCCAAAATCAAATTCCCACTTCATGTGACTTGTGTCTGTGCAATTTTCTTCTCTACTATTTTTCCATGAGCCATGCATGGCACACAAAAGTGGCGAGTGTGTCCATTTAGTCTGTGAAGACCCACCGCTTCATAAATGTTGTTAATTATCTTCCGGACTTGCTTTCTCCTAAATGAATTTTGACACGTAGCGAGGCCTTCTTTTGTAAAGTGGATTCACTGTGAAATCTCCTTTCGTAATATGACACACGCTTTAGAATATATGATGATGCACTCTAGTGATGGGCATTTGCCTATTTAGCATTGCCTGCTCCTAAGGGCAGAAGTGATGGCCTTTTTATTGTGGAGGCAACTGATAGGCGGCTGCAGTTGCTTCCTATGAAGGGAAGAATAGTTGCAACTATGTTTTCGCTGGGATTCAAACCCAAACCCTTCGGTACTCAGTAGGCTCTCCTAACCACTATACCATTTGGGACAGGATAAAAATACAGTGAATCCGTTATTGGTTCACACATTTTTTCATAACTCATAATAAAAGAAAAAATCGAATTTATGGAAATAAGAGCAATGGATCATTATAGTCAAAAGTCTTTTATATTTCTGGAAATCTTCAGTATTGCAGCCTTATATAAACCCCCAAAAATGCATTTAATAATATTTTATGACCCTAAGTTTATACAAGTCGTGAAAAGTAACAAGTAGGATATTAAAAAAATTGAAATAATGCATAATATAAATTCCTAATATATAATTAGGAATTCGCAATGCACTAAATGTCATAAAAACACAAGTATTTAAAAAAAATGTTAGTAAAATACTCATTGTTATTAGCCCAAAAGGGTTATTAGTTTCAAAATGGGATTTGGCGTTTGTTCACTATAAACGACGTATCACTTTTCAAATTACTACCACTAAATATATCGCCATGTATTATTTTTAAAGAAATTAAATAATGAAGAATCTGCATGTATGCTTGCAATTCTTCGCATTGTGAAGGTACCTAGAGCCATAAAAGTTTTTATAACCTAGTCCTATAACCTCTGCATACACAATCTTTGTTGCTAAGAATAAATTGTTACACACTCAATATATAGAATTGAATCAGTTTAGAACATCAATTATGATAAAATTACGGATGAACAGGTCAATGATGAAGAACTAAAAGAATTACTAAGTAGTGAAAAAAAACTTATTATTTTTTTTTAATTAGTGAAATTGACTGTATAACACTGACATAGTCAGAACTCCCAAATTTTGCTTTTCAACCCTGAAATCTTTTACATGTATTATGGACTGCGCAAGAAAAAAAAATGCTAGGAGTTTTAAAGACAGAAGAATGAGGCAAGTAACTAGATGTCAGTGACCTATCAGAAATCGTAAGAACAAATATGCAGTTGCTTATGAAAGAAGAAATCTCGTATGCAAAAATATTTTTAACAAAATATGTGTCTAAAGTTCTTAATCAAGAGGAATTCTCCCGAGGGAGGAATTTCACACTTTCAGGGCAGAATGCGGTCAGCCTTTTATTTAACTGTTAAGTATTTAGTTTTATTTTATGAATATAAAAAATACTTTCACTCAAGTTTTGGTATTTAGCAACATTTTCAATACTTTTTATTGCTTTATTTATAAAACAAGTTTAAAATAATCTAAATCGAAATAAATGTTTATATATGTATTTTTCAAGTTTCGGAAAGAGGGGGGGGAATGACTTTCTAGAAATCGTGAAAGGGCTATACGGGAGACAAAATGGTTGAGCACCACTGGTCTAAAGCTTTTAATGAATTAAATTTATGAATTGTATTACATTCGAGTTGCTTGAAATAAGACTTCATATTTTCCCTTTTAATATGAAACGATCATACCAAAACTGCATTAGATTTATACGCGCTACTTATCGTTTAAAACTAGGATATCACTTAAAATTTAAGTTAAAAGAAAAGTTAAGTTAAAGGAAAACACAGGTACTTAGTTTCATTTCAAAGTACCGTAATTAGTCTCTTAAGTTTTTCTTGCAAACTGCTTTTAATATTTTAGTCATGTATTGATAAGTCTGATATATACTATTGCAAACTGTCTCTATAATGTTCGATGATCTTAACGTTTTCAGTCAATCTCATTTGAGGCGAATGATAACTACAAGCAGTTATTATTCGTGGATGGTAAATTGCCTTCTTTAAAGTATCTGTAACATGCTGAAATGACCAATTTCGGAGAAAACTCACATTTTATATTCTGGCATTATATAATAAAAAATATTTTTTGGTTTTACAAAACAAGTTCTTTTGTATCTCTGTGTTAATTGCAGGTATGGTATGGCAAATTTAATTACGGCAAAACAGTCGAGGGCTAGCTATATGTCTAAGGGAAGGGATGGATGCATTCATGGAGAGCTTTTTAAGGAAAAATGATTCGTTTACGCGTTACACATGATGGAAAATACGTAAACGCCCATGCATCCAGCCCATTCTCCAGGAATCGAACCCCGGACTGAAATACCAGTGTTTAACGCCTTTACAGCTCGGCCGCTGATGGGCCTCGTTAATTAGAGAAGTTGCAGCTGATTAATTTGTGAAGTAAGGAGAACCTAAATCTTAAAAAGAGGCCTTTTTTACATCTATTAGAAACTAATCTAAAGAAAAAAAATGTTTAACCCTTTATTTTCAATAAGTTTTTGAGGTAATAATAGTAAATTAGAAATGTAATGAAAAACATCACATACTGACAATTTAAAACCGCGGTGGTTGGAGTTTACAGAAGTAGCGTGATGGGTTATGTACACTGCGCTAAAAAAAGGGGGGATGAGGACAGTTCTATATCTCTCGATTGAAGAAATTCAAATTGCGTTCTCCATGTTTCGGAAGCGCGACTTAGGATATATATTAGATCGCTTTGTTATCATATACGTATTTTGACACAAAATGGGACTTTTTCTTAACACACCAATATTTTTCCACATTTCGGTTCTACTACTCAAATTATGCCTAAATATTAAATTTTGTAAAATTTGGTACGAAATTTACGGAGAAATTCAAAAATTTAACTTGGCGATTTTTTTTTTCAGTTTGAGCCAAGAAAAATTCACTTGACCAACTTCTTAATATGTGGTGTAACGTTTCCGAGCTTTTATGGAGAAATAGCAAGACAGGATTGTCTTTTTAAAATTTATTTAAAACTCAACAACAAATTCATTCGTGATTAAATAATGGATGAATAGCGTAAACCATTACATTGCTATATCTTACAGAAGGGAAAAAGCGAGTTTCCCACAGAGTTCTCTGACTACATGTCCATTCAGCTCCACTGCTTCGTCTCTTCTCAGAAAAGAGCAGCGAACAGCCGTGAACAAGTCGGCATCATAAAAGCATTAGGGGATAAAGACCCATTAGCCTTCAGGACATTCTTCCTGGCCGAATCGCTTACACCCTGGCTCTAAAAATGAGTTTCTTAAAGTTAGTCCAAAACAGGAAGTCTCTAATAATATCCAGCTGGTTATTTTCCTAATGATTCATTTGCTGTTACAGTTTGTCACAGCTTCCTTCCCTCCCCGAGGGGGGGGGTCTTCTGGACCATAATTACCACCATTAGAGTTCACCATATTGTTAATAAAATAAATTATAGTAAACACACATTTTTACATCAAACAGGTGTAAGTACCATGGATTAAACATGAAATTATATTGAGGGCAGTGTACAAATAATATAACATACTTAGTGTACAGAAAATACTAATGACTAATTACATTCAGACAAAACAGAGCTTACCCCTTTTTAGACAAATATTACACAATATGCATTCTTTTACTTATATAGATTTACAGAAGAACCATACAAGACAGTAAAAATATAAAATCATAATAATATCAAGTTTTTCGGCTTAGAGCATCAGCATTTTTATTGAGTTTCCCCGAACGATGAATAATTGTGAAATTGTATGGCTGAAGAGCCAGAGCCCAACGCATTAAGCGAGGATTATTACTGGCATTAGTTCGTAACCAAGTTAGAGGATTATGATCAGTTTGCACAATAAAGTCTTGCCCGTCTAGATAATAGTGAAGTTTCTTTATACCAAACACTATGCTGGCGCATTCCTTTTCAGTGGTGCAGTACTTTTTCTCTACCTCGGAGAATTTCTTGCTCAGAAATATAATGGGATGTTCTTCTCCGTTACTAGTGAGCTGTGTTAATACAACTCCCATACCATAATCAGATGCGTCGGTTTGTAGAATAAAGGGAAGAGTAAAATCGGGTGCATATAAAACTGGGTAACTTGTTAATTTCTCTTTTAATTCCGTGAAAGCCCTTTCGCTCTCAGCATTCCACAGAATATCACCCTTTACTGATTTTCCTTTTAAAAGATCCGTCAACGGAGCGGCGATTGCTGAGTACATCGGAATATAACGGCTATAGTAGCCCGCTAATCCCAGAAATGCTCTTATATCCGTTTTAGTCTTGGGTGTTGGGAAATCTCTTATAGCTTTGGTCTTAATTTCCGACGGTTTCCGGTACCCTTGGCCTACAACATGGCCCAAATAAAGGACATGTTTTTGAGCAAAACGACATTTTGAAGGTTTAATGGTCAATTTCGCTCTACTTATACGTTTCAGCACAATTTCCAGATGCTTGAGATGACATTCCCAGGTTTTTGAAAAAATAGCCACATCATCCAGGTAGGGAACTGCAAATTCTTCGCATCCATTTAATACCTCTTGCATCATCTTGGAAAAAAAATAAGGAGCGTTTTTTAAACCAAAACTTAACCGTAATGGCCTGTAAGTGCCGAAACTGGTTACAAATGCGGCATATCTTTGAGCATTAGGGCTTAAGGGTATTTGCCAATATCCCTTAGCTAAATCTATAACCGTGATATATTTTGCAGAAGCAACTTCTTCTACCCGTTCTTCTATATTGGGTAAGGGATAGAACTGGGTACGTGTGATTTCGTTTAATCGTCGGTAATCCACACAAGGTCGAGGGTCCTTATTTGGAGCTTCTACGAGAATCATAGGAGAAGTGTAGTCTGATTCCCCCACCTCAATAATTTTTAGGTCAAGCATTCGTTGAATTTCTCTTTTTAAAATTTCATTTTGTCGATGTGACATTCGATACGGCTTAGATCGTACCGGCTTATTACTGATAACTTCAATATCATGTTCTACGAGGTCTGTCATTCCCGGCTCGTTAGAAAAACTTTGCGAATATTTATTTAATAACCTCTGCAATTGATCTCTTTGAGTAGGTTCTAATAATTCTTCCAAATTGCTACTTTTAATAACCTCAGAATAATCGTAAACGTTTGGATTTGTATCAATATTAGGAAAATCTATTTCAGTCTCAATCTGGTCAGAACCCTCTTCGCTACAAGACAGGTAATTAATTACCTCAGGTCTTTTATAATATGGCTTTAACATATTGATATGATAAATTTGGGATCTTTCTTTTTTCCCCGGTAAGGATACGATATAATTTGTTTCGGATACTTTATTTTCAACTTTGCCCGGTCCTGTCCATTGAACCGAAAGTTTATTTGCCTTAGAAGTGGCCAAAATTAAAACCAGATCACCTTCTTTAAATTCTCTTTTTATGGCATTTTTATCATACCATTTTTTTCTCCTGAGTTGTTGATCTTGCATTTTCTCAACTGCCAACTCTTGACACTTTTTTAAGCGATTTATGAGTCTAAAAACATACTCGGTTACTGGTTGTTCCTCCTCTGGTGAATCCGTCCAATGTTCGTATAACAACGTTTCTGGAGTACGCAAATTTTTTCCGTGGACAAGTTCCGCAGGTGTGAAACCCGTGCTTTCATGCGTCACAGTTCTTAAAGCAAGAAGAGCCGCCGGTAGCACCTGTTCCCAATCAGAATCAGCCTCCAAACATAAAACTCGTAATATTCTTTTTATAGTACGATGAAATCTCTCCACTGGATTAGACTGAGGGTGGTGTACCGAACTATGACTAACTTTGATACCGAAACGTTCAAAAAATTCTGTGGTCAGATTGCTCATAAATGAAGTTCCTTGATCGCACTGAATCTCTTTAGGGAATCCCATTCTGCTGAAAAGATTTAACAACGCATCCACTATTGTAACCGAAGTTATATCTTCGATTGGAAGAGCCTCTGGATATTTTGATGCTACACATATAGCAGTTAGTATATATTTGTTTCCTTTAGATGTGGTTGGCAAGGGTCCACAAGTATCTATGTTTATTTTTGAAAATACTTCCGATATCACAGGGACTAATTTCAGAGGCGCTTTTTTTCTATCGTTAGATTTCCCCACTCTTTGGCAAGGATCACAAGTTCGAATATAAGTTTCCATATCTTGATAACATTTGGGCCAAAAAAAATATCTAGCTAGATTATCTTTGGATTTAGTTACGCCCAAATGTCCGGACACTTGTTCATGACATAAACTCAATATCTTTTCCCGACAAGTTTCAGGAATGACCAATAATTTCCGTACATTTCCTAAACGATCTTCTTGACACTTATACAGCAGCCCCTTTTCTATCTTGTAAATATTTGTCGAAGAGTTATTTTGAGAGTCTCTTGTCGCTATGTCAAAAAGCGGCTTTAAATCTTCACTCTGTTGCTGTAATTGAAGGAATTTAGTCTTGCTTATTGAAAGTAGAGGAGGTAGGTCATTGAACTCCGAAACGGGCAGGAGCGACTTTCTGTCTTCCTGTTCTTCTTGTTCCGTCCCCTGGGAAGTATAATCGTTCGCGAGGGAGGGAAAACTCGGTAGGGGTACAATATTCGTATGCTCACCCCTTTCTTTTGCTGCTTGAAGGCCTTTCTCTTCGCTATTGATCATTTGTCGGCGTTTCTGAGCCCGCGTCTCCACTGCGTTAACTTGGAAAAAGTATTCCTTATTTTGATTTTTTCCTAATTTTGCAGCCGTCCGATTCCCTAATATATAACGTCCTTGATCAAGCTCATTTCGTATGACTGCGGCCTTTGTTAATATTCGTCCAAATTCTGCTTCTATTTCAACATGTGCTAGGGGAAGACATATAGGTGATTCATCGAACGGTTGTTTTACCCAAACAGTTTCTCCTGTTAACATTGAAGGGGTAATGTATTTTTTACAGATCACATCAATGGATGCTCCAGAATCCCGTAATACAGGAAGATCGAACCCGTTAACCTTAGCCATTGTAGTGTATGGCGCTAAATAATCTTCTTCATTCTCTTGTACCCTGTTAACAACAGCCGTAGATTTAAAGTCTTTCTGAGCTTTCGGACACTGCGGCCTCAAGTGATCGATTGAGCCACAAGTATAGCACTTAAGAGGTTTACGTACTTCAAAATGACGCTCATCTTGATTTCGAAAAGTTTCTGTTTTTTTCGAAACTTTTTCCCCAGCCTGTTTATACCTTGGCGAATCTCTGAAATTAGGCTGATTTTTATTTCTCTTTTGCGACTCCGAACCATGAACTGGAGAGACCTTTTTCCGGTATTCACGTACGTTTTCATAATCTTCTAACAACTCGGCTAATTTATTTGGGGACGTTATCTTGGACCATTCATCAATAAAATGCTGGCGCACTTCGAAATTTACGCGACGCTTCATTTGATCCGTTATCATCAGGTCTTTTAAAAGTTCAAAATCATTAATTTCCAAGCCCGAGATCCATTCTTCAAAATAATTTCTTAATTCAAATGCGAAATCCCTCCAAGTGGTTTGAGCGTTTTTTTGGGTTTGCGAGAATTTGATTCTAAATTTTTCTGGGCTCAGTTTAAACCTTTTAAGAAGTATCCCTTTTATGTAAGCATAGTCATAAGCCTGTTCTTCTGGCTCTCGCATAATCAGCTGAACTATCTCTGTTGGCAAAAGTGTTAATAAAACAGAAACCCATTCTGATTGGTTTAGATTCGCCCTCTTTGCTTGGCGCTCAAACATGACTAGGTACAAACTAACATCATTCTCTTCGGGATCAAATTTTTGGATCATTTTTTGAAGTTCAAAATGGTTTCTTCTAGGCATACTTTCTTCCTTCCCATCAATTAGATCCTTAACTTTAGCGGCCTCCAATTTCATTTTGGTTATCTCGAATTCTCTTTCTTCTCTCCTAATTCTCTCTTGCCTCTCTTCGTCTTCTTTCCTAATTCTTTCTTGCCTCTCTTCGTCTTCTTTCTCGAGTCTCACTGACGTGATATTTTCCAACAGACTTTTAACTAGTTCCTCCTCGTAGGCTTCATTTCCCATAATCAGCTGTCTTAATTCTAATATCCTAAGCTGGGGTCCAACCTTTTCCCCTAACTCTTCAGCCAAGGATTTAAGGTCCTCTTTTCTAGCTTTTGCTAAGAATGCCATGATATACCCTCAACTTATACTCTAAATCTAATGAATCTCTCTCTCTCTCTATATATATATATATATATATTTTACAATTCTGAGGCTCAAAATTTAACTCTTAATTTTTTTTTCAGAACAATTTCTGGTATTCTAAACATACATTCAAGACAATTTACACTATACTGTGAACAGGATGCACTCAGTTGCAATTAGTTAAATTGAGAATTTAAGATAATACAATATGCTTTAGATAATACAATATTCACATTCAGATCATCAAAACTTTCATAGTATATTAAGGTATGCATTCAAAAGTAAATTAAAGTAAACGTATAAATACTCATAAATATCAATACAACCACAGTTTGAACGTAAGATATTAGTGATTTCTAAACTTTCTGTTAACACTTTCAACTGAAAATTTTCACTTCTCATAATTCTTACACAAAATGATAATTCATATTCTGTACTGAAAATCAAATAAACAACAGTTTAATTTTAAGCTACCAAGATTTACTTATCTTCATTTTTAACACAATGAACTGAAAATTTTTGGAATTATAATTCTTACGTACTTATATTTCTTACATGAAATACATTCTTACAAACTTATAATTCTTACATACCATAACAGTTTACATTTACTTCTAATAATTATAACGTTCAAGACGACTTAGAATTGATAATTCAGAATACCCTCTAAAAGATAGAATCTTTAGAAATATTACAATTTTACTCTTCAATTATAGAAGCATAATAGTAGCAAAACTCACAACAATTCACTCTATTAATACAACTTCAAATTCTTAAGATATTATTTAATTATAATTCCTGAATTCAAATTTCTAAATTTATACCTAAATTCTTAAATATATTTTCTTATCTGAAACATAAATATCAATCAACGCATTTGCAAGCTTCAACGAAACCAATATTTGTTAGAAAACATTTACCTGAAGTGACATAAATGACACAATAGAAATACTATAACTAATAACCTCACTGCCTCAATATAAAAAATCTAAGGTACTTACCCGCCTGGACTGTAGAGTTGAAATTCTGATTGAAGGCTGGAACATGAAAGTGTTGAATCTCACAACTTAATTCTTTTTGGACGCTGAAGGCACATGCACTAAATTACCACACAAACGTATATCACCACACTACACTTTCCGGACACTGATAGTCCTACAACTTAAAGATGCTGAAAATCTTCGGCCAAAGGCTGTCCCACTAAACTTCAAGCGAATTGAATTTCGGATCCTGGTGGTACTCTCTTGCAGCCGGACTGACGTCTGGAATCTTCTTTAGAAAAACACAAAGCTGAATTTCGGAGCCTGACGGTCCTTTCTTTCTTCCGGACTGGCGTCTGGAATCTTCTTTATAAATCACAAAGTTGATTTTCGGAGCCTGACGGTCCTTTCGTTC
The DNA here is from genome assembly GCA_000611955.2 of Stegodyphus mimosarum. Taxonomy (NCBI): domain Eukaryota; kingdom Metazoa; phylum Arthropoda; class Arachnida; order Araneae; family Eresidae; genus Stegodyphus; species Stegodyphus mimosarum. The sequence continues at coordinate 508,025 of KK121829.1, forward strand.
TCCCGGACTGATGTCTGGAACTTAAAAACACAGAGCTGAAGTTCGGAGCCTGACGGTCCTCTCTTTCTCCCGGACTGACGTCTGGAACTTAAAAACACAGAGCTGAAGTTCGGAGCCTGACGGTCCTCTCTTTCTCCCGGACTGACGTCTGGAATCTTCTTTAGAAAAGCGCGGAGTTGAATTTCGGAGCCTGACGGTCTTTTTTTTCACCCGGACTGACGTCCGTATTCTTTCTTTGTTAAGCACAAGAGTTCTCGTTCGATGACCAAACTAAAACTGCTTCGTGGATTTTCATCATACCTGCTGCCACCAAATTATTATAGCTGTAACGTTTCCGAGCTTTTATGGAAAAATAGCAAGACAGGATTGTCTTTTTAAAATTTATTTAAAACTCAACAACAAATTCATTCGTGATTAAATAATGGATGAATAGCGTAAACCGTTACATTGCTATATCGTACAGAAGGGAAAAAGCGAGTTTCCCACAGAGTTCTCTGACTACATGTCCATTCAGCTCCACTGCTTCGTCTCTTCTCAGAAAAGAGCAGCGAACAGCCGTGAACAAGTCGGTATCATAAAAGCATTAGGGGATAAAGACCCATTAGCCTTCAGGACATTCTTCCTGGCCGAATCGCTTACACCCTGGCTCTAAAAATGAGTTTCTTAAAGTTAGTCCAAAACAGGAAGTCTCTAATAATATCCAGCTGGTTATTTTCCTAATCATTCATTTGCTGTTACAGTTTGTCACAGTGGCAACATATTTTTCTTCCCTTCCAATGTGCACGGGAGGAAAAAGTCACATCGTTCCTAATTTCAAATAATTTTAACAAAGTGCGTAAACCACATTTTAGCTGTTATCGTTTAAAAAAAAATATGCCAAATTTCTAAACGTGCCTATATATAAATTCACGTATATCTTCGAAAATTTGGAATAAAAAGCTCTAATTTTTTTCAGGTATGCTTCGAAATATATCTACATCAAGATAATGGTAAAAGCTTTTGAGATTATATTAAAAAATTCTTTTTCGAAAAATTTATAAAAATTATTTAAAAATAAAGTGTAAAAGATTGGTAAATTTTATTTGAAATGAATCTAAATTTCGAACTGTATAGGAAGGCATCAAGTACGTTTCATAAAATAAGAGATATTATTAAATACATACCAAATTTAATTAAAAATGAGGAGCTAAAATTTTGAGAGCTAATTTTTTAAAAACTACTTGTGCGACTTTTACAAATCTTGGCAGTTTGCTATAATTTAAGTTGTAGAATCGAAATGTGAAAAAAAAATAAAAAATTGGCATGTCATTTCAGAAAAGTCCGATTTTGTGTCAAAATACCTATATTAGAACAATGCTATGTATAAATCCAATACATATCCTAAGTCGCGCTTTCGACACATGGAAAATGGAATTTGAATTTTGTCAATCGAGCCAGTAGAACTGCCCCCCGCTTTTTTTCCCCCGCAGCGTACCTAAGTGCCTGTATGGAAAGTCTCTTTTTATTCTTGCGAAATATCTTTAAAAATAGAAAAACGTAGCATGTTTAGGCCATTTTTTATTCGTGCAGATACGAATTTATATATCTGTCTGTTCCACTATTTATCCAACATTAACTTTATATGTCTACTTTAGCATTTCTTTACCAAACTGTCTCGCTGCTTAGTTATATATCTATATGGCATACCAGTATACGAATACATGTGTGCGGGCATTAAGACTTTCTTATTCATATGTTTAATATCTACTGTATTAAATAAGGAATTGAATTACAAAATGTGTTACAAAATATGAAATCGATAATAAAAGAAATTTTAAAATTCCAAATTCAGGCTTCAAGGCGCCCATATTCACTGGAAAATTACGTTATTCAAAATTTGATGGCTCTAGGAACTGTTGTTTTAATATAAATAAATAAAAAATAAATAAAATTAGAAGAAAATGTAAACCTAAGCGAGTAGATTAAGAATTCTTTTTCCTAGTCTAAAGTAGATTTCACAACCTATTAAGAAAAAAATTTGTATCGAGAACACCCGTTCTTCGGTATAATTGAAAGTAATTATACTGTAACGCTTACAAAAATAGCTCGTAAAATAAGAGAAATTATGTATTTTTTCTCCTTAAAGAACATTTATGGAGGTTTTAAAATATACTCCTGTTTCTGAATTGTTAAGCGAATCAGACCTCTGTATCGATTAGGGGTAATTACTATTTACGGGAACATCACTCATTTTTCTTCTTCCTCTTCCAATTAGATGTTCTTGTAAAACTCTTTATTCCCAAAGAGGAACGTAAACAATAATCATTTGACTGCGAACGCGACTATTAGTACTACGCCACAATAAACATTAAAGGACGTCTCATTATTTTTCCATACCATTACCCTTTACAGGAAGAAGATTCATAACCACGTGGAAACTGAGAGCGAAACTTAGAGGCATAAATACCACCAAAGCTGTTGTAATTATTATTATTATTATTATTGTTATCATCATCGTTACTGTGCAAACCATTTATAAGGCTGCTAATGTTCTCTGTAAAATTCTACGGCTATAATTATGTGGTTTATTTGTCAAAGACGCGAAAACATCTGTTATTGACTTAATTGTGCTATGTGTAACTGAATGTTCATGAAGTGTAATAAAAGATATTATATCCAATTGGTTTTAAATGAAACTCAAAAGTCACCGTGGATAATGTTGCCATCTTAGTGTTAATTCATGTTGTAAAATATAATGACTCTTAGGAAAATGAATAAGAATGGGTCTTCAAAGAAAAATTTTAAATTGATTAGAACTCGCATTAAGTTATGAATATGCCACTATATTTTTACGCATTAGAAATTTAATAATTTGAATAAAATATTGAACATTAAATGTTTTTTAACTACTAAATAAAAATATATTAATTAAACATAAAGTATAAGAAAATTACTCCTTGAAGGAAAGTGTTACAATAAAACTAAATAAATAAATAAAAATAACAAAAATAAATTAAAAACTCTGAAAGCTTTCAGATTTTACTTTAGGTCCAAAGAGACGTTTTCTTAATGTTTTATGTGCTACCTTTATTTATTACATATCAATTTCGAACTTAAACCATAAAATTCAATTTAACAGCAATATGGCATGAGCATATCTTTAGAATTTCCGATACACAATGTCGCGCGCTAGCGATAATTTATTTTTTTAATACAGTATTGCCATTGCTCGCTTTGAAATTGTTGGGTTTGTTAATCAATAATTACAAAATATGAAAATATGTTACAAAATATGAAATCGATAATAGAAACATAAATACATTTATGCAGATTCTTCATTATTTAATTTCTTTAAATATAACACAGGGTTTTAGTATTTAGTGGCAACAATTTGAAACGTGAACCGACATTTATAGTGAACCAACGCAAAATGTCAAAATGAAATTAATAGCCTAATAATTTTTATTAGCCCGAAGGACGTTTAATAAAAATATTAAAGGAATTAACTGTGTAAGTCAAAATGTTTGAAAAAATTATGATCGCGTTACATAACATACAGTGCTAGGTATATCTTTTGCTAATTATAACAAAGCTTCAAATAGTCATAAAAGTTTTTAGTTGGATATATTATAAATTATTTTTACCTTCATTAATGGTAAATAGATAAAATATTGATAATAAAATTAAAATTTATGTTAAATTATTAAGTAGCTCTTTTACTACATTTAAACTTCTCAGTTTGTTAATCCAGCTATGATACTTTTCCGAAAGGTAAACAATAGCATTGATGGAAGAAAAATTCACTGTCTTCTGTTTACAAAATGGCAAAATTTAACTTGCGCAGCTTCTCGATTCTCTCCGTTATACTTATTCCTCAGTTTTGCTGGAACAGAATTTGATATGTTAAATGAAAACAATGCATCTCCTTCGAAGTAAAAAGAATTCGAAAATCATACTAAGACATTCTATTTAAGATTTCAAAATAATAAACTCATCGTAAAACTTAAAAAACTGGGATAACATTTCGATTTAATAAAAATATCGATTAAATCATTTACTATTAATTAACAAATAATGATAATTATTTCATAAAAATCTATTGATATTACCTAAATACCTATTTTATACATTACTCTTTCACGCAAGGTTCTCTCAACATCTTGAATCTTTTATCTACAGTGGTAACGGGTATCAGTAAAAAAAATGAAGTTCATGGGAAAAAAATCATTATAAAGTAACACCAGTTGTTGGATTATCATGCTAGTTTAATGATATATTTAAGAATTATTAACGCTGAGAAAACTTAATGTTGGATGTTTTCGAAATGATCCATTAAACTCGAATGCAAACTATGTTTCCCGCCTTATTTAAATTGCTCTGTAATAAATATTTATGCTGTTCGAGTACCTCTACTTTAATAAATAATAAAATAACAATAATGTTTAATTTTATGATTCGTTAAACCTTTAAAGAGTATGCGCTCTCAGTTTCTCAGTTCAGAGTCGACTACGGAATATTGAAATATCTCCATTTGAACTTCGCTCTTTAGATGCGTTTTGCACTGCACTGTATTTAACGTTCCTAATAGTTTTGTAGAGACATTAGGTATTTTTTAAAAACAGGAGATATGTAAAATTAGCAATGCCTTCGCTGGAACACGGACCTCTCGAATACCCATCGAGCGTGCTGACCAGTACACCACGAAGACATGCTAAGAAGGTGGGAGAAATACCTTATAGTTTGAATTGTAACTAATTTCCAAACTGTAACTAATTTCTAAAAAATTGTAACTAATTTGTAAACTTGGTTCCAGCTGCACTCATCGTGATTCCCCGCAGTATTTGGCCGGATGAAACAATCGAACAGTGGTAAATTTAGCCACGTTATAATTCTGGTGAATTCTGTATATGTGTTTTTGTAGTTTTATTCGTGTGTGGCATGAATAGAAGCCACATTTCCTTAGAACGTCCTCTGTGAATATACCTCTTGTGAACCCAAACACCCCTCTGTAAAGACAGATGTCCTCCATTCCGTTTTGTCCTAATAAACTAATCCAACATCGTACCACTTACATGTTTTATACTGTCACTTACCGTATTGGCTACCTCTTAAAAAACTAAATCGCCTACCAGTTTACGAAATGAACGTAACTCCTAAATGCTGTGAATTCGTCCCTGACGCACTTCACGGTTAAGCTGCACAGAGTTTTCATGATTTCTCCATATGTAATGTGATATAAAACGGTTTTTCTCAGAAATGCGTCTCCCAAGAAAGCCTTGGCATATTTTGCCATCATCTATAAAGAAGAAATTATGTGTGTTTGGTTTTCCTCTAATAACTGAGTCACTAATATAGCTACCGCCACCAAACTTTTTACAATTCTTTTCTGGGTCCTAGAAAATGTCGAAGTCGACTTTTTTCCAAACGAAAGTAGCTAAACTCACATATATTAATTAAAAACTCCGAAAAACAAGAATTTTCGCCCTCATTTTTCCGAGTGGCAATAGTCTCAGAAGCTGGAGATGAAAATCTGCTTTATTTCTAAAATTGTTGCCACTGCTCACTTTCAAATTCTAGAGTTTCTTAAGAAAAAACTTCTAAGCTGTACGATGAAATAAAAATAGCATTGCCAAACTTTAAATATATTATTCCCAATTAAATAAATTCGTGGAAGCCATTATTTCGGCTATTCCTATCTTCGTACGACTTTAATCAGCCGAAATATTAATTAAAAACCTTGAAAGCGCTAAAGTTCGCATTCATTTTGCCGAGTGGCAACAGTGTCGCGCATTGAAGAAAAAATGCTTTATTTCGAAAGTGTTGCTACTGCTCGTTTTCAAAATCGTAGAGTTTGTTAATCAAAAATTTGTAAATTTTTACAAAATCTATAGGTATAAAGAAGACTGTCTGTTTGTGTGTTTGTTTGCTTGTTCGCGTTATTGATTTCTGATCAGTTATGATAAATGTTTTGCCACATTTAATCGTCTAAAATTGGATATATGTAAAGTATTGAACGGAACTTGAGCTTTTACGTCCATTTGATTAGAAAGACGAAAATTATTAAAAACTCCATTCTATTGTTGCTGATGTAATGAGGGAGAATTAGCTTATTTTTTTATCAAAATTTTTTATATGGGTTCCAAATCGTATCAGACGGAAAAATGTACGACTATGAATCGTATTTTTTGCATCGTAATTAAAGAAGGATTGCAGTGGTATCGTTCTCTCTGTTGTTAGATGCATGACTCTCAATCTAACTTAACTGGCATCGGGTACTTCGCTAGTCATTTAATAAAACTAAACCAACAAACTTAAGTATCTACTACAACATCCATGAAAGTCTATTTAGACTTAATTTTATTAGTTAGGGAACTTCATAATCATTTTAAATTTCTTACAAATTAGATGCTGACTAATTTTCCACTCAAGTCAATATTTCTGAAACTGTTTGCTGTTTATTTAATCCGAGACTTTTCTCAAATTTCCAAAAATCATGATACTCATTATCAATTACTTTACGACAGGATCTACATGTAATTAAAACTAATTTTTGTAAGTAAAGTTTTTTATCTTATTGTTTAGAAATTACAAAACTGTTGTAACACTGAAAAAAAAAGACTTTCTTTTCAAAACAAAGAGTTAAGATCACGGTTTTTGAAAGAAATTTGGTATAAGCTATTAAATCTGAATTGAAAAAGGCTCATAGAAAAGAACTGGGCTCTAGTTGTCACACAAAGGTAAATTCAGAACTAGAAGTAATATAGGTAAGCCCAAGGAAATGAAATGCGAACCTTTACAGGAAGATAACTTAAAGTGCAAAAAACTAACACATTTGAGAAGAAGCTGTAAAGAACCTCAATCTCCTTTTTATGTGATATCCGTAACCTGCAGTGCGTGTCACGCGATCTTTTAGCAAAGCACATAAAACAGCTAATAAGAACAGACGGACACAAAATAATGGGTTCTTAAACTAAAGGTTCACTCTTTGGAGATGGAGGGGCGACTACACTGCTTGGTTTTAGTACTTTCTATTTTTCTTCTTTATCTAAGTTCCAGTTTGCGGTGGGGGTGGAAACCAGTACAGTTTATGTGAAAAGCCATAAAATGACGTACCCCAAAATTCTTATTGGGTATGGAACTTAATACGTACTTTATGTCGTATTAAATCTTTCGCGAAATCACTTTTACTTTTGCAGCTCAAATTCTGACACGCGACCTTTACTTTTTCGTTATTTTTCTTTATTTTAATATCCCTGTTTATTGTGGAGATGGGTTCTGGTGATTACGTATTGTTACAGTCATAAGCTGTTTATAAGGTTAATGTTAAAGGTCAATGTCATAATTTTTTCTTTGGATATTAATCGAATATAATTTAGAAAGTTTGGAGTTAAAAGTAATCCCATAATCCGGTTTTGCACTGACAATGGAAAAATATAGAAAGTAACTCTGTAGAAATAAAAACATAAAAATGCTGAGTTCTCAAACTACTTTGTATATACTTTATGCTTTTCTGAACACTGATTTCGTTAGTCTTGTCCTTACATTCAGTTTCATGGTTTGAAACTATAACTTTCTATTTTTGGAGAAGTGTAAAATTATTTTTTTCAGCAACATGTTTCACTGCAACTACATGGTGTTAATTTTTACATATAATAACAGGCACTGGGTAAATTCACGAACCACTGGCACATTATTAGTGCCATCACGTATATATACTTCGTGTATATCTGAATGTCATGTGTGAATGACGTATATAACTGAATCTTATTCATCTTGCTGTGCCCTTACCACTTATTTTGCAAGAATAAATCACAACTTTCGATAAAGAGTTTTTTAAATCACGCAGCCAGTACGCAGGTTTTATGTGCAATTAAAAAAGAAGTTATGATGAAAATTACCCAAATAGAACTGTCTTAAAATTTAAAATATTTTAATATAAATTGAATATGCGAAATAAAAAAATTAATAGAAAATAATTAAAATGCAACATTGCATACGCAATGTCTTTACCATTACTTGCAGATGCAGATACATGTAGAAATATAAAAACTTTACTTTAAACTACATCGATATTTAGTTCAGTTCAGGCTTCTGTGCGATTTCAATGCGCAGATAATGAGCTGATAAATGTAGTTATTTCCACACGCTTGCATGGTTAGGTGCAGTAGGATACGATAGCATCTCACATATTCATCCAATCCTTGATTTCGAAATCTAGAAAGGTTGAATGGAGCATTCTGCAGAAGAAGAAAACCATCTTAAATTCAGGTTTAATAATAGCAATAAATTTTACCCAACGTGAAGTATTATCAAACTAAATTGTTGAAAATAAATAATTTTCACCGGAATGAACTTTCGATGAGTTACAATGACGATAACGTAGAAAAAATTAATTAGTATTGAAGCGTGCATAATTGCAAGAGCTTTTAATGGTCTGAAGTGGAACTTGCCGTTTTTCATTAATACTGATTGTTGACTATTTTTCTGCATACCACATTCATGTATATTAATCCCTTATTTATATATTGATCGCACACACATTTCTGAGTTTATTTTAAATAGCTTTTAAAAACATATGTAATCAGATATAGAACGCTTAAAATTTTATGACTAATGTTGGAAAGACTTTTATTAAAGTTGTTTGTACTTTTCTTTTTAAAGCATACGGCGATGCTATTTACGGTGCTTATTCTGATTACTTTGAAGTATGAAAAATATTTCTCTTCCTTACAAACTTATGAAATATGTTTCAGAATTTAATTCATCAAATGTTCTGAAATAAAATATTCAAATTATTTTTATATTTTAAGTTATAAATTAAATCACTTATTGTATGAATTGATTTTTATGAAATTTTAAAGTATCAGTTTAATAAAAAAGACATTTAAATGCGTTCCTGCAATAAGTTTCTTTTTAAGTACATTAAAATATGACAAAACACACAAACACAAAGAAATTAAGAAAATTTAAAAACATTTTAAAGCTTTCAGATTTTATACTAAGCTTAAAGGGCCGTTTTTTTAACGATTTGTGCGTTACTTTTATTCATTAAATATCATCTTCTTTGCACTGAAGTCATAAATTCAGTCCAACAGCAACAGCGTAAAATAATTTTAAAATGAGCCTATCTTTAGAATTTCCGATACACAGTCTCGCGCGCTGGAGATAAAAATGTTTTTTCCCGTACAGTGTTGCCATTGCTCGCTTGAAACTGTTGAGTTTCTTAATCAAAAACTCATAAATGCTTACAAAATATGAAATCGCTAATAAAACAAATTCCGAATTCGGTCTTCCAGATGCCCATATTCGGGTGGAGACGTGCGTTATTCAAATTTTGATGGCTGCAAGTACCGTTGTTTTATTACAATGGAAGAAACATGCATACATTTATGCAGATTATTCATTATTTTATTTCTTTAAATATAACAGAGGGCGATAATATTCGGTGGCAACAGTTTGAAAAGTGATACGGAAATTTACAGCGAATCGACGCAAAATGACAAAACGAAATTAATAACCCTTCTGAGCTAACGCTCCTTTCGGCTAAAAAGGATTCCCATCTCCGAATATATTTTCCTATAAAACGTCGTTGTTATTTGAAATACCTTTCGTTCAGTTACCTAATAAAGAAACTAGCTAATCTGCCGTTTTACTAACCAACTGCAGGTAATTGCAAGCTAGTCCAACGAGCTAATAAAGTGTTTTGATCTACATAATCGATACCCGAAAATGGTCATTTTAATTAGATGACATAAAAAGCTTTTACATAATCAGATGAATTTAATGAAATTTGCAAAGCCAAAATATTAGTTGAAACAATTTTAACTCTAGAAAGGAGGAGAATAATTTCCCAGGGAAAAGAAAGAGTATTCACAATTTGCATTAAATATTACAATGCACATTCAGTGAACAATACTTTCAAATCCTCTTTCTTGGTCTAACTGTCCTACGAACGAATAATATTTTGATGATAAAACGAAGTATAAAAACACGCTACTATTATCTATTACTCATTAAACTCGTTATAGCATAAGTGCAATAGTTCAAGCAACGTTCGAATTACTTATCGATAGATCTCAGTTTCACTTTGAAATCAATCAAATATCACATTTTTTTTATTCATTCATTAAGAATTTTTAGAAACAAAAAAAGCTGTTAAGCAAGCTCATTACAAATTAATTTGAGAAGTAATGAATGAAAAATATTACATTTCATACTTTGCTTTTTTTAAACTATATGACTACATTCTCAGCCATAAGAATCCACTTTTATCTAAGCGTAGCATATACAATAAATCTTCTAACGTAAGGTTTAAAAATTTACTGTAATTAGCAAAG
>KK121829.1:518356-535054 GCA_000611955.2 Stegodyphus mimosarum
ATATGAATTCCTCTTCTTTCTTTTTTTCTGGTATTGATACATTTTTGAAGTATTCATTAATTTTAGATTTTAATTTCATATTTCTTTAATTCTCATTTTGTATTCATTGGATTTTTTAAAATTCATTTGTATTTAATTTCAAACTTTTTGGGTCTTTGTGTAGAATGTGTTCTAAATTCCTTATTTTCTTTCTCTCTCTCTCTGTATCTGTATCTCTGTATATCTGTGCATAACGTTTTATTCTAATTTTCTTTAACATTTCATACTACTCGTATTCTTTATAAAGTTTTAGAGAACTTTTCTAGTATATCTGAATTCTGTTTTGTTGTTTTACCTTTTGATATAAAAATTTTCGTTTTTTCCGATAACGTAAATCAGCCTCAAACTCCTAATAAGCTTGGAGCTTGGAGAGAATTATCCTTTCATCTGCATTAACAAAAGTTTCTAGAAAAGTTTTAAAATAACTTTTTAATTAACTTAAAAACAGAACATAAAATTCACGACTTGTACTTACAAATCAACCACCATTTGTGAAACTCGAAGTAATAGTCAAAGTCAAATTTAAAACTAAGCTTAGTAGTCGAAGACTGCACGTTTGATTTAATGCGAAATTGTCTCGAAACATCTCACTAGAGCAGCAATTTAAATTTGGGCAGCAGTAACACAAAGCTAAATAACTTTATCAGGGCTAATGTGGTTTCGGGAAGCAGATATACGCTATGCTTAACAATTAGAAATACTCGACTTAACAATTAGAAATACTCAAACCAAAATTTCCATTCTAGTTAGGAAAAGGAAGAAAGTTATAGTAAAGATCTAAATCAAAATAACTGGTTGATTAAAATCATAATATTAACCTTACAAATGTTTATGTAATAATTTTCCTTTTCTATGATTGCATATATAACGATATTAATAGAGAAATAGGTAGAAACGATGGTTTAATGGGAAACTAAGCAGTCTTATACTCTTCATATGAAACAGAAAATTCGAAACTCTAATCAACGTGCTATTCGTAATAAAATCACTCGAATTCTTTCCTAAATATAAAAAAATTAATATATATATTTAGAAAAACTGTTTTTATTGAATTCTAGGAGAAGCGTTCAATAATTAAAAATAGGTGACTGCTGGAGTTTCAATAGTACGTTTATCATCTATGCCATACATTCTAGTAGCACTAAAAGCCACGCTACAGGTGTTGATTTATAAACTCTTAAAATTAATCGCAAGTTTTAATTTTCTGGATAGTATTATAGAATCTTATGGTTAGTGGTTATGCTAACTCTTGAAAAGATCTTTTCATAACTAAACTTGTTTGATTTGAAAACCATCTCGCAAATTGTTGAAAAAATATTTAAAAAAATTAAACTTCTAATTTTCTCCTTAATTTTAAAATGAATTTTAAAACTGAAGAATTTAGTTTCTTACTGAAATCCACTTGCATCGTTTTAATAAATACAGAAACGTTTCTTAATTCTAATTAATACATAATTATTTTATTAGAATTGAATTTTAATTTTATTAAATTTTAAAAACAATAATAATTTCGATAAATATAGAAACGTTTCTTAAGTTAAAATTTGCATTTTAAAATTTGTTTTGCAGCAAATGCAGATTTTAAATTATCCTTCTATGAAAAGAAATTAATATCAAGTATATTTCCTTTTTCTATTTGACGTACGATTTCACTTTATTTTTAACTAGAGATAAAGTTTTTTTTTCACATTTTTTAATTTTGATTGATATTTTGAAGATTTCGAGAGCTTCAAAAATCTTTCAGGGTTCGAATTCGAGAAAATTTAGCTATCATCCTACTTCTAATACCACATTTTAGATACTTTTAACGGCAGTGTAAAAATTATTATTATTCAACATACTCATATTACATTTCAACACTTTCTGTACGTTGTAGTACATGTCCTTTAATTCTTTTTTTCGTTATTTAAACTTTCTCTAGCTAGTGACGCGTTCACCACGATAATGTTAGATTTATCATTTGCTGCTTTCTAGTGATCGATTAGGATGCATCCAGATGATGACGACATTAAAGAAAAATGATTGCTCAGGTTCTGAGATTACCGTAAATCTTCCCGAGACGTGAATCCAAAATAATAAATAGAAGAAGTCACTTTTCTTGGTACCGGATAATTTCTTTCTCTCCGTAAATGTCTTCCCAATTGACAAAGACAGTCATATTTCAAAAGAAGACCGAGTTTTGACATTCCTCTGCTACGTCCTTGGGTTCTGTAATGACTTTAGTAATCAAACGCAGTGGATTCTATCGTGTTAACTCCCTGCCGAAGAAGGAAATTAGATTCCGGAACGTCATAAATGTTGCACAGATATCCATAACGAGTTTTAAGCACACTTTCCCCTTGTTAGATTTTTACAAATCCCCAAAAGCCGATTTATTTCCGTATTCTAAAAAAAATGTGTATTGCTGTAATTTCAAGCACATTTTATTTTGTACGCGGTACTACAATGTTTAATCCTTGAAGCCATGTCTAATTGTTGAATATATATTTCGTTAGTTAAAATATTTGTAAATGATTTAGTACACACAAAAACATAGTTTATGAACTAAATTTAAAATTCCGTCCGACTTATTTAAAGTATTTTATAATCTGATGAACAAGTTTAACAAATAATATCTAACTGAATTACAACAACGAAGTGCGATGTATTATGAGTCATTCTCGACGTCAGGTGGCGGCTATACTACCTCCATGATTTATTTACCTTTTTTCATTTTTGGAGTTTTGGCATCCAAAAGTTATTATCGTTCCATTTTATATTCATTTCTTATCCTTTAACTGAGAGGCAGTGGTCTTGACAATTATGATTGCACTGAGAGTTTTTATCGATGAATAGCTAACTTCCTGTTTTTTACTATAGCCAATAGCTGTGATTATTTTCATAGTGATGTAATTCGTCGTTAAATGTTCAAGTTTCTTTTTGTAAATTACAGTGTAGTAAATGTTTGTATCGTAAGTATGGATCATAATTTATTCTATGACTCATGACTGACTTCAGAACACCATCGGAGTCGAAAAAAAAATCTTGTTAGGTAAATAAACTCTGTCACAAAATATATATGCACGCAAAAGGAAACGAACTACTATCACGAAACGTAACACGTATGTAGTGTATGAGGAAATAAATAATATATTACAAATTCAGAACAAAAGATCGTTTCTTTAAGAAGTTACGACATATAAATGATTACATATCAGTAAATAGTATATCCACCTCTGGCAGCTATACAAGCCGAAACGCGGCGTGGCAGAGAATCAGGTAGGTCACCTATGACCCCCCGCGGAAGATCATGCCATGATGGATTGACAATTAATATTCAATTCGGAAATTATGAATGGTTGCAAAGTTTGTTACGTTATATAAATTCTGTTTAATTGAATGTAAAGTTTAGCTTGGGATACTAAAACGGAGTTACAAGTGTTTATTTTCAGTAGGCTCCTCTGTTTCCTAATCTGTGAGGCTGTAAATGTGGCAAGATTTTATTTGATGGCCTTCATGCTTGAAAATGGAACATATTATTTAGAAAGTCGCAGACATTTTAGAGTTTAGAAGTAGCGCAGCAATTGTTTCTTTACAAGTAAACTTTCAATGTTATTTTAATACGAATATGAATGAATTGTACTTTTATGATTCGAGAATATTTCAATAATACAGCTATATTATTAAAATATTATTGAATCATATTGAGTTATGATTATTCTAATATAACAAATTTTAGATGTTGAAAAATAATGTTTTTACGCCGAATATAAATTTACGAAATAAAGCCAGAAAGAAGGAAGTTTTAATTGAATTACAAAGTGAATTGAAAATTCGTTTTAAATAATACAAATGCAATTTAGCTTAGGTCATACAAGTGCTCAGGTTTTATTTCAGAAAACATTTAAATTTTAAACATTTAAAATTTTTAACTGATTTTTGAAACAGAAGTTTTTAACACTATAAAATATTTTAAAACTCTGCGAAAATTGGCAAAAAAATATTCGCATTAATTTATTTCATATTATTAAGTAATGCCCCTTAGATTAAAAAACATTGTTGCATAATGCCCACTTGAGTAAAATGCTCGTTTGTTTAGAAATACTTTCTTACTTTAAAATGAAAACTATACGAAAAGCACTTTAACTGAAAGTGCCAAATCTGATTTAACACAAGTAGTAGCACACAAGTATCACATATTTGTCTTAGCTGTAAAAGGCAGCCTTTTAAAATAACTATAGACTGACACAGAGCAGAGAATAAATGAGAATAGATGGATAGCGAGAGATAAATTTAGTTTGGAGTGAAGCAAAATAAAAACGAAAAGCTTGTTGAATAAGAACAACGAATTCCTCTTCTCTCACAAACAGCACTAGCAAAAGAGGAGAACAGTGTAATTTTTGAGAGTTCTTTTTGAACAAGGACACTTTTTCTTCAGAGTAACAGTGATTCAAATCATATATAACTATTTTAAGGGACCATATAGCTTCTGATTCTCTAATAAATTTCTGTATTTTTTATATTTTTTCCTCATACAGTTCCAAATAATAAAATGCATGCTAAAGGAGAACTTCCAAATAAAATTCATAGTGCGTAATGAAGTATACGTGGAAACCGAAGTATAATGTTGTATCTTCTTTCTTTTCAAGGCAGAGTATCTATCCATAGATTAAAAGAAAATGAAAAACCTTTCGATATGCTGATATATATTGTGAAATATAATCTGCATGGAAAAAATAAAGTTCGCATCAAGTATACTTTCTTCCAAGCAACATTATCAGTAGCTTCAAATTATAATGATAAATATTGTCTCTCAGCAGAAATAAAAAGGGATGATAATATCTCTCTTTCGAAATTCATGTATTTTAAAACTCGTTTAGACTCGCTATCATTATAAGTTTCTCTTAATCTGTACTGAATGCATAATCTCATAATGAATACGCATTTCATGAAATGAATTCTTGTTAAGGAATTTAGACATTTGTGCGGAATTCTATGGTGTTGAATTTGATATTTAGTATTGGTTTCTCAGGTTCAATGATTCCTAGTAAAGATGTTGTTTATTTTCAACATCTTCTCAGTCCCTGTCACCTTTTTTCCACTTCCGGAGCTATTCAAATCAGTAGATTCTAATTCGTAATTTAAATTGGATATGTTATTTAACCGATCTGTCTTCTCCATCTGGTGCAGGTTTTGCTCTGAACACTGAATAAGCAATTACTTTTTTCCAGTTAAACATCTGGGTGCAATTATCAGTATATAAAAGATGGTAAATTCAATGGAACCGTATTTGTGGATAAAAGCACGATTTAACTTCGAGGATTTCTCTTCTACACATATTCATCATTTAGAAGACGACTTGAAGGTGATTGTTTAGAAATAACCACATAATGCTATTGCATAGGTATCTCAATAAGTTAAGAATATTCAGTTTATGTCGACCGTATCTGACATCGAGAATCCAAGACTAATTATCCCGTTGGGAGATGTTTTTCATGCGTATGCACATTGAAACTTCTCTCATACTTAATTCAGGGTTCCTCATTTCATTTACCAATTAGTTTATAGACCCCGTTTAAGGATTCTTCTAAAATGTGGATAAAAAGAATTTATTCACTTTTAGGAAATTATTCTAATGAGATTTCTAAATACGTGCATTGCCCGAGTTTATCTTTCAGTGTTCTATCTGCAAATTAATACATCATTTTATTAATCCTAATCCTAATAGTCTCAGGTATACTGGTGCACAATCACATTAGAATTTTAACCAGTTCGTTTTGCATATGCCTTAAGCCAATTGCGTACTTAAATAAATGAAGATGCGAACGCACCCACCCGAAGGCCAAGCTACTATGGCCGTGGAAAGGGGAGTCAAGGTTTCGTGAAAACAATTAAGTTGCATGAGCTCACTTTCTTAACAGGCACTTTATTTTATTATAATACTCTAGTAGTTTACTAGTAGTAGAAACTAATTTACTTTTATATACAAAAATGGTAAATCTAACATAATTGTTTCACCTAGTTTAACTTACACTAATAATTTAAAAGTTTATATTTATCTTAGAGATTTGCAATTTTAGTCGTGACTGGATGTATTGAATGAAGATGATTCTAATGATAACTGAAAATTGATTGTACACTTGCTAGTTAGATTCTTTAAGGATATAAAAAATTATATATTAATCTTTGTTAAACAAGTATATTTATGTGTAATTTTCGATACAACCGTGGTTAACACACATTTTATGTAAAGGTTTCAGCCATGCAATAAGGATTCAGTCAATTATTTATTTACTTACTTGATCCCCATTTTCACTGCACTTCAAATACCTTTCAGTTTTCATTTTGTATTTGTTTAATTTTAACACATCCCTACAGGCAATACACGTATTAGTAGTAACTGATGAAGTCTGAGGCCTTTCATCTATTTACGAAGGAAGGGGATAGATAATTCCTTTAATCAATTATTTTTCAAGGACTGATATACGAGACAGCAAGTAGCTTTGAAATGTATAATTCCTCAATAAAATACTGAAATTTTTACGGGATAAACTCTTAGTTTGATATAATGTTAGTTTGGTAGTACGAACTATTAAACTTGTAAAAATGCCTTAGTTTTACTTTGAGGAACCATACCTTGACACCCGGAGGCTAAATTAAGCCTCCTCTTTTATTACGTTTTACTTTGCTGTGTTAAATATGTAAAAGAGGGGCTTCCTCAGAAGAGATACAATTTTTTTATCTTCTGTTCCTTAACTTTAAATCTGCGACACACGAACATTCTTTACACTTTTCAAGCAAGCTTAAGTCTTAGATAAATTTTGGTTTGTATAAATAAAAGGGCATTCGCTTAGTGAGAAAATCTCGATGCACTTCGTAGAAAACAAATGTCTTTCTCTTCAAGAAATGAAACATTCTATGTCATTTGCATAAAATACGTCATTTGAGTATATAATGTTTGTTTTGTAAATGAATCATTTGTGAATCAAAGATTAGAATTTTAAAGTAGTGTTTGACTTAAATAAAGTGACAGTGGTGAGTGTCCAGGTGCATATCAGTTACTCAGCTTCATAAATTGATTGTTTTAAGACTTAATTTTGTTGTTAGATTATAATGTATTTTTCCCGCCTTCTTAGCATGCCTTCGTAGTGCAATGGCCAGCACATTCCGCGCGTATTCCAGAGGTCCGAGGTTCGAGTCCCGGCAAGGGCATTGCTCTTTTTTCCCTCTCCTGCTTCCAAAATAATCTAATGACTCTACAGTGGCCCTTGAACTGAAAAGATTGCAGATTTTGATTCTTTACCACCAGGATTTGGCAATTGCTTCCCCTAATTCCCAGTCGCCCTATAAAAGGGGGAGTATATAAGCTATTTCTCCCGCCTTATTAACATGTCTTCGTGGCGTAATGGCAACCACACTCAATGCGTATTCGATAGGTCCGAGGTTCGAGTCCAAACGAGGGCATTGCTCATTTTTCCCATCCCTTGGTTCATAAATAACCTATTGATTCTATGCGTTATGTAGTCAATGAAGCGCAATGCATAACGTTTTACTTTTATCCAATCTGTGCATTTTTCTGTCCGTTATGATACCCTCTAAAGCAAAATGATGATTATTATTTTTTTTAATTTAAAACAAAAATGCATAAATTTTCAAAGTGAAATGGCTTAGGCAAATACCACGCAAATGTAATGAACTTTAAAACGTTCAATTATGCACCATTTTTATTCACAGCCATTCGCATGTCACATCCAGGTAGGTCAATCGATAGTTTTAACATTAGGGTGAATAAAGTTTCCAATTCTCTTATCTAGTTAACAGCACTGGAACCAAAAAAGAAAGGAACAACGCGTTTGTTAGATACTTTTTAAGGCGGCGAGGATTTAGAGCCAGATCTCGTTGTTACACTTTTTCACTTTCTATGGTAAGTAAAAGGGACAAAAATAAAAAATAAAAATAAAAACAAAAACACGCGAGGTTAATCCCTGAAAGAAGATCTGTCTCTGAAAAATTGATCTTCCTTTTCTTCATTCTACGTCTTATATTGTTAGAAAAACCGTGATGTTTTTTATTTGTTTGTTTCATTAAATGCGATTTAGATCTTGTTGTCAGACTTCCTTACTTTTCTTGTGATTATGTTTCAATTTCATCAATGGAAGATTTTCGAGACTGGATATATATACTGCTGAATGTAGAACGTGTACGTTTATTGCTAAGACGAAAAGCTCCCGAAGTTGTTTTATTGATATTGTTACGTGCCTACGGGTTCGTAATGGATTTAACAAGTCGATAAAAAGTTAATAAAATTTATTCTTATCCCAAGAAATAAAACAAAATGCTGAAATTTCCTCAGAGATATTCGTACAATATCGCAATATTTCACAGTAGTTATATTTTAAACTACATAAAACGTTAAACAGAACTCAATTCCAAATACAGAGAAAGCTAATCCGATTTCACCGCTAATTCGTTACAGTCAATAACAACACTAAGTAAACAACTCATACGCAATTGAGCTGAGATGTTTTTCTCTAGCTTTTATAAGCTTTTTAATCATACGCGAGAACATTCTGGTACTTTCTCGATTTTTCTGGATAGCAAAAGTGTACAATTACGAGATATCTATTTATTAAAATGTTAAATGCGCGTGCTCCCGCGTTTTAATTTTTTCCGGCGTAGCTTTCTCTTCAAATAAGTCTCGTGCTGCATTGCACGGGAATATGAAACAATTTTAATTACAAATTCTACTAAAAATAGCTAAATAAGTACAAAATCCGTAACAATATGTTTTCCTTTGTCATATTTCTAATAAGAAGTAGTCCTACAGTATATTATGAATGGATGCCACATATTTCTCTTACATTACGTTGGAGTCGAAGTAACGTAACCATATTGAAATGCTGCCTACGAAGCTGCATTGAAATAATTTTGATGAATTTCTTTAATTTTGCAGTTTTATCTATTCATTTAGATATCTATTTAATTAATAATTTTCTTCAATATTTGAGTCCTTTTTTAAAGTTTCAATAAACAAAAATTTACTTTTAAAGGCGGTGCCGAAAAATAACGCTACACATTTCCTTAATTTATAAATAACACATTTATAAAAACACATTTCCTTAATTTATAAATACGTTGAATATTTTATATTAATTTACCTTCCGTATTTAAAGTACAATTTTTTCACATTCTAAATTATTTTACCAGTTAACGGAATTAATTACAAAAGATTTGAGACTTATAAATTTAATAAAGATATATATATGAGCACTATTTGTAAATAAACTGGATCACTTAATCTGAACATATTTATTTTAGTTTTCATTTTAAAAGTCATATTTTTCGCATGGTAAATCCATTTATTATTTGATTGAATTAAAGACGTTTTAGGAACCATCTATTTAAGACCAGCTTTTAGAAAAGCTTGATCATATTTAAATGGTTTAGAAAGATTTCCGCACACAAAAAGGGGGCCACGAAAGATTTGACGTGTACAGCCAATCCATTCCGCGGCCAGAAGTAGGAGTAGAATGAAAATTGTCTGTGTTCTAAGACTTAAACCATTCGACCAATAGAAGAAAGTACATTCTAATCACATTAAGTGGTTGAAACAATTATAAGGTATTTCTCCCGCGTTCTTCCCATGCCTTCGTGGTGTAGTGGTCAGCACCCTCGACCCGTAACCGAGAGGTCCTTAGACGATTTTCGGCGAAGGTGTTGCTCATTTTTCACCACTTCTGCTCCAGAAATAGCCTAATGTCTCTACAAGTGGTGCCCGAACTAAAAGGTGGTGACTCCACCACCACTAAACTCCACCACCACGATTTGGCGATTGGGGCCCCTAATCTCTATTCACCCTCTAAAAGGGGAGTATGTAAGGTATTTCTCCCGCCCTCTTCGCATGCCTTCGTGGTGCAGTGGTCAGCGCCCTCGACGCTCTGAGAGGTCCGTGGTTCGATTTCCGGCGAAGGCATTACTCATTTTTTCAAATGTTCTGCTTTCAAAAAGCCTTAATGACTCTACACAATCTTCTATGTGTACCAGCAATAACTGATCCGTCCGGTAACGTAATTAGTTGAATATACAAAGTAACATGAATATCTCTTTACTTAATGTGCTCCTACAGTTTTCCCCTACAAATTTCATAAACTGAATTCATAAAGAGAAGCAGGCTCGTTTAAAACGTAAATTATAAATAATTTAACATTTTGAATAATGTAAATTTTAAAATTATTACTGTTCTAATGACTTCAATGTACCTTCTGTATTTATATGCATTTTAAAACAAATTTCTTGGGCAATGTTTCCTTTGGAAACTTCTTATTCTACTTCTGTATCGTATATTGCAATTCTTTAAATCAAAATACGCCAAAGGTTCTAAATCAAAATTTTACTTCTGTTTTGGAGTTTAACGAATAATGTTTATATTACACAGAAATCTTATCTAACATTCTGGTTATAGTCCATAAGTTTAGCTTCTAAATTTGGAAAAACAATATTTATTTTGAAAGCCAATTCAAATTTACCAGCTTATCGTCGCTCATTTTTCGTCGTTTTAGTTATATTGTCTTGCAGTTAGTTAAAGTATAAGGTCTACAATTTACATTCTGTATCATATTCACAGCCAATAGGTTAACTTTATTATTAGATAGTTTAAGGTATTATATGGTTTGAGGTTAATATATGACGAAGATATAATTCAGTTTTAAGAGAAAATAATTTTTTTTTGGTCCGAGGCAAGCAGTAGTTCCGAGCAATGGAATTCGATTTTCGTCTAAAATAAATCAAGAACGCAAGCCTAGAATTAATGTCTTAAGAAAATCAGCATATGGAAGCACGTAAAAATGGATTTATGAGCACATGAATTATTAAATCTGTTAAGTTATGGCCGAAAAGGTTCTGCTTGTATTTTACATAATTTTATTTTTCTCGTTTTTTTCGCTTAAACTTTGGAGTTAAGCTGAGCAGTCTACTCCTTTAATTTGATTAAAGACAAATTCCTCGAGAATTATATTATCTTTGACAAGAAAAGCTGCCTTTAAAGAAATATAATATATTCATTAATATTTGTCTTTTCTCTTCCTTTTCGTAAAAAAAATGAAGCCAATTAATTTCCATGAAGAATTAAGATCTTGAGCTTTTACTGGAAATGAATTTATATCTTTCTCTATTAATTTTATTTTATATAAATTAAAAATAATCGGAGGCGGTTCTCCATCAGATATCCATAAAATATGAGATCAGTTCTGATTTTGTAGGAAATGCGTGTCTCAATTTGTATGGGTTCCGCCCAGTGGAAGAAAATGAGTTAGGTTTTGGTTAAGTTGTTCGAATATCGTTAACAGCACGGGGCTATCTGCCTAAGGGAACGGAAGTCTTCTTCACATTACATATGGGAAAAACCACAAAATGCAGCCAGCGCATTTGCCTGGGTTCGAACCCGAAAGGAAATGGGAAAAACACTTTTATTTTGGCTGGAATATAAGGGGAATGTTCATATGTTTTCGTAAAATTCGGTATTCAAATAATTCAAACATAAGAAGGAATACAAACGCGCCAAGTTTTCGCCAGTAGCAACAACCGTTCTTATGAAGTCAAGTGATCATATATCACGCATTCAAGAGGTAGTCGCATTCGATTAATGCAAGTGTGTAGTAAGCCTTTAGAATATCCCATGTCTGATCTCATGCTGTAATCATCCGTTAAGTACTGCGTTTTAGTATGCATACCCTTCGGAGCTCGAGCAACATATCAGTGCTGTTGTTAGGAACATAGGCAGGGATATGCTAAAAATGGCATGAACCAAACTAGATTACCGCCCTAATGAATGTTATTTGACTAAGAGGACACACATACAGAAGTTAAGAAACTCGGTGTGTTTCTGGTCTTTTCATACAATAATTATTAGCATGCATGTGATATTTTTTTTAAATACAGTGCTTCAAAACTACATGAAATATTTATAGTAGCCGTTCATAACGGAATTTATTAGCAATGCTTTGTATGTATGAATTAATTTCTCGAATTCTATTAATTTACTGTTAACAAAATTTCCAGAATAAAGATTTAATTCACCGATGGAAAATCCGCATTTCTTTGAAATTAAAAGTAAAATTATTAAGTTATAGGTAAGTCAGCTCCATACTGAAGACCGTGTATATTTTATTGGAGGACTACGAGACAGGTTGTCATACGTTGTCTAAAATTAATTTCAAAGTTAGCGTTATATTTTACGTTCATCTAGACTTTTATTTCAAAATCGTTAATTTTACGGTCATTTTAACATTCGAAGTTTAAAATTACGTTTAATAAATTTGGCTTAAAACTGTAACTTTTAATAAAAAAAGCCACAAAATTCGAAAGGGTATCTGAAGAAAAATACATTTTTATATGAAAAAATTTTGTTCCTTCACGTATTACAATTTTAGTATATGTTCACAAAGCTATATTTGTATATGTTATGAAGTGTTCTTCATATCACCATGTCCACTTACTTTAACAAATATTTTCGAAGTAGCCGTAATCGGATACTAGAGTGAAAAAAATCAAAGTTAAAAAAACCTGTTGCAGTTTATTTAACAAGACTTTTATTATAAACAAGTAGTATAAAAAATAAATAAAGTCAATTCCTACTTAGGTCAACAAAGAAAAATTTTAAAAATATATAAAAAAATAAAAATACAAAAAAATTTTAAATTAAAAAATCTGAAAAAAATTGCATTAACATCAAGTGTCATCCACTATCCACTACAAGTTTAAAAAATGTATTTGAACTTGAGTGGATGAATAAAAAGTATTTATTAACGATTGAAAATGAACTAAATAAAAAGTCAATTCCTACTTAGGTCAACAAAGAGAAATTTTTAAAATACTAGAAATATTAAAGTAAAAATTTAAAATAATTTATTATGTGAAAAAACTGTGTTAACATCAAGTGTCGTTTACTACAAGTTTAAAAAATTGTATTTGAACTTGAGTGGATGAATAAGAATAGAAATTTGAACAAGATATAGGGAGATAGTGAGCTAATAGTAGGAAATTAATAAACAGCTTTCTGTTGTTTGAACAGGGAGAAAAATGTTATAGCAAAATGCAGCAACTACATTTGCTTTCAGGTGAACTTTAAATGTATCCTACACAAGACAATTTTTAAAAAGGTCTTTCTCATCATCTAAATTAAACGTTGTCTATAATTCACAACTTAGTAAACAAAAGCATAGTCTTAGCCTAGGTAATTACTTTTAATGTACTCATTTCAAATTCAGCACCTAATATTATAAAGTTACTTCAAGTAATGCAACGCACCTAGTCTTTTAGCAGAATATGCTGTCCTGAGGGAGTTACCAAATGCTCAGTCAACGAAGCACGCTTTTCTAAGCTTTTGTTAAGATATTAATTTCCACAGCATGGTGTTTTTCTAGAAATGGCGTGTGCAGCTTGAGAAACGTCATTATAAGTCTAATGAAATCAGACTCAAACAAAGAACGAAATAGAAAGCAATTCTGGTTATGAGGATTAAAAAGAGTTAAATATAAACTCCTAGTTAAAAATTAAACTAGGAGTGTAATCCAACGGCTTTCGAGCACTTGGTCACGGCAAGACACAGTCTAGAAAATGGTAAATGGCAACAGTAAGAAAAAGTTTCAAAGAAGATTTTTTAAAGCAAAGTAAATGACGAAATATAAAAGGATAAACAAATTTTTAAAAGATGTGGAAGAGAACAGGCTGTAAAGGATAAGTGTCAACAATGGGACAGGAATTCTGTGGATGTTTTATCTCTGTCTTTAGGTTTTTATATGTCTGGTAATTTTTTCTTAAAATTTCTTTATACGAATTAAACTGAATAGCAATATTCTGAAGACTTAAAATAATGAATTAAATATCAACCACTGAATACTTGGTTACCCTGAAACTACTAATTTCATCAAAGTACATTTATATAAACTATTTTCATCATTTCAATATAGTGTTAATGTAAAAACTTGAAATATTATGTGAAGAACCAGAATATGACAGATTCTAAAATAAGTGAAATAACTACGATATAAACGATATTAAATTAACTATACTACGATACTAAAATAACTATAAATTATCACTAACTTCTCTTTTGGAGAATACCGTAACGCTAATGACAATTATGGATATTTACAAATGGCTTTAGCTAATAATAGGTTTAGAAAGTTTTATTAACCACAACAACCTTCTAATATTACTATTTTAGAAACATTTTACCTTTTCAATCACAATTCATTCGTTTGTTTCAACTGACTTGATTTGTTTATGTACTCTTGGTAATTATCACAAATAATTGAAAAATATTATTTTAGACATTTTATTTTAAAATGGGGGATTCCAGGGGCCTGGGACAAATACGTCCCACTGGATGGTAATGGTGGGACATATGTGTCCCATTAGCACTAAATTCTTGACACATAAAAGAAAACATAAAAAATAACTATTTTTATCTTCATAACTTATGTGTGAAAAGAAGTAAAACAATTTTTGCATAGTGGTAGATTACATGCCACACAAATTGTTTTATTTCTTTTCTCTTGTATTTTCTTGGTACAACTGTGACACCTGCTTCTGGTGGCTCTTCGATGGGTAAGTGATTTCCTATTTTCAACAACTTGGAACAACTGGATGATGGTCTACCATACTGTAGTGGCATGATACCATATTGAAGTGGTGGTCTACCATATGCTAGTATATGATTTATCATGTACAATTTTATAGTGGGTATGTTAAAAATGATGCTTACTACCAGTGGGACATCACCTACGTAGTAAATGGATGCGTGTAATTCCCTCTAGGCTTTATCACTCATCTACCGGGATTTCTATAACACATTGGGACTGAAAGCAATCAGTATTTGATATCCGAAATGCTAAGGGTTAATTATTTTAACATATCTTCAAAATGCAATATAACGAAACGCAATAAAGGGAGGTATACCTGTATAAGGCGCAAAGTCTCAAAATGTTTTATTTACTCTTACAATATTTATTTTTTTCATAAAAAGAATTCAGAAAATAAAAAACCTATTAAGTAGTTTCCTCTAATGTAATATTTTGAAATTATTAGCCTTGATTTCGAATCTTCTACTAACTTCATACCCATCATATTAAGGTATTGCTGCTGTTGAAAAATGAAAAGGAAAAAACATTGGAAGATGGTCAAAATGTATAAAAAAGATGCCTCTGCCCAGCAGGTACATTTTGTGTATTACTACTACTCAGATGATTTGCTCACAATGTACAATTTCAAATTTGTGGCGAAGCTTCTTATTACCAACTACCGACAGGAAAACAAAAGCTATAATAACCCTAGAAAGGGAATGATAGCAAATTGAACTTACTGGAAAGTTTTCTTTTTTTTTTTCTTCTATAAACTCACAATTTTTACCCGGAAAAACTTTTGAAACAGAAGGTAGTTCCCGAGATGCATTCCTAGATGCTTCTCGTTTCTATAGCAACGAATCTCATCTCTAAAGGTCACGGTTTGAGGAAAATGCACAGTAATAAAGATATTTCAGATTCGGTTCTATATTCGTGAAATTCTTTTTTATTTCGCTCATGGACATAAAATACTATGGAATTTGTTGTATTACTCTACAATCATCAATAATGGATGCATTTCTTCAGAACTTTTGATTATAAAATATTTTTTATCCGAAAGTAAATTCAAAATTTAGTAAATTTTTCTTTACATCTGCAAAAGTAATGAATAATATTTACGCAGGGAAGTCTAGTGATAAATCATTGTGTTTTTACATATAAATAAATTTAATGATTCGGAAAATCGATGATTATTTCAATGTTAGTTACTTTCCCTTATTTGCATTTTTATTATTGATTGAAATGCATTAGAAACACACAAGGGTTAATATTTCCTCCATTGTAGAATTTTCATTCATGAATTCAAGACAACTGAATATAATAATATGAAATTTTTCAAATAAATTTTAAATTATATTTCATATGTTTAAATGCTGATACGAAGCATCGTATGATCATGTATGTTAAATAACTTAGATGTATGTAACGTAGTACTTAACTTTCACAATCGACGCGAAAAGAAGTAGTTGCAGTCATGGTAGAATTTAATATTTTTTTTTTATTTTCTTTGACAAACTTTTTCAGACCAACACAAAAAATATGGTGCAGTAAGCGCATTTGTTCTTGAAATATTTTCTTATAGTTTTGAAGACTTTGCGGTAAGTTAAGCAGCTACAGCAATATAGCTAGCAAGAGAACAAGGAAGTCAATGCAACGTATTCAGCATAAAATCTTGATTCAAACTGACATAGTTTGGGATTAACTTTATTTAGATTGATTAAAAACAACTCTCTAATATTACTATAAGCTGACGGCTTTTGTAAATAAATGTCTACATCATTAGAGCCATGAAAAAATCATAATTTTAACCTAACACAGTTTACAGGGATTTTTCGTAAACAGTCACTATTTTTAGAACAGGAAAGGGAAATAGGCAAATTAAAATGGAGAGTTAAGGACTCATATGAAATTTCTCTCTATATATATATGCATATGTGTGTGCACATCAGTAGTGTGAAAGTGAGAGTTCACCAACAGGATCTCAAACTCGCAGGCCGATTGCGGATGAGCCCGGAAGCAGGTGAGGCGGTGCAAGTCGGGAGGCGGTGCAAGTTGGGAG
>KK121830.1:1824-39721 GCA_000611955.2 Stegodyphus mimosarum
ATTCGCTTTTAACAAATATATTTTAAGATATGGATGTGCAACGAGGGTGATTAGCGATAATGGTCCCTAGTTTGTAAGCAGTACATTTAAAATGATGTGTGACAAGTTGGGCATTAAGCATATGAAAATGGTACCCTATCGCCCACAATCAAATATAGCGGAACGGGTAAATAAGAATATTGTAAAATTGATTCGAAATTATCTGCAAAAGCACCATTCTAACTGGGATGACTGCGTTGAAGAATTTGCATTCGCCCTCAGAACGGCCACGAGACAACGAAGAAATCCCCCGCCGAATTGTTTTTGGGCAGGAAGATAATGTCCCCCTTAGACAAATTATTTTATGTGAAAGATAGAGCGCCAGAATTTCAAATTGGTGAAATGGAAGAGATGATAAAAGAAGCAGAAAAGTGCTCCCGGGAAGCGCAAAAGAGACAGAAGCAATATTATGATAAAATAAGAAGAATCGTAGAATATAAAGTGGGGCAGGAGGTGTTAAAACAGTGACATGCTCTTTCGTGCGCAGCAAAACATTCGGTAGCAAAATTTTGCCCAGGATGGCATGGTCCTTTAGAAATTACGCGAATAGTTGAATGCCGTGCATATTTAAAGAATGAGAAGGGAGAAGAGACTGTGGCAAATTTTGACCAAATCAAACATTATTATCGAAGAGCTAATAATAATATCTTGAAAGACTTTTTACAGGGTCCAGCCTCACAGAATTTTTCTAAAATTCAAGAGCCACAACCAGGTCCCTCAACAACAAAAGAACCCAGTTTGAAAAGGAGGTTACCAGAAGAGAGGAAACCGCAGCCGAAGAAAAGACTACCCCAGAAAAAAAAAACGGAAAAACGCTAAGCAGCGTCTCAGCAACAAAAGCGAGTGAGGAAGAAACCTCCAGACGAAAATACTACGAAGGCTCCACCACTACGGAGGGAACCGAACATCGAGAAGCGAGCCGCTGAATGTGCCAATCGACAACGAAGGAGCCTACGAGTGCAGGAGCAGGAACGAGCCATTCTGGAGAGGGAGCGGGGGTTTCCGCAAAAACGGAAAGCGCCACCCACCATTCGTCCCCATAAGGTGTTTCTGGAGGAAAGGAGATCGACCAAACGAAAGGCAGCCCCAGAGTTTCAATCTAGGAGCAGCAGATAACGAATTGCCCAAGCTACAGTATATCCAACATTCCAGGAATGGATAAACAAACGCCTAACAGACTGGCAGAAAGATAAGTAGATTCCTTATTTTCTTTTTAAATTCACACAGTTATGTTTCTGATTTAAGTGCAAGTTGCAGATTTAAAAGGGAAGTTACCCGAGTGAAAGGCCGGTTATCGGGATGCCGAAAGCGTAAAGGACACGCTTGAAGGAACAAGTTAAACATGCAGCGAAGGAAATTCGAGTTTTCAGTTGAGAAACTGTGACACTATTCGTGAAATGTTCTTTGTAATCCAGAACATGTTACTCATTGATTTTAGTCAAAAGACTCTCTGTAAATAGGAAATTGAATTGTGTTAATTAAAAGCAACTAGTACGTAAGTTATATAGCAAAACTGTTGTATTGTATTTCTATGTATAAATAATGAATGTATTTAATGTAAAACTGTTTCTAGGTAATGCATGATTGTATGTAAGCCTTAAGCACTGGTATTGTGAATATTGAATATTTTGGAAAAGCGTAAAGGATACGCAAGTTAAAATTAAAATGTAATGTAAAAGCGTAAAGCGCGCTAAATTAGATATTGAATATATAATTGTTACTTAACCCAATGAGCATTTAAAGAAAAATTGAAATGAAGATTGAAAGAATGAATTATATGTATGAAATGCAATTGAAAATGTTTGAATGTTGTATGTAGTGTTCTCTGGTTTCACACAAAAGTTTAAAGTTCATTTTATGTTAGAACCTCAGGGCATTTCAGATTTGTTTTAGGGGAGGTCCGAGGTCTTGAAAGTCGAAGAATTAACCCAATAGAATTGAAGGCAGGTGGTAGTGTGAACACTGGATAAAGTAAAACTGCGTGTTTTTCACAAACACCACATTTGGCCAGAGAGCAAGGGGGAAGTTTTAAAAGTGAATGAGTGTGAAATGAATGTTTTTGTGAAAAGCGCTAATAAAAATTAAAAATCGCGAATACCTAAAACGCGAATAAAAGTCATTACGAAAATCATCAGAGGAAGGAAATGTACTTTTCAGGTGAAATGTACTTATAATATGCAATTTAGTAAGACTTATTTCCTTCTTGATTGGAAGGAACCAGAGTAATGTCAGTCAAACTAAATTCCTGATGGATCTTTTTGATGTCAAGAAGAAAAATGATGTAAAGATTATTCTATGTTAAAATATCTAAGACATAAACAGAGATTTAAACTAAATTTAAAACTCCCAATTGTAAAGGACGGTGAATAGGAAGGAAAATTTAGATTTAGAATTTAGCATCTTCACGAAAAGCCGATTTTAGGCTAGTTAGTTTCAGACTACTAAATTCTGGGAGCAACTATGTAGCATTCATTATTTTAACTAACCAAGTTATTTGGACTTTGAACTTTCCTATCGATATCTCAAAGTTTCAGTTGCTGCCCGAATTTAGCGCGAGCGAGATATTTATGCAAATCGCATATATCTGATAGCAGTTTAAAAGGCAGGAGTTAACGAGGAAAGGAGACAGAGTCTTGGATTTATCGCCGTAAGGCTGTGCCCGCAAATATTTCTTCTGTCTAGTGAAAGTTCGCCTTCATAGGCCATTGCAATTACTAGTTCTTACTCGTGAAATTCGCATTATTGCATTTCACTGAGAGTTAGCTTCCCTCGCCGTCCTACTTAAGGTTAAGCTGAGGTATTTGAATTGTTAAGACACTTTATTTCATATTATTTTAGTTCAGCCCAAGTAGTGGCTTACTCTCAAGTTGGAAAGTTGTAATTATTTGAATTAAAGTGTCCTTTAAAGCCTCCTTCTGACTTTGTAGTTCTTCAACACTAAAGGACAAAGCCTAGATTTGCTCACTGTCCTCCACATAGGGTTTCACAGCGTATGTTTAGCAAGAAAATCAAGAGGTTACACTTGAACGCTACAAGATTTACGAATTTGTGCTCCTTAAACGCCTGAATGATTTTCTCCGGAGCCATAAAGTCCTTATTGACGAACAATTTGGTTTCCGAGCAAAACATTGCACCACGCACCAGCTGCTGCGGACAGTGGAGTTCATTCATAAAGGGTTTCGTAGCAAAATGCTTACAGGAGCACTTTTTCTTGACATCGCCAAAGCATTTGATAGGACTTGGCACATAGATATTATTATCAAGTTCATGCGACGTGATCTTTCGCCTTATTTAATTCACATAATTAGCTCGTATCTCACTAATAGATCTTTCTCAGTACTAGTTAATTCTATAATTTCGGCATCCCATCCAATCCTCAGTGGAGTAGCTCAAGGTAGTCTTTTAGGACCCACTTTGTTCAATTTATTTATTAATGACATACCAAAATTTCCTAGTGTCACTCTAGCTCTTTACTCGGATGACACAGCCATCCTAGCAAAACACAAACGTCTGGATAAATTGGTTCATAATATTCCGATTTGCCTCTCAAGCCTTGAGCACTGGCTCGTTACCTGGAAAATAAAAATTAACGGCGCTAAATGTGCTGCCGTGATTTTTAAACGATCCCCAATCCCGTACCCTACCAACAATTTAAAGTTTTTCAAAGATTATGTTCCCTGGTTCAACTCGTACAAGTATCTTGGTGTTATATTTGATTGTAAATTACGCTGGCACCTTCAAATTGATAATATTATCAATAAAGCAAAGGATGCCAGAGCTCAACTTTACCCACTTTTAGCTCGTAACAGCCAACTGTCAATTAAAAACAAAGCTCTTCTCTCTATATTTATCTTAAGCCCTATTATGTTGTACGCATGCACCATCTGGGACACTGCTGCAAAAACTCATGTGAGAAACATCAATCTTTTCAAAGTAACACCTTACGTATGACCCTAAATGCACCCTGGTACATCCGTTAAGATGTGATTCATTCGGACCTCAACATTAAACCCATTGACATTGTTATTAAAATACTTAGCCAAAATTGATTCCTCAAAATTGAACGGATTGATAACCGTGCACTTCAACAACTGCGTGTCTACGATCCTGCGATTCGCAGTTCACAAAACCGTCCTCGGTCTATTATTGGTCGGGAGTATAATATTTTCCACCAGCTAAGAAGCGAAGACACGCCCCCGCTCCAGCAATTTGGCTTTCGTAAGAACCTCCGCACGACCAAACACCTAGTACGTCTATCGGAATTTA
This sequence comes from Stegodyphus mimosarum, assembly GCA_000611955.2. Classification (NCBI taxonomy): domain Eukaryota; kingdom Metazoa; phylum Arthropoda; class Arachnida; order Araneae; family Eresidae; genus Stegodyphus; species Stegodyphus mimosarum. Next base: position 6,130 of record KK121830.1, read on the forward strand.
TTGGTAGTGCTTTCCATAATAAATTAAATGTCGCCTTATTCATGCTGAACGTGGCGAAAGCGTTCGACCACGTCTGACATGAGGGGCTGATCTTCAAACTGATTGAGCTTGAGTTTCCTAGGGAACTAATTTTACCAGTGCACTCTTTTATTACTAGCAGAGTATTTTATGTCTCAGTAGGTAAAGACACATCGGATGAAAGACTATTGCGAGCCGAGGTCCCACAGGGCTCAACTTTAGGCCCCATATTATATCTTTATTACGTCACGGATCTCCCGAAAGAGGACCTGGATCATAATTATTTCCTCGGCTGCTACGCCGATGATACGACGGTAGCAGTCAAATCAAGTAATGCAAATCATGCAATTTTTAAACTTCAGAAATACATGCCTACGTTTGAGAATTGGTGCACACGTTGGAGAATTAGCATTAACACACAGAAATCTCAGTTATTGGTCTTACGTAAAACTCGCAGAAACACTCAGTTAAGGTTACCTCTTTCTTTTTAATGAGGAAGTCACACTTGTAACTAAAGCCACTTATCTAGGGCTTGTATATTTACGTGGTTTGACCACATTACGAATGTGAGACGAAAGGTATTAGCTGCAATTAATTGTTTGAGGTCACTTTTAGGAAACTTCTCGAAACTCAGTTTACAGAAAAAGCTCCGCATTTATTCGGCCATGATTAGGCCAATCTATTCGTATGCGTCACCCGCCTGGGATACTGTCTCTCAGAAGGACATTGCAAAATTACAGGTGCTTCAAAACAAATACCACAGGCTCATCACTGACGCTCACTACTTTGTTAACAATGACACACTGCACACTGATCTCAGAATGTAAAGAGTAATGGATTACTTAAATCGCTTGAATGCTAAATTCTTTAACAAGGCCTTAGACTGCTACTATATCTCTAGCCTCCAAGTGCTAAACTACCAGGTCCTTCCTGAAGGTCAAAGATATTGTCCGTTTGCGACTCACCTCACCCGGCACACTAACTTCCCCATATAACACACCTACACCTATGACTTAGTGTTTGTTACACATTCTCTCCTTGCACTTACTTTTTCCCTGTTTCTCAATGCCTCACTCTCACTAGATTTTTCTGCTCGCCATGATGATGTCGCTCTTAGTAGTAAAGAACTTTTACGCTTAGGAGTTATCTCGCTCTTCAATTTAAGCCTCTCCGTTGGTCTTGGTCTACGTGCATGTCTTAGTCACCCCCTGATACCTAATTTGCTTCGTTGATTATGTATCAAGACCTCACTATGTTATGCGCCTATGTGGCACCATCTGATTGAGCCGGAAACGTCGCACTTCGCGTGATATTGCGGCTATACTAAATAAACATGCTAACATGCCCCGCTCCAGTTCCAGCCCAGACACCATGAAGATAGGACGTCTTCTGTCAAACTCCCATTGATTGCTTATCATTTCATGCTGAAATTGCTTCCATCGATCTGAAAAGTGGCCTTTTGCATTATTATCAATCTGCTATTTTAAGAATCACATTTTCCCGCAGAATTTATTTCTGGCTCTGAATATTTTCTGGCTTCTATCCTGTTATATTTGCTCTAATACTTTGCGCCACAAGCCAATGAGCCTATTAATCGTTAAAATCTTTCCTATCCGCTTTTTGCTTTAGTGTTTGTATTGTGTATAAAAACTTTAAAAAATACAAAAAAGTATAAAACTACAAAAAAGTATAAAATTATGAAAAAAGTATATGAAAACTAGTATTTCATGTTATTAATCTTAACTTTTTACTCTATCCCTAAACTTTCTCGAATGTAAGTAGCTCTCTCTAGTGTGCATCAAGTAAATTAACTTATGCATTTTTCCTGTTTCTGCTCACTTTATTTAATTCTGATGAGGAGGTAAATGGTTTTAAACCATAGGCACTCCATAATACAAAATCATTGACATTGAGAGTCAGTCAGTGCCTAGTCTACCGAGTTGATAGTCAGTCAGTGAGCAACTGTCTCGTAGTCTAGTGCCAAATTTGTCGTCAAGTGCATCGAGAGAGTCTCTTATTGTATCGCGAGTTAGTGCATCGTCAAGATTTACCTTAGAGTGTGTTGAACTCCGAGAACGACTGCACCGAGTCGGGAGCTGTACTCCAGTGTATCGTCGAGTGCATCGCGAGTTGTAGCGTGGAGAGTCTCGAGAGTACGTAGAATTCCGAGAACGACCGAGCAGAGTTGGGAGCAATATTCTGGTGCTTTGCCGTGAAGTTGTCTCCATCGTTATAGCCGGATAGCCTGAAATCTGTGTCGCTGATTGTCTCAACGTGTTTATAGTAGTTCTTCGACGACTGTAAGCATGATTTTGGAGTTGTCTTGAAAAATACTGGCCAATAAAGTGTGTCCTGATACTTGATCAAGTGTCGTCGTTAATCATTCCAAATCCGAGAACCCTCAACGTACGTACGAAGAAAAAAAACGTAACAATATGCTATATATAAAAGAAATGCTTTGCAAGAAATATAAGCATCACGGAGCTGACTGTAAGAAATGTAGAACTTCAATCCACAAAATACTGAATCAAAGAAACAAATGAAAGCAATCGCAACCTATATGTTTTAACAATATGGAACAAATTTGCAACTGCCATGTAAAATCAGCTGTATCACCATGTTGAAGTAATATTAATGTACCACCATGCATAATGTAACTTTTCACAGATATAAAATGTATAAAAGATGCACTCGGGACATGCGGACGAGCCCCCAATGCACTGCTGGCAGTGGTAGGGCTCGCAGGGATCCGTGAGGCGGGCATCTTCTGCTCCAAGCTAGGCTTATCGGGAAAGTTAGTAGGAAGGGACAGCACCTGGATCACCTGTTGGTAAATATCTGGTGTCCCCTCTACTTTTACATAAACCTATATCTATGTGTAACGTGAATATGAATCAGTTTCCCTTAAAACGTCCTCCACGAATGCTTCCCTTTGCTTAGGCTCTGGAGTACTTTGCCATAATCCGAACAACTAACCTACTGAAAAGACAATACGTAATGACTTACTTAGATGTGTGTTTGACTAACTATATGATAAAATGTTTACTTCAGTTACCTGACAACAACAAATTTTCTTAGAACATGTGGCCCTTAATTATTTAATTTATCTAATAAATACAGTCATTGGTTGCTTCTAGGACTTATTATTCAAAGATTTTTTGAAAAGTAATGGGGCCAACTCTTTAGACCCATTTCGGTTCCTGGCAGACAAGATGGTTGTGCGGGCTTTTTGTAGTTTTTTTCACATGCGATGTGAATACAAACCAATTTCCCTCACTCAATTTCTCCATGAAGGCATGCCTCCCAAGAAAGCCCACCAGGGCCTTATAGATAAGACACTTGAACACTGGTAATAGAATTCAGGTTTAAATTCCGACGCATTGGTCCGTGGATACTTTAAAGGATTTTCCTTGTGTGTAGCGTGAATACGAGATAATTTCCCTTAGAAAATCTTCCATAAAGGCTACCTTCATTGGAGGGAATCTTTATTTGTTACATACCGGCAAAATACAGTAAAGCTGTGTCCTACTGTGCTTCTCTATCAACAGCAGGGCTGCCGTATGTACTTTGCTACAATCTAATAGATTTAATTCAGGTACTAAGACAATTGCTTTGCCTTTATCAATCAACCAAATCTTTTGCTAGAATGCAAATAAAGAAATACAGATACTAAAAATTTAATGTAATGGATTGCCCTTTCTCGCGTAAAATGAACTGGGAAATAATATTTTGGCAACTTTTGGAGTCGCTTGTTCAAATTCAATTGTACCATTACCATTCCTTTCACTCAGTTTCTCTCTTTGTTAAAAATTTACCACAGCACTTATCTTCACTGTAGTTTTGGAATTCAATGCTGTTGACATTGCCTCTTAAACGGTGTAGTGACTAGAGGAGCCGACCGCGATACCAAAATGCCCGGGTTCGAATTCCTGAGAAGGCATGGTTTCCCTTCACAGGTGACAGGTGACGGAGGACGGGGACGCCTGACGTGTGACATAGGCAAACAGGCATGTGTCCCGCGCCTTCCCTATTTAGAAGCAACAGCTCCCTGGAGCCGCAGGAGGGCGCACCGGGAGCCTGTAAAGATCTTGAAAGTATTGACATGGCCATACAAGGGCAGATGGTTACATAGGATGTTTGCTTGACAAAAGTACATATACATCACATATGAACACATACACGGAAAAAAAACTAGCAACACATGAAATACATACATTATCACATACATAAATGCATAAGTAAACACATAAAGTAAACACACATGATACATATATAAAACACATATAAAAATACATTTAAGACAGATATAAAACACACTTAAGACACAGATAAAACACACAGGAAATGCACATTTATAGTTGATACAATAATATGCGTAAATACATTTATACGCTGCACTAATACACAATAAATACACATATTGTAAACACATTACAACACACATTATACGAAACATAACAGTACATGATACAGAGTACACACAATACGACATTAAGCAGCATAAAACATATATAGACATTGCTAAGCGCTACATTACTGCTACAGTTACTCTACACACTACATTATTCATACAGTTAGAAAATACAGTAATACACGCCCAGTTCTACAGTATTCGTTGGTACAGTTAAACGTGCGAAGTGACATTATTATAGTAATTGCAGAATGTACACGATACCCACAAGTGAAACACTTGCAGTATACAGCATGTGATGTTGCACAGTTTGTTAAGGCAGAATGCAGTAACTGAGAATATTATGAATAGCATTGTTTTATAATGGGAGGCAAAGGCCTTGGCCATAGGCCTTAATGGTGTTGACGATTTTGCACACTGTGTTGATTGCCGCCTTATTTTTAATTATAAACTTGTGGAAGGCTGGTAAATTCGTGGGTTCCGGGAAATGGCACTGTTCTGTGAGTGGGCACCGGAAGATATAGTGATCGGGTGTCCCCTCTTCACCGCATACAGAGCGATACGTGTTAGAAATAGGAAGGGACCATGCTCAGTTACAAAGTTAGTAAGTGGAGGAATTGCTATGAGTCTGTCCGTTGTCACCGTCGGTAGAAAGCCTTATACTCTTCTTCCTGTGTCTCACGTCGGTAGCAAGCCATACACTCTTCTTCCTGTGTCTCCATGTTCCCGTACTCCTTGCCACCATAGGACTGCTGCGCCTTTGAGCAGTTTTTTAAGATGGGAAGGTGGCGCTGGAAGAGCCATGGGGCTTGCGTTGATATTTGAGGCTGCCTCTTTGGCGAGTACGTCCGCTGCCTCATTACCTGTGTTGCCCTCGTGAGCTTTGACCCACGTCATGTCCACGTGTACCTGTGGGTTATCTTTTAAGAGTTGTTGAAGGCGGATGATCAAAGGGGAAGCATGGTTGTGCTTGCCTAGGGCTAGCAAGGCAGACATGCTATCCGTATAGAGATAAGCTTTTGAGATTTTCCGGCTTATTAGATATTCAACAGCAACAGTAATTGCTATCACTTCGGCCTCAAAGACGCTATTGCTGTCACCTAGGTGGCCTTTCCAATGGTTTAATTCTTGGCCTTGCCTGTAATGGAGAAAAGCACTGCCAACGCCTTCAGCATGTTAAGAACCATCAGTGTAGGTATGGCTGCTGACAGAGGTATGGCTGCTGATGTGCTGTATTTCCTTGTTGGGCTGCTGCGTGATGTGGGTGTGGACTCCTAGTCCTTTATGCGCTGGGTGTGTATGCAGCGGCGTCCTGGGGAGCTCGTAAAATGCTGGACTGTAGAGAGTTGTCGCAAGGCTTGAAACCCCCACCCCCCAGGCCGAAACAGGTTCAGCCATCAGGCCATAACCGGGGCCAACCCATCAAACAATAACGAAGAACAGCGAGCCAGCCATGTTCTATTAATTTATCCAATTGTGGGGTTTTACTTTCTTAATTCACAGTTCAATCCTTGAAAACCCCAAACAAAGCGAATAATCGCTATAGTATGTAAACAGAGATGGTAAGACTCAAGAAGGGTTCACTACCCTTTATTTCTGAAAATAAATATGACACAATTAGCTCTTAACTCGGAGGATACAGCAAAGCTTCCACTTGGGCTTGAACTTAAATGAATATGAAATTAAACTTAACTAAGCTTAACTAAAGCTAACTGGAAGATGCAGTCGAATCTATCAAGATTCTAAGTAGTTGCCCCTAAATCTTAATTGAGTTGGCGAAGCCATTCACGGACCTAAAGTACGGCCGAACCTAGCAATAACTTAGAGAGAGGTAGCCAAAGGCAAACGCGCGCTGGTCAGGAACTCTTGCTCTCTACCGAAGTCGGTGAAAACATTGACTTAAATACTACTCGTACTCATTTGCATTAACCGCGTTTCTGAAAATACATTCTGGTAGGAAATTGTAAGGTGAAGCTAGAAGGGATAGGAAAAATGTATAAACTTAAAATAACTGTTATAAAATGGGGATAAACCTTAAACAATGAAATCAAAATCCCTATCGCTTCTCTATTATTAATTATCATCATAATTTCTTCAGTTACTTCTTTAAATTTCTCATAATTTCAAAAATCCCTATTTATATCAAACCGTTATCTCTGAAATGTGTCTCTAGTAAACCTTCAAGATTCAAGGAAGTGGCAATTATTACATTATACTTTGCGAAATTGACAGTTTTCATTTTCTTGTAGACCAAATCGCTTAAAATATGCTGGGAATCGTCCGTGACCAGTAATAATTCAGTTTATATCTATATTATTAAATAACTTTTTCTTTTTTTCGATTTTAAAAAATCTAATATAACCATTATTTTTTCCAGTCGATTCCCTGTTTTCTTTCCATTCCACAAATATCTCCTTTTTCATAATATTTAACAACTTTCTTTTCGAATATAATACTTCAATATGGTTCTTTCCCAGCATCTTTTTTTCCTTCCAGTTTTTATCGAGCAGCTTCTTTTGCCAGTGTTGTCCGCCCTCTCATTAGCAATATATCCAACATGGGCCTTGATCCAGTGTAAATTTATATGTATTATGTATTTAAGCCAGCAGTTTGAAATCATTTGTAATTTGGTTTATTAATAAATTGTCAGTGTGCAGATTAGAAATTGCGTATAAAGCAGACAAAACATCGGAATAAATATCTATTTTATGTCTGTAAGTCAAGTTTCCTTGAATCTATTTTAATCCATAAAAAACTCCTCTATTCTCAGCTTTAAATATTGAATTCAGTGGACTTAACATATATTTTTGATACTCGATCTCTGTTCCATCCATACATACATGAACATCCAACTTCATTGTCCATTTCTGATCCATCTGTATAAATATGAATCTGACTTACATCCAAAAGGCTCTTATCAGATGTAATTACAGTCTTTTCGGCCACCTATTACAAGGTATTTTCTTCCTCCCTCCAACATGCTTTCGTGGTACCGGTAGCACACTCGGCGCATATTCGACAGGTCCAGCTTCTAGTCTCGGCGAGGGCACTGCACGTGTTTCATATCCCCTGCTTCAAAATAGCCTAAAGACTACACTATATTTTTGCATTAAATTGCAAAGCATTTTGATAGAAAATTTTAAATGTATTTTATTAAAATTTCATAAATTACAGTAACAGGACACTGGTCTGTCTGTGACTGTGTGTCAACAAGATATCCGAATAACTAAGAATAACATTTTCTTTAGGCCAACTGTTCATTTCCTCTGTAATATGAGTAACAGAGTTTTATTTCCTTGTTTATTTCAGTTGCATAAATATATTGTTACCAATTTTGTATTTAGTTAGATATTTTAGTAGAATTATAATTAAAATTGTTTTATTTCCCCGTGCAATGCAGCACGAGGCAAACTTTAAGAGAAAGCTTTGCCGGAAAAGTAAAATTATTAAAAAAAAAAAAATCTGAAAGGTTTCAGATTTTAAATTACGTCCAAAGGGGCGTTTATTTAACATTCTGTGTGTTACCTTTATTTGTTAAATACCATGTTCTTCGCACTTAAACCATAAAATTCAGTTCAACAGCAATATCGCAAAATAATTTTAAATTGAGCATATCTTTAGAAATTTCGGTACACGCTCTCACGCGCTGGAGAATGAGATAAATTTTTTTTTCTGTACAACTTTGCCATTGCTCGCTTTGAAACCTTTGAGTTTGTTAATAAAAAATTCGTTAAAGTTTTACAAAATAATAAATCAATAACAAAACAAATTCCAAACTTCAAATTTGGGCTTCCAGATGCCCATATTCGCAGTAGGATTACGTCATTCAAAACTGGATGGCTCTAAGTACCGTCGTTTTATCACAATGCGAGAAACATACGTACATTTATGCAGATTCTTCATTAATTTATGCAGATTTTTCATTTTTTAAAATTTAATGCAGAGCGATAACATTTAGTGGCTACAATTTGAAAAGTGATACGCCGTTTTTGTGTTTCCGACCCAAAATCGCAAAACGAAAGTAATAGTCCTTCGGGACTAAATCCCTTTGGACTAAAAAGTTAAATTGCTGATCTACGCCTTCATCGCAAAGACCTCGAGGAGAATGTGTAAAATCATGTTCAAACATTGATTTTTTCTTCTGCAAATTAGCCGATTGCTCTCATAAATTATTCGAATCGTCACAGTATATGATAATTGTTGAACAGAAATTCAGATAACGTTAATAGCCTCATAGGCGGCTAAAGGGAGTTCTGTCCTTGTTGTGTATATCTAAAAAATTACATTTATATTTATTGTCGAAAACAGATTTATGGTAGTTCAATATCAGACCTTTCAAGGGAATTGTTACACGTAAAAATACGGTTGCGAATAAGTTCATATCTTTATAATTTTTAAAATCGCAACCTAATAATGAAAATAAAACACATTTGTGAAGCACTCAAGTAACTCAGAGAAGGAATTCAGATTTCATTGTTTAGTTAAAAAGCGAAATCTTGTCATAAGAGAATTTTTTTAATTTAAGAAGAGCCTTTACACACACAAAAAAAAATCGGAAGACACGATGATTGTGTTTAACAATTCAAAAAGAAATTTTCATTGAAAGGTTTTTGCTATCTTTTGGTTCATTGACAGATTTACCGAATGCAAATGATAATGGAGTTAAAAGTTTTTATACAGTTCCATAAAAAGGAAATCCAGATTTAATTAAACTAGCAAATATTTAGCATATTAACATAAGAAAGGTTTCGCATTTTATTGAATAATTATTCAATCGAAGTATTTAGCTGTTTTGGACACCCCTGTATAATTGAATATCGATTTACAAGCTGTGCTTAAAGCTCTTCCCACTTTGTTCATAGGCATTGATTATGTTGTAATATAGAAATCTGTTTCAGATTGACTTTTTTTTCACACAACATGTTTCTAACAGTTTAGTATTAGCCTATAATTAAATACTTGAGTTTAATATTAAGTAAAAAAATTAAAATTTTATATTATGCCCAAATGGCGAATTTTTCACGTCTCATGTTGTAAGGTATTTCTCCCGCCTTTTTAGCATGCCATCATGGTGTAGCTGTTAGCACGCTCGGCGCGTATTCGGCAGGTCGGTGTTTCGAGTCCCGGGGAAGGCATTGCTAATTTTTCACGTCTCCTGCTTTCAAAAAATCCTAATGTCTCTAATGCAAGGCCCGAACTTAAAAAAAAAAAAAAAACCAAGATTCTCTACTAAAATTACTACTTTTTAAAAGGAGGCGTATATAAGGTATTTCTCCCGCCTTTTTAGCAAGCCTTCCGGCTGTACGGCCAACACGCTCGGCGCGTTTTCGAGAGGTCCGTGGTTCGAATCCCGCCGAGGGGTCTGCTCATTTTTCACGTCTTCCGTCTTCAACTTTGTTCCCGTCCATAACCTAGTAACTCTACAGTGTGTTACCTTTTTTTATTAAATATCATGTTCTTTGCACTTAAACCATAAAATTCAATCCAACAGCAATATTGCAAAATATTTAAAAGAGCCCATCTTTAGAATTTCCGATGCAAAGTCTCGCGCGCTGGGAATAAAAATGTTTTTTTTTTCCGTACAGTTTTGTCATTTGTCGCTTCGAAATCGCTGAGTTTGTTAATCAAAAACTCATAAATGCTTTATAAAATATGAAATAGATAACAAAACAAATTCCAAATTCGAGCTTCCAGATGCCCATATTGTGGTGGGGACATATGTTATTCAAAATTTGATGGATCTAATAGATGGCGTTGTTTTATTGCGATGCGAGAAACATACATACATTTATGCAGCTTGTTCAATTATATACACACTATTTACAATTATATAAACTACGTAATATGGCCATAGTAATGAGCTAACCTGTCGTAATGAACGACTTTAGGCTTAGAGTTCCTTTGGCTCTACGTACCTTTGTTTTATCGCAATGCGACAGATACATTTATGCAGATTCTTCATTATTTAATATCTTTAAATATAATATAGGGCGATAATATTTGGTGGCTGCAGTTTCAAAAGTGATTCGTCGCTTATAGTGAATCGACGCAAAATGGCAAAACGAAACTAATAGTCCTTCTGCGTTAACCCTTCTTTGGGCCAAAAATTTATTCTTGGATTGCCTTTTTTATTGAAAACTGTCTTTTCTACAAAGGCTGGTAACAGTGACTCTTTTTTTCAAAGACAGAAAGTATTCTGTACCAGTGATCCTAGAAAAATTACTAAGTAAAAAAAATAACGTCGATATGTAATGAAAGGGAAGGGACTGATTCAAAGCCACTTATACAGCAGAGTCAAAATCGAACTTTATGAAATGAAGCTTTAAAACTCTCTTGCAAAAGCTGGATTAGAGTTAACATTATTAAAAAAAGTTGACAGATTTGAGTGAATGGAGAATTACTTAAAGAAATTTAATTCATAAACTGAAGAAATCTTTTGAATAATTTTAGCAAAATCTGCACAGTTTCAGCTTTATATCAGAATTTTTTGTTCTTCTATTTCGAATTTGCTCAGTAGATTGCGGTATACAATTGCTTCATTTTTTTCAAACCCTTTAAATTTTTTATTGCTTTCAATTCTCGGATTCTTCGTTCTGCGTGAAGGAACTTTTCCTCACAAACCTTGTGCCTAAGCGATCCAGTGTACCTAGCTATGGCTTGGGGGAATACTTCTTTTTTACTTCCGTATACGAAGTAAAGGAAGCATTGTAATCGCGAAAAATTTCGGGTATCATATTTCAGCGAAAATAACCATTTCGACCAGTCTCGAATGTATTAGAACGATCTTTTTGTACGTGAAATCTGTACTTATGGAAAGCATAAAGAGCTTTTGTTTCGAAAACGGAAGGTAACTGGGACTTAAAAGGGGTTCAGAAGAAATTTATTCGTGACGTCTGTACGTACGTATGTATGTATCACACATAACTAAAAAACGAGTAACTGTAGAACGCTTGGGGCTGTTATAACATTTAGTTCTGCACTTTCGTTTTTCTCTGCAATCGGCAGCACCAAACGTCTGAGTGTGTGTGTGTCTATATATGCATAAAACGTATTGTCAGAAAAATGCTTTTATATATCCCCTCCACGAAATACAAATTTAATTAATGCGATGAATTATATACATATATATATATTGATTGTTGCTTTATACGGGTTCGTGGATTTGAGAGTATCCGATGAAAACACGATGCAGAACTATAAAAAGCACAATTTATTTACAAGAATCACTATTTACAGCACAGTTCCAAAATTACCTTTAAAAGCGACGAAAATCTACAATAAATACGCTGAAACAATCAGCAACACAGCTTCAGGCTGTAACTGTAAAGGTAGCTTCACGGCAACACTAGACTTATAATAAAACACCGTGAAACAGTCACTGTAAAGGTAGCTTCACGGCAAAGCACTATCCAGATTGCTTTCCGTTCACAAAACTCTCGCGTAGCTCAGCACTCACAGTAAGCAGCTATTCTCACAATGCCGGCTCTCAGAAACGCAGGGGTTTATATAGCTTTTCCTTAGGTTCCACACATTTCGAGAAATATCTCGACAGGAAGTTATTCTAGAAGCTTCCCGATTGGACCATGGGATATCGCCGATTTGGTCGCCAAATGGGCGATAAAGTCGCCAATCTGGCAACCCTACCATACACTATTTTATGGTAACCCTAGTGCTGTGCCGGAGAGCTTACATACAGGCGCAACCGCCGATTTTTCGCAACAATATATATACATTCTGAACCTGTTACCCGGCTCGGTGAGCTCAATATTTCGGTTCTTATATGTTGGTAATTTGTGTAATTTTTTGCTTTAAAAGTGATTGAATTATGTTGATCTTATGAAGCATATTACCCTTGATGTCAATATGTATTTATCTGCATCAGTATCATTGGCATTCGTTGCAATAAGCGTATTTATAACTGTAATGTGTTTATATTGCGTAATGTGTATATACTGTAAGCGTAATATAATTGAAATGTGTATATATTGTTATCTTATGTGTTGAAATGTGTATATATTGTTATCTTATGTGTTGAAATGTGTATATATTGTTATTGCTATCTTGCTTATCCCGTAATATATTACGTACACTCGTAATATGTAATATTAGTACTTGTTATGTATCTGCATTCGTTTATAACATTTGTTCTTATAACTTGTACGAACAGCGCAAATTCTATAATACTCAAATTTTCTTTGCAATAGCATCCGGGCATTATGTACAGTCACTGTAAATAAATCTTTAATGCACCCTTCCCTGTTTTGTATTCTGTTAATACCTTTATATGCGTATTCTGCTCTGCGTATCCCAATTTTAGTGTTGAATACTATTTCTAAAGTTGCATCATGTTTCATGTATTTTATCAATATATTTCATGTATTTTATCTTGCATTTTATCAATATGTATTGTATTCGCAATATGCTTAACATTTATATATCGAAGTGAGGGGCATTGATATCTAATTACGCCTTATGTTTATGTGTTTTGTATTTTTTTTTTTTTTTTTTTATTTTTTTTTTATTTTCCCCTCTCTGTTTTTGTCGTACACTTGAGTATTTATGACATGCTTATGTATCCTAAACTGCAATGTAGCACAATGATTCATCAGCCCCTTGTATGCGCTGTAAACACTTTTACTAATTTCAATAAACTCCCCATGCAGGTGTTGGTGTACCAGAGAACAGAGGCTCCATTTCCTGGCTGACTAAATCGTCTGCCTCACATAGATTATAGCCTCTGCCTCCAAGCATTTATTTTTCAAAGCAAAAGATACATTGGCAAACAAGGCCTTCCAAGGCATAGATATAAGTCTATTACACAATTGTTACTACAAATACACTTTTCAAAATTAAAAACACAGTGAAAGAAATGATAAAGTCAAATACTTCAACTTCTAAAAATCAACATTCATATTAAAAGAACCTCAAAATTATAAATTACAATCAGAATTATATCGAAAATTACAATATGTAGTGCTGGCATCGCATCTCTCTGCTGCTGCAGGAAAAGTCATATACCGCCAAACTATGTCGCATCGATTTCATGAGAGTTGACTGTACGCCCGCCGACCTGTGGTTTGTGTTCCTTTCTCCCCATCGCATGTCAAAGCACAGTTGAATTGGGGCCGTGAACATCGCACTTGGATACTAGAAACTAATATTAACGTATAAACAAAATTAAGTATAAACAAAATTAACAATATATACTGTACATTAGCATTTATAAATACAAGTATAATAAATCAACTAAATTTCCCAATACAGTATACAGAAAAACCCATAAAATTAAAATTAAATCACAACGGCATCTATTGAAGTCGAAAATTAAAATGACAGTGTCTGACAATGTCAAAATGTTTCCAGACAAGATAAAGTAAAATCAGACAATACTATAATATCCACTATAGAACATTAACCTTCACAGTATCAGGATTAAAGAACCATTGTAATTTGTAACTATAATCAAGATTCAAAGTAATAACAACAGTCATACTAATTACCAATAAACAGTACTGATCAATGCTACTGTAAAAGAGAATAAAATTTACATCAATATTAATCATGTCTCTAAGACCTAAATTAAAGAAACATAATGCTCAAAATATGACAAAATCAAAATTCAACATGATTTTGAAGGAAGCCAACAAATTGTTTACAAATATAGAGGTATCATACTAATACAGGGGTCGCCAAACGTTTTTGATCATCGCCCCCTATATAATTTTTCGAAATCTCCATAGACCCCCACAAAGGTAATTTTCAGGTAATTAAAATAAAACTATATATTAGTCTAAATATTTAATAAATCAGAAACAGTAAGTTAAAGTAGCTACAGATTTTTTACTTCTTAATGAGATGAGTGTGCCTGGTGTTTCTTGGCAAGGTTCGCTATATTGGGTTCGAAATTAGTCAATTTTAACCGTAAATTACCTCGAAGCTCCACATTTAATTTATTTCTGTTTTTAGTTAAAATTGAATTAACGTGACTGAAACCGGCTTCAACCATATACGAACTTGGAAACGCCAGCATAAATGGCTGAACCATTTCGTAAAGTTTCACATATTTTTGCTTTATATTTATATTAGTCCAAAATTTATGTATTGTCAAATTTTTAATAAGCGTTTTTGCTTCAAGATCAGACAATAGTTCAGCAAGCTCATCTTGTATGTTGATGTCGACGTTATCAATTTGCGCCGAAAATGGCGCAATAATCCAATCAGGGATGTCGATGATTTCCAAATCAACAAAACGCAGTTTAAAATCGTCGCTTAATTTTTGAAGATGATTTGTATATACTTCTTTTATTTTTAATTGTTGCAGATTTGAAAAATACTTATAAAATCCTTACGTAGCAATGAAGATCTAAATAAATTTAATTAGATATGTGTGATTTGCGTATTAAGAACTGTTTTTCCTTCGAGTCCCAATAGACCCCCATTCGACCCCTTGGGTCAGACAGACCCCTACTGTTGTTAAATAGACCCCTAGGGGTCTATATAGACCACTTTGGCGACCCCTGTACTAATACAAGAAAAAATAAATAAATAAAAAAAAATCACTAACCAAATAATCATAACATTAAATAAGAATTCTCTGAGGTATACAAACAAAACGTTGCCATGGAACACCAGATTATTCAATAAGCAACAATAAATAAATAAAAAAAAATCAGCCTTATGGTGCTCCAGGGAGTTGTTGCTTCTGGATACGGGAAGGTGTGGGGCATATGCCTGTTTACCACTGTTAAATACCAGTCGTCCCCGTCTTCCGTCACCTGTCCCGGTTCAGGTTTTTATGCCTTTAGTGAATCTGCGTGCATAGTTGTAGAATTATCAACAGTTTAAAAGTGGCGCTAGGCCTATCGAGGGCACCAACTGTTTGCATTTGAAACTCTTAGTAGAATAGTGAATTAAGATAGCTTGTGCGCCAACATCAGTGCTTTTTTGCCTAGCGGGATCGAAAGTTAACTTTCAGTTTTGTGCCTCGAAAATTTGGTTTTTTTGCTATTCTTGCTATTGAAATTCTACCTTTAACTGCAAAAACTGTTTTTTAAAATTATTTTGAACTTTATTTCGTGTTTTAAGTTTTTCTGTATTTTACAATTTTTAAGGAAGATGTTTAGACTTTTTTATATATTTTTGCCTTCTCGCGAAATGAGAACTGAATAGATTGAATGAGATAAATATGTCTAATGAAATTCGAGGAAATGAGTTTAAATGAAATGCAACAAGACATGTGTATAACTTAATACACCGTACAAGGAAGTCACGTGGTGGCCACATCAGATATTTGTAATTAAATAAATGCAAAAGTTTGTAAGTGGCATTAATTTGTTGTGAAATAATATCACAACAAATTTTCTTCTACCGTTTGGAGCAGTTCTTTTTAAATGTAAGATTTCGTGCTTTGTAATTTGATTTCTGGGGAGTTTCATCTTGCAAATAGCAGATTTAAACCACTTAGCTCAAACTTTAGCTCAGGCTAGAGAACTGGAATCTGCATTACCGAGTTACATAGTAATTTCGCTGCAGTCTTACAATTTTACAGTTTTAATTTAATTTTTGGAACTTTTTGAAAATTTAGTGGTAAACTATTTGAGGTGTTATGCAGTAATTTATAGCACCGGAACGCCATCTATCGAATAATGCGTTTTTCCGAAATTATTTCATAATTTTTTATTCCTATTATTTCGGTTTTCCTCTAGATGGCGCTACGGTACTTTCTCCTTTTATTCATTATTTCTTTCTTGTATTTTACTTATTTTACTAACGCACGTACAGTGTAAAATAGTTTTCATATTAAAGAAAAAATAATCTGATGTATACACCACGTGACTTCCTTGTATGGAATAACAAATTATAGGTATTTTTTCCTGCATTTCATTTAAACTTATTTCCTCGAATTTCATTAAAGATAAATTTC
Organism: Stegodyphus mimosarum; assembly: GCA_000611955.2. Taxonomy (NCBI): domain Eukaryota; kingdom Metazoa; phylum Arthropoda; class Arachnida; order Araneae; family Eresidae; genus Stegodyphus; species Stegodyphus mimosarum. The sequence goes on from KK121830.1 coordinate 22,482, forward strand.
TCATTCATTTAATTCAGTTCATACTTCGAGGCAAGGCAAAAATACATAAAAACTCAAAATATCATTATTAAAAATTAAAAAATATAGAAAAATATAACGCAGCAAATGCCGTTAAAACTATTAAAAGAAGAATTTTTTACAATTAAGATTAGAATGTCTATGCAAAAACAAGCAATTCGGCCAGCGGGAAAGAAAAAAGATTTTTCAGGGCAAAGAAATTAAAGTTTACTTTTGATCCCACTCGGTAAAAAGGAACTAAAGGTGCAGAAAATGACTCAATTCATTATTTTTCTGAGTTTCAAATGTAAAAATTATGGCTGCTATGGTAAAAATATTAGGCTTAGGCGCACTTAAATAACTTTTAAATTGTTGATAATTCTACAACAAATATTCCATGCAAATTCACTAAAGGCATAAAAAAACTTTCACCGGAAGATAAGAACAATAAATTCAATCATTTTTAAAGCAAAAAAAAATGCACAATTTATCAATTAAGAATAAAAAAAACACATATAAGAATTAAAAAAAACTGAGCTGTCGGAGCCGAGTAGCAGACTGGATACATAAGGAATCACGGTTCTTATAATCCTTAAGTAATTCTCTCATATTTCATTTTCCATATTATATATATAGTACAAATTATAATAAGAAAACTCTCCATATTACATCTCCAAGCAACGGAAATTCAATTTAAAAACATTGAAAATATGTTTCTCAGAATTTAAAAAAATTTTACAGAATTTTTAGTCCTACTTGCTTTAAACACAGTTAAGGAAAAACTAAATCGCAAAAATGCCAAAATCAAAAGTAAACTTTTTAAGTATTGAAAAAACCAGTTATTGTTATTGATAGAAAATTAATCGACTTATCGAGGGGATAAAACAATCACCCATCAATAGACAGTAACTAAAATAAGAGAGAGAGTGTTTCATCTTTCTTCCAAGTAAGCATCAAATTATTTGCTAGATTCAAATCATAAATCTAATTGATATTCAATCAAAATAAAGATATTAGTCACTCAATCAAAAGAATCCTGTTAAAAAGCAAATAATCTTTAAAATTAAAATTTTTCACTAAGAACACAATTAATCTGAACGAGATGCTTACTTTAGAAGACATATCCCCTACACTCTCTTTTCATTTCAAATACAAAAGTAGATTCAAGAACAAATTTTAAAAAATCATAAAAAGATTAAAAGAAATAATCCATATAATTAAAGTTAAAACTGTAGTAAAAAAGAAATTAAAAAAATAAATTAAAATTAAAAAATTAACCAACTTGCCTTCTAAACTTTAAAACCAAATGACTGGAATGAAAGTACGTATTAAGAGATGGAAGCAAAAAGGGTTCTCCTAATAAGTAGTTTTCTATCGAAGAAAGTTTAGCCTAAATTGGCGACAAATCTACAAAGTTACTTGGAGATATAATACACAGAGAGCAGGCTGTTATTAAAATGGCGCTAAAAGCTGCTATTAGTTTGAATTTATATTCATAATATGTATATATATATATATATATATATATACTTTTGGTGCGGCTGATTGCAACCACAAAGGGGGTGCACAAGGTGCACAAGTACATGTTATAGCAGTCCTCTGTAAAAAATTTCAAAATTTTGAGGCTATTCGTTTCTACGTTATGCGAGATACATACATACATAACTACGTTCAGAAGTCACGAAAAAAAATCTCTTTTTGATCCCTTTTAAATCCCTTTTGCAACCCGTTTTTGGAAAAAGAGTCCTTTATCCTGTCGCAATGTACAGATTTCACGCAAAAACGTTGTTAAATTGAATTCAATAGCTGTCAAAATGGACATTTTCTTTGAAATATGATACCCGAAAATTTTCCTGATTACAGTATTTCCTTTACTTCGCATAAGGAAGTAATTCCTAAATACTCACAGCTTATTCATAAACAGTTGCAAACTTTCACATTTTTCCTCTTTTCTAAAGAAAAAGCGTAAGAGTGGCAGTGAATTTTGAATTTTGCAATTCGTGTTTCGCATGATTTTTAATGGTTAGCTTACGTGTTCTAGGTTAAGCAAATATTATTATAAGAAACCCGGGAGCCTCGTTGGCGTTGACCCAAAAGTATTTTTTTTTTCAAAAATATTTCCAAACCGAGAAATGAAACATAAGACAAACAAAAGATGTGTTGTTATACGTGCATCTATTGTGCGGAATAAAATACGTGACCGTATTTCTTTAACTGCATTCCGAGGATTATATTTCTAGTGTGTTCGAATTTTGTAAATTTTATATCTCTGACTTTGCAATATGTGTAGAATACAACAATTAGAATTATTCATGTTTTGTTATTTTTCAAGAATCTCTTTCCTTACTTTTGTGATGATGATATTATTGTGACGATGACCGAATGAATTATTTGATTATTTCTCACTCTTGTATTGTGACTATAAATGAAAGGGAGTTTTACATGCCCAGTATTATTTCGATAACAGATTTTAAAATGTAAGTGTCATGGAATAAAATTTTTTGGAAGCAGCCTTTAATTTAAATGAGAAATAAAATATAACAAATAAATTTGCTACCTTGAAATATATTTTTCAAAATGCCTCATGTAAGCAAAGGAATATGCTGGAATATGTTTTTGCTCTTGCAGAAGCGAAATATACTAATTCCGCAATTCGAAAACGTTATGAAACGCATGGTATTAAAATTTTTAAATGGAAAATTTACAATAATACTTACCAGAAATGTTAAAAACTGTCAATTATTTATTAAATGTACACTGCAAAAAATAATTTTCATGTTTCAAAACCGCGACTTAAGATATGTAAAGATTTATATATAACATTGTCATACACGCATGTCCATAAATTAAGGATACTTCAAAATCAGGCAAAGGAAGAGTTAGAAGCAAAACAAATTTGACTTATTTGTGAAGCTTATTTATTAAACAAAAGGTAAAGAGCAATAAAAGATGCTATATGTTTGATATTATTAAAAAAAATAGCCATTTTTTCTCACTGGAGCAAATTACAAAAAAAAACTATTTAAAAAAACCAATATTACATGGTTGGTATGATTGTTAATACATTGTATGTCTCCCAGACGATGCAATACAGTCCGTACAACGCCCAGGCATGCTGAGTATCAAGTTATCGATCTGATCTTGGGGGATATTACACCACTCAAAAAGCAATGCTCTCCGAAGTTCCGGTAGACATGTAGGAGGAGGTCGGCGGGCTGCAACTCGTCGGCCAAGCATGTCCCAGACGTGCTCTACTGGATTCAAGTTCGGCGAGAATGCTGGCCAGTCCATACGGGTGACATCCTCCGATTGAAGGCATTCGCTTACGATGTTTGCACGGTGAGGACGGGCGTTGTCATCCATAAACACAAATTGTGCGCCCACGGCGCCCCGAAACAAACGTACATGTTGTTCCAAAATGACGTCCCGATAGATTTGGCTCTTCATGGTTCCAATATGAACATGCAGGTCAGTTCTGAAACCCAGAATAATTCCACCCCAAACGACCACTCCTGCACCACCGTAGCGGTGTCGTTCGATGATGTTTTCTTGGTGGTAACGGGTACCTGGAGCTCTCCACATGAAAGTCCGGCGAGAATCAGACTGCAAACTAAACCTGGACTCGTCGGAAAACATCACACAAGCCCACTGTTGCGGTGTCCACAATGCATGCTCTCTACTCCAGGCTAACCGCAGGCGACAGTGAGTGACAGGTCTACGAGCATATAGATCAATCTGCCGTAAGCGTCTGTACACGGTCTGCCTTGAAATTGTCGTACCAGTGGCTGAAGAGAGATGACGAGACAGGTCTGCGGCTGTGCTCCGCCTGTTTCTTTTGGCAGTAACTGCCAAATACCGGTCCTCGTTCGGCGTCGTAACTCTGGGGCGACCTGTGCTGTAACGTCTACTCACATTACCATCATCTTGGAATGGTTGCCAAAGCCTGGAAATGACACTGTGGGCAATTCCAAGTTCGTCTGATACTTCCAGTTGGGTACGCCCACATTCCAGACGGCCGATAATTCTACCACGTAAAAAATCATCCCAATGCGTCCTTTGTGTCATAACGATTCGGTTATTGCACTGAAATGGATATAAAGCGCCTGCGAACAATTTTACTTTTTTGCCTGTTTTCCTTATATATCACTCTTTTACACTCTCGTCATTGTGACGTACCATCGGTGTCATCCGGTTACTTCCTGAAATTTGCATATGATTCTTGAAGATGTGTGTAGTGATTTTACAGGTGATATATTTATTTTAGAGTTTGATTTCCACGTGACTCCGAATTATCCTTAATTTGTGGACATGAGTGTAATACAGGTATTTTGATACAAAATTGGACTTTTTCTGAAATAACATACTTTTTTCTCATATTTCGATTATTTGATTCAAATTACGCCAAAAGGGCAACTTCTGTAAAATTCGCACAAGTAGTTTAAAAAAAAAGCTTTCAAAACTTTACCTCCTCAACATTAATTGAATTTGGTATATATGTGTTACTATCTCTTTTTTTTTATTATTAAACTTATTTAATTCTTCCTTTGACATTTCGAAATTTAGGTTCATTTCAAATAAAATTCCCCCATTTCTTTATGATTTATTTTTTTAATTTGAATTTTAATTGTTTTTATAATTTAAAAAAAAAGAGTTTGAATTATAACCTGTAAAATTTTTACCATCATTTTAAAGTAGATGTATTAGTATAGATAGATGTAATAAGTATACATGCAAAACTTTAGAGTTTCGTATGCAAAATTTCCTAAGATATACGTGAACTTACATACTGGCGCGTTTTGAAATTGGCTTACTTATTATAAGCGATAATAATCAAAATGTGGTTTACGCACATTGTTAAAATTATTTGAAAGACTGAAAGATGGACCACCTTTACCGCTCGTGCATCAGTGAAAAAAAAAAGATATAGGTTGCTATAAAAAAAGAAGTTTGCTAAGTGAATTATTCTTGGTGCTAACTGAAAAAAAATCACCAAGATAAATTTTATAAATTTGTTTAATTTTTCCGTAAATTTCGCAGCACATTTTACAAAATTTAACATTTAGGCTTAATTTGAGTCGTAGAATCGAAATATGGAAAAACATTGCCATGTCATTTCAGAAAAAGTCAAATCCCTATGTTAGAACAATGCTATATACACTCACTTTCAAAAGTTAAGCACAGAGAAGAAATTGCTAATTTCTGGAAGCCAATCAGAATTGAAGAGGCTGCAATTCGTTTCAGAGGTGGATAGAAGTATGCAAATATGTCAAGTAACAGCCAGTCGCGCTTTCATGACAAGAAATATGCAAAAAAGGCAGTCTTATAAGAAGCCAGCTTTATGAAGGGTTACAGAAGTTGATTGTAAGTGCTAATAGAAGGTGTTTAAAACTTTCGTACAATTTGTTTTCAAGACGTACGTGTTTCTATAACTTCCAGAAGACGAATGGAAGATTCTAAGCGCTGGCGTGCTGTGGGGTGCATTGAAGCAGGACAGTCGATCACAGATGTTGCTCACTTCTTCGGCGTTTATCATTATGTAATTTCACGTTTACGGAAACAATTCCAAACCACACAGACAATTGTCCGAAGGCCCGTAGCCGGTCGCCCAAGCGTTACAACCCCCGCGGAAGATCGATATATTGCTATTGTATCCAAGCGGAATCGCAGAGCGACCTCCACACATGTGACATCTATGGTTACAGCGTCCATTGGTTAGGCGATATCTGCAGCTACTGTACGCCGAAGATTACATATGAGTGGATTGTACGCCCGGGTACCTCGAGTTTGTGTTCCTCTATTCGTCCAATCAAGAGAGGCACGATTAGAATGGTGCCAGGAACATTTCAGTTGGAACGTGTTTGACTGGCGCAATGTCATGTTTACTGATGAGTCAAGATTTGCTCTGGAGCCAGATGACAAGCGTATAAGGATATGGCTGAACAACGAACACGCAATCAGTCTCAAAACATCACGCATTCCGAGGCAGAAGCATTATGGTGTGGGCATGGATTTCATTAGGATATCGCACCGACCTGCACATCTTTAAACGGGGTTCTTTGACGGCTGTCCGGTATCGAGATGAAGTCCTAGAACCCATTGTGACATTGTACGCTGCAGCAGTTGGCCCTGCTTTTGTTTTAATGGACGATAACGCACGTCCCCATAGAGCTGACATCGTCGATGACTACCTGAAGAGTGAAGGGATTGCGCGTATGGCGTGGCCAGGATATTCGCCCGAACTTAATCCCATTGAAAATCTTTGGAATGCTGTCGGCCGTGCTGTATCTTTACGTTTCCCACCTCCAGCCACTCTTACTGAGATGGAAACTGCTCTACAAGAAGAATGGCGATTACTTAATTCTGCGGTGGTTGACCACCTAATTGAAAGCATGTTCACAAGGTGTAAACTTTGTATGCAGATGAGGGGGGATCACGTACACTATTAATGTCCTTTTTTTTCTTTTTATGCTGTTTTTTTTTCACTTTATACATAATTCTGTTTAAGTCTCCAGTATGTCATTATATGATAACTTAAAAAAATTTAATATTGTTTTAATTTCTGTATATAATTATTGATTTTGGTTTATGAATAAATATATATGCTACTTTCCTGCCGAATTTTGTGTCAATCAAAGCAGTATTTGTTGATTTTTTTGCATTTTGCATGTTCGTGCTTAACTTTTGGAAGTGAGTGTATAAATCTAATATATATCCTAAGTCGCGTTTTAGAGACATGAGAAATGCAATTTGAATTTCGTCAATCGGCCCAGTAGTACGGCAGATATAAAACTATCCCTTTTTTATTTATTTATTTCCTTATTTATTTATTTATTTATTTCTCTGCGTGCATGGAAAGGAAACTCCAAACGAATATCCTATAAAGGTATGTTCTATTTCTAATTCTTCTATAGTGAAGGTGTATAAAAGACTGAAAATCCGGAGAATGAAGAAAAGCACTCTTGGAAATTTTACAAAAAGCCCTTCAATAACTTAAAATCTATTATTATTTGGAAAGCACGGTGAAGATTTACACTCCAGGAATAAAAAAAGTCATCAAAGGTAGCATTTAAATAATAAATATTTACATTTTGAACATAAATTAAACAACCTCGAAATTGTGTAAAAATGCTTTAACGCTCTTTATGCGTAGTATGTTCAAAACATTTAGAACTACATTCATCCAAAACGGGGACCACCAGCGGCCGAGCGGTCAATTCGCTAAACAGTGTTAGTTTGAGCCGAGGCTCGATCACCGCGAACAGGCTAGCTTTATACACGTTTACATGGTTTTCGCCGTGTTTAACGAACATACCAGATAGTTTTCCTTAGAAATTCTTCCACGAAGGCATTCCTCTCTGTAGGCAGATAGATCTCGAGTGCTTTGTCATAATCGAATAATTCAAACCAGCCATCCAAACCTAAAAACTAAAGGAAATAAATTTATTGGTTTTTAACCTCCAGTATACAACATTCGTAAATATATAACGCTCGGCACGTTCGTACAACTTCGTTGATTCCTTTGCAGAATTCATTTGAAATACTGTTTACGTCCCTGGTTCGGTTTTTCTGAATCTTTTCGGTGCTATTGAATTAATGACTTTTGGTGTGAAACTTGACTTCAAGGAACCGAAAGTGAAACCTGATTCTTTAATTTTTGAAAAAGTGCTAAAACACAATCTCCTTAACCCTGTCAGCGTTACCGACGGATTTTTCCGTATTGAAGGATGGCTTTCCAAATCGTTACAAACGGAATATTTTGTCAGCTCTTGATGTGTCCGAAATCGTGTCAAACGATTTTTTCTGCCTTACATTTTCCACCTCGAAATCGTTGAGGACGGAATATTCTGTTTTCTCTTTTCCCCGACCTCTTGCTGCGCTTAATTGGTAGTGGGGAAACAGCGATTGTTAGAGAAAGATGTTACAATGCGAGGGTCATAAATAAAAAACATCTGCTGACCTGAGGGCGATTTTCATGCCAAAACTGGAAAATACCGAAAGCTTTGTGTATGCGAAAAATTTGCCAAACAAATTTTCTTCTGCAAAAGTAAATGTAATTTGCACGGAACATATGAATAACATTCGAAGAATTTAGCATCACCTAATTTACAAATAATTTCTTTTAGCATGGAATAAATACTTAAACAGGTATCTTACAATGTCTCCAGAAACACAGGAATTTGAGATAATTTTTATTTTTAGCTGTGTGCTTTGATTTAAAATACTGTATTTTTTAAACTACTATAACAGTTCAGAAAAACAGTTACTTCATCATATATGAGAATCGATGGAAGAAATATGAGAATCGATTTAGAAAATGGAAATCGAATTTTTATTATTATAAGAATATCAATTCAAATCCAAATACCCAAACTAAAAGGGAATTGGAAAGATAAAGATTCCGATTCTTGGAATGATATTTTACCGAAATAAAAACTAGCAAAGAATCCTAGAGTTTGCCTCACTTTCTAAATAATACCTCTTCTTTTGATCCTTTCTTTTTTTAAGAAATGCATGCTATTCTAAAGTGTGAGCAACTTAGTATAAAAGAAGAGAAACATATTGGTATAGATTTTGGCTGAACTGATGTCTGAGATCAAAAGTATTCTTGCTTTTACACCCAACTTTGTGTAGTTGGATTTACGGTTTCTTGTCAACTGCTATCTTGTAGATTAAGATTTAGAAGAGAACTGTCTGACTTAAGCTTGCCGTTTTACCAGTAAATGGGATTGGAATTAGCCTTTTGAGAGTTAGATAAAAGATAAGTCTTAGATGGGAATTCCCTAGGGCAGTGAAACTCGCAGAACACGGTACCTGCAAATAGATACTGGAATCGGTTACTTATAGTAGCAATTACAAACCGCTTTTGGTAGAATTACAAATTCCTTTGGCAGAATTACAATTTGCAAACTGTAATTAAAAATTGCTTTTAGTATCGAAAATATTTATTGTTTATTTGTATATGCTATCTGCAAAGTATGAAACGTCGGCATTCTATAGAATATGCCAATATATTGCGCGAATCACCTCGCCCCTTGTCGACGTCGGAAATAGGAACTCGTACAGTAGTTCCCAAAGAATTGGGAAATTGTTTTTGGGAATTCCTTTTTACTTGCTTGTACGAAGGAAAAAGGAAGTATTGTAATCGAGAAAAATTTCGGGTGTCATATTTCAACGAAAATATCCATTTTGACCGCTATCGAATGCAATTTAACGATGTTTTTGATGGATACCTGAAGGTAAGGACAGAATAAAGGACTCTTTTTTCCGCCAAAAAAGTTATAAAAGTGATTTAAAATGGATTCTGAAGAAATTTTGTCATACCGTCTATGTGTCGGTACGTATGTATGTATGTATCTCGTATAACTCGAAAACGAGTAGCCTCAGAACGTTGAAAGTTTGTATACAGGACCGCTCTAACATGTAGATGTGCACCTCCCATTTTGGTTGCAATCGGCCGCACCAAAAGTATATAAATACATGTATATATATCTCGACTTTATTATTCGGCTCAGTGAGCTCAGTTTGTTTATTCTTACATATTGGCAAATTGCGCATTTTTTGCTTTAAAAATGATTGAATTATGTTGTTCTTATCTTCCGCTTAAGGTTTTCATGCCTTTGGTAAATCTGCATGCACGATTTGTAGAATTATCGACTTTTAAAAGTTGCTGAAGCGGGGCAAAGCCTAATCATTTTTCTCATGGCTGCCATATTTGTTTACATTTAAAACTTAGGAGAGTAGTGGATTTGCCGCCAATCTAAAAAAACTAAGCTTCGCAACAACAAAGATAACGTCTTTTTTTATTATTACGAATTAAATCATGCTTAATCCATTCTGGAACTTATTCGAGGATATAAGTTTTTATGATTTACTTCGTGATATTTAATACAGATATTTTGAGTTTTTATGTATTTTTGCCTTGTCGCGAACTCAGAATTGAAATAATTGAATGAAAAGTACTGAATCGTCTGTAAAAAACTGTTTCTTTTTTTGTTTGTTTGTTTAATTTCTTTTATACATCGTTTTAGATTTATTACAGTTTTTGAATAGAACATGTAGCAACGATAAGGTAATTCTGCAGATGATATACATAATTTTGTGCATTCTGAGTTATAAAATGAATGAGATGTGACGCTGTTAAATGAACCTAGCCACAGAGTGTCAGGAAAAATGCGTATAATTTAATATTCCGTACAAGGAAGTCACGTGGTGTACACATGAGATTTTTTGGGGTTTGTAGTTCCAGACGGATTTTAGAATTTATTTTACGTTCAGTATCATTTTCAGTTTTAAAACAACAAAGGGTGCACAAAATATTCATTTCATCATCTTTACTAGCACGGCCATAGAAAGTGTCAACCTTTTGCTTGTAAGAGCATCATTCGTTTCCTTTAAACACACAGAAGATATCAAAAACGGAATGTCTGAAATAGTGATTGAATTGAAATACACGTGATATTCGAAACGAATCGGAGATGTATTTCATACTTTACCGGTTTCATTTTGCATTCTATAGAATGCTTAGGAAATGTTTGAAATATGAATCGTTTCATACATTGCCGGCTAGGTTTAGGCATTCCCGGATTTCAAACTTTGCCGGTAACATTATACAAGAAAACGAAAGGCATTTTGTTTACAATTGTACTAATTTTGAGTACCAAAATGGCGTTGTAAGAAAATTGCCGTTAGGTGGCGCATAATTGCGAAATGCGAAAGAGACAGGAAAGTTCGCCGAATGCGATAACGATGTGTTGTGATTCAAAGCATGAGGTGGATGTAAATGTGTAAATAAACAGTTCGTAAATAAAGCAAGTTTAATAATAATGTGGACAATTCTAATAAGTAAATTTAGGTCGCCGGCTAACAATATACATCTGAGTTGTCTTGATTTACTTCTTGTCTGATCACAGTTAATTTTTGCTGAAGCGAAAATTCGCTCGAAGTGCTCGGCTTGGTGACAAGTGAAGTAAACATGTATAAATTTATATTTTTAACGTGCTCTTATATTCAATTCTACATACATATGCAATGCCAAATGTTATTAGCAATACTTCCAGTGAATACATAAAAGCAGATAAATACATAAAATGTATGATTATTATTTACACAAAAATATATTAATACTAAACTTCATATACACTGCAGCCGAAAAAGAAAAAAAAATGAAAAAGCAGTTCTATATCTCCCGTTCTACTGGGCCGATTGACCAAATTCAAACTGCGCTTTTTATATCCCGAAAGCGCGAATTAGGGTATATATTATAGCATTGTTTTAACGTAGGTATTTTGACACAAAATCGGACTTTTTCTGAAAGGACATGGCAATGTTTTTCCATATTTCAATTTTACGACTTTCATTATGCCTGGACATTAAATTTTGTAAAATTAGGTGCAAAATTAAGGAGAAATTTAAAAATTTATCTTGGCATATTTTATTCAGTTTGCGTCAAGAATAATTCACTTGGCGAACTTCTTAATTTATTATTTATTTATCTTCTTATTAGTCCAAAGGGGCTTTGTCCCTGAAGGACTATTGTTTTCGTTTTGCGATTTTGCGTCGGAAACAGTAAAAGTCTGTATCACTTTTCAAACTGTTGCCACAAAATATTGCAGCCCTGTATTATATTTAAAGAAATTAAATAATGAAGAATGTGCATAAATGTATGTATGTTTCTCGCATTGTGATAAAACGACGGTACCTAAAGCCATCGAATTTTGAATGCCGTCATTCTGCCGCGAATATAGGCATGGAATTGGAAGCCCAAATTTGAAATTTGGAATTAGTTTTATGATCGATTTCATATTTTGTAAAACTTTAACGAATTTTTGAATAACAAACTCGAGGATTTCGAACCGGGCCATGGCAACGTTGTACAGAAAAAAAACATTTTTATCTGCAGCGCGTGAGACTGTGTAGGAAATTCTAAAGATAGACTCAGTTTAAAATTATTTTGCGATATTGTTCTTTAACTGAATTTTATGGTTTAAATGCGAAGAACATGATATTCAATAAATAAAAGTAACATAAGAAATGTTTAAAAAACACCCCTTTGGACGTAATTTAAAATCTGAAACCTTTCAGATTTTATTTAAAAAATTTTATTTTTTCTGTTTTGTTTATTTATTTACCTCTTTTCTTTTCTTTCTTTTATTGTATAAAAGCGAAAGAAAGGTCACGTTCATTACTTTAAAATAATTTTATCAAAGTGCGTAAACCACATTTGGTGTTATTATCGCTTATAACAAACATGCCAAATTTCAAAACGCGCCAATATATAAATTCGTGTGTATCTTTTTAATAACAAACTCTAATTTTTTCCAAGTGTGCCTTGAAATACATCTACTTTAAGATGATGTTAAAAATTTTATAGGTAATAATAGTAAAATATTTTCGAAAAATTTATAAAAAATATTAAAAAATACAAATTTTAGAAATAGATCATAGAAAATGTTCTGATTATATTTGGAATCAACCCACATTTCGAATTCTGAAAGTAGAAATCAAGTAAGTTTAATAATAAAAAAAGAGATATTAATTAATGTACTATATCAAAGTTAATTAACACTGAGGAGCTAAAATTTTAATAGCTAATTTTTTAAAAACTTCTCGTGAGAATTTTTCAAAACTTTATACTTTGGCATCATTTGAGTTGTAAAATCGAAATATAGAAAAAAACTTCGCATGTGATTTAAGAAAAGGCTCGATTTATGTCAAAATAGTTATATTAGAACACTGCTATATATAAGTCTAATATATATCCTAAGTTGGGCTTTCGAGATATGAAAAATACAAGTCGCGATTTTGTCAATGGTCCCAGCAAAACGGGACATACAGAACTGTCGCATTTTTTTTTCTTTTGTGCAGTGTACGTTCACTTAGAAAGGATTCGAAGTAACCAAAATTCCCAGCTATCGGAACCCCTTTTTCTTCATTAAAAATGAAGTAACACGAAAATTCAGGTCGATCTATTTTTGCTCTTTTAAATGCTTATTAGTTATCGTAAAATCAAAATCGAGTACTTAATTTTTAGGAACTGTTAGTTAATTTTGATGAATATATGAGCATCTTGACTGACCGACAATCAGTTAACCAATATCAATGGCAGTAAGACGTTTATTTTTTATATCCATATGCTGTTTATATTTTTGAATTCTTTTATTTTTATTTTTGGAACCTCTAAAGGATTTGAATGAAACTCCAGCGTTCCGCAAAACATAGTTTGTTTGAAGTACAATATTTGGCAAAAACACGGCGCGTGTATTAAAAGAAAAGTGATTTGATTCTGATTATTGGGTCATTGCTTAGAAGTAAAAAATGCTCTTTTTCAAAAACACCGGATGTGGGCACCGTATGATTTGTACGGCATATTAAATTATGCACATTCCTTGTTGCATTTTATTTAAATTTATTTAATCGAATTTCATTAGAGATGTATTTCTCATTCAGTCAATTCAAAATACTTTCATAAAAAATTGTAAAATGCCGAAAAACTTAAAACACCAAATGCAGTTAAAATAGTTTAAAAGACAAACTGCACAAGATTAAAAGTTAACTTTCGATCCCGCTAGACAGAAAAACACTGAAATTTGTGCCCCAACTGACTTAATTCACTAGTCTACTAAAAGTTTCAAATGTAAACAAGTGGCGGCCGCGTTACGTCTAGCGCCACTTTTAAATTGTTGATAATTCTACTACTATTGCAAGCAGATTAACGAAAGGCACAAGAACCTTAACCGGAACATAAGAACGTTATAATTCAATAATTTTAAGCAAAAAATGCACAATTTGCCCACAAATAAGAATAATAAAATTGAGCTCACTGAGCCGTGTAGCAGAGTTACATTGTATGGATATATACACTGGTGTGTAAAAATTAAAAGCGAAGTTGAAAAATTAGCTTATCGGTGGAACTAAGTGGCAGAGCGGAGTGAAAGCTTAATCAGGAGCTCGACTATGCGCAGTATACGTCTTGGGGGAGTGTCGGAGAGGTATGAAGATCGCTGGAGGTGTGAACTCATCATTTTGGGGGAGCTATTGCAACGGCATACATCAGTTTAAACAACGTCGAGTTGCTGCATCAGTGTGAAACGTCGAACTTTATTTTAAATAGAAATGGTAACAAAGATGCAGAACTCTACCAAAGCTTCTGAAATTCATGAGCATCTATAAATAGGAATATGAATTTAATTTCTTTGTTTGAGATTATTATGATATGCAAAAATTAATGAGAAAATCTTAATTAAGACAATGTTTTCCATGAGTCCGTCAAAATAAATATTTGTAGTTTAAAGCTTAAGTTTAAAGCTTATTCTTTGAAGGGCTCGTATGAGAAATAATTAAATACCTCAGCTGTTTATGCAAACGAAGTAAAAAAACGCTTTCGCCCAAATCGAAACTATCTCCATTCCGTCTAAAAATAGAAGCAAGAGAAAGAAAACATTTCATTGTAACTTGTTGCTTAAACATTCTTAATTAGAGATATTTAATCGAAATTTTCGAACGGAACGTGAAATTTTGAAAGAGTTACCTTCAGTTCCCTAGCGCAAATTCAAAAGTAAAATTACTATTGTTTATAGTTTTAGAACGTCCTTGATTTCAGATTCGAATCTCGTAATGAATGCCTAAGAAAACAAAGCTAAATGTTTTATTTAAACTTTTATCAAAGTTGCTAATGAGCAAATTTTAGTTAGTTGTTCATTTTCGTTATAACAGGGACACACCGCTTTCATTGCTATAAAATACAGGCAATAAAATTAAGGTTGGTGTTTATTCTTTAAATTTAATCTTTTTACTTCAATGTACGAAACGTTCCGGGTACCATATTTCAACGAAAATATCCATTTTGACAGCTATCGAATGCAATTTAACGATGTTTTTGCGTGACACCTGTACGTAACGACAGAATAAAGGACTCTATTTCCCCAAACGAATTATAAACTGATTTGAAATGGATTCAGAAGAGATTTCTTCTCGGTGTCTGTATGTACGTACGTACGTATGTATGTATGTATGTATCCTGCATAACTCAAAAACGAGTAATCTCAGAATGTTGAAATTTTGTATACAGGACTGCTATAACATGTAATATATATATATATATATATATATATAATATATACATACTCAGTCTGTTACTCAGCTGAGTCAGCTCAGATTTTTATTCTTATATGTTAGTAAATTGCGCGATTTTAGTCCATAGGAGCGGAGCTTTGTGCCTGAAAGGCTATTATTTTCGTTTTGCCATTTTGCATCGGAAACATTAAATGTCGATTCACTTTTCAAACTGTTGCCAGCCCTGTATTATATTTAAAGAAATTAAATGATGAAGAATGTGTATAAATATATGTAAGTTTCTCTCAATGTGATAAAACGACGGTACCTAGAGCCATCGAATTTTGAATGACGTAATCCTGCTGCGAATAGGGGCATCTGGAAACCCAAATTTGAAATTTGGAATTTATTTTATGATCGATTTGATATTTTGTAAAACTTTAACGAATTTTTGATTAAGAAAGTCGAGTATTTCTAAGCGGGCAATGTCAACGTCGTACAGAAAAAAACAATTTTATCTGCAGCGCGTGAGACTGTGTGTAGGAAATTCTAAAGATAGGCTCAGTTTAAAATTATTATGCGATATTATTCTTTAACTGAATTTTACGGATTAAATGCGAAGAACATGATATTCAATAAATAAAAGTAACATACAAAATGTTTAAAAAACGCCCCTTTGGACGCAATTTAAAATCTGAAACCTTTCAGATTTTAATTTATTTTTCTTTGTTATTATTATTAAGTGTTTAGCCTGACATAAAAGAGCAAGGTATTTGGAAGGTATGAAAAACAAATACTCACTTTGTAATATATAGTGCATTTCTGGATCCAATTCAGATAACAAGATCTCTTTAAAGTGTTTACTATTATGCTGCATACGCAAATGAAGACATTGCTTCTGTTGGCCAAAATTCACTTATGCAATTCTTCGTATTATTGTTAATGAATACAAAGACCTTTAAATTTACACTCAATGAAACATCCGCTACACATTGTGTTTAAAAAAATAGCATTCTCTGTTTAACAGTATTTTCGACAGTAAGAAACACCTTTTTAGTCCAAAGAGGCAATTTGCCCTTGAAAGACTATTAATTTTTTGAATTTTGTGTTGGTTCACTATAAATGTCGGTTCACTTTTTAAATTGTTGCCACCAAATATTGCAGCCCTGTATTATATTTAAAGAAATTAAATAATGAAGAATCTGCATAAATGTATGTATATTTCTCGAATTGTGATAAAACAGCGGTACCTAGAGCCATCCAATTTTGAATGACATAATTTTCTACCGAATATGGGCATCTGGAAATCCGAATTTGGAATTTGTTTTATTTATTATTTGAAATTTGTTTACTAGCAACACTGTACGAAAAAAAATTTTCTTCATAGCAGGAGACTATGTATCGGAAATTCTAAAGATATGCTCATTTTAAAAGCATTTTGAGATATTGCTGTTGAATTTTATATTTTAAGTGGGAAGAACATGACATTTAATAAGTGCATTGTGGGTAACACACAAAGCGTTAATAAAACGCCCCTTTGGGTGCAATGTAAAATCTAAAAGCTTTCAGATTTTTTTTATTTAGCAGCTCTATTCTCCGTAGGCAATTTACACTGGTGTGCAAAAATGAAGGACGAAGTCGAAAAATTAGCATACCAGCTGAACGAAGAGGCAGAGCGGACAGAAAGACCAATCAGGAGATTAAGTAAGGTGATGTACGGTACCACATGCGCAGATATGCAGGTAGACGTAATGGGGGAGTGTCTGAGTAGTATAAATCATGTTGTCGGTGTAAGTTCAGTATTTTTGTCAAAGAGATTGCACGCCGTATAGCAGTTAAAATCACACCGAGTTTCTGCCTCAGCGAGAAATGGCGAATAATCAATCTGTTAGACGACATCTGGATGCTTTTACCCGAGGTCGAATCATTGGGAAGTTGGAGGAAGGCCGCAGTGTGACAAGTGTGGCTGCAGAGTTCGGAATTGCTCACAGCATCGTTTCACGACTTTGGAGACAATTTCAAACTACAGGAACAGCTATCCGGGGGTTTAGTAGTGGTCGTCCACGAGGAACCACACCCGCAGATGACCGGTATATTGCCTTACAGGCCAGAAGAAACAGGCGGCAGACAGCGGGAGAAATCGCTAGACGCACGACACAGGCGACTGGACGACCGATATCGCGTTTTACCGT